>SJYV01038784.1:406595-446900 GCA_006410875.1 Neotragus pygmaeus
TCCCTGTGCACCAGCCCCAAGCATCCTGCATCCTGCATCAAACATAGACTGGCGCCTCGTTTCTTACATGATAGTATACATGCTTCAATGCCATTCTCCCAAATCATCCCATTAATTTTAATTTTAAAATTATTTTAATTGTAGGATAATTACTTTACAATATTGTGACGGTTTCTGCCATACATCAACAAGAATCAGCCATAGGAATACATGTTCTCCCCATCCTGAAATCCCCTCACACCTCCCTCCCCACCCTATTCCTTTATGTTGTCCCAGAGCACAGGCTTTGGGGCCCTGCTTCACGCATCAAACACGCACTGGTCATCTGTTTTACACATGCATGTTCCAATGCTATTCACTCAAACCATCCCAGGCTCTCCTTCTCCCACTGAGTCCAAAAGTCTTCCTTATGTCTGTGTCTCCTTTGTTGTCCTGTGTGTAGGATGGTCAGAATCACCTTTCTAAATTCCATATATATGTGTTTGTATACAGTATTTGTCTTTCTCTTTCTGACTTACTTCACTCTGTTTAAGTATAAAGGCTCTAGGTTCATCCACCTCATTAGAACTGACTCAAATGCATTCCTTTTTTATAGCTGAGTAACATTCCACTGTGTATATGTACAACTTCCTTATATAGACTCCCCTAACAAAGATCACCGGAGAAGGCACTGGCGACCCACTCCAGTACTCTTGCGTGGAAAATCCCGTGGACAGAGGAGCCTGGTAGGCTGCAGTCCATGGGGTTGCAAAGAGTCAGACACGACTGAGCAACTAAGCACACAGCACAGCAAAGACCACAGAGGACTCCTGTGGTACCTTTTCAGACTTTACCCTATAAAATCAGCGCTCTAAGCTTTGTCAAAGTCTCTCATTGCTCACAGAGAAAGTCCTCTTGTCATGCCTAGGTTTCTGTCTTTTCCTCCTTACTGTTCATAAGGTCTTTTTTCTCCCCAGCTCCCCGTCAAACTAGGACCTAAAACAAGACATCTCCTCCACCAGTGTGTCCAGATGCTCCACAAACTCTAGTAAAAGAATTTATGATCTTTCTCTCTGAGCCCTTTCCCCTCCTCCTTTGTAGTCAACCACAGGACATCTGGGGCTTCCCTTGTGGCTCAGCTGGTAATGAATCCACCTGCAATGCAGGAGACCTGGGTTCCATCCCTGGGTTGGGAAGATCCCCTGGTGAAGGGAAAGGCTACCCACTCCAGTATCCTGGCCTGGAGAATCCCACGGACTGTATAGTCAGTCCATGGGGTTACAAAGAGTTGGACACAACTGAGTGACTTTCACTTTCACAGCACATCCCCAATTTCCTATATTACAAACAGAAATTTCTTCCCAGTTCCCTCTCTTTGCCAGTGCCTTTTAGGTTTTCCATCAGTCTCCTGCTAACTAGATGTCTTGCCACAACTCTCTTCTGTTCTAGTCCATTCACCACATATCCCTCAGAGAATTCATACTAAGAATATTTATAAATATGTATGAGTATTGAAGTCTTGATCAAAGTTCTCCGTTCATTCCATACTGTCTCTGAAATCAAGTTCAAAGACTTGACCTTGACACAGAAGGCTCTTCTCAGCTTTTCTTCAACTCACTCCTTTAGCCTTATTTTGTATTACTCTCTCAAGAAATAAATGAATGAATAAGTAAATGAATAAACGAGGTTTTCATCTCTAAGGTAACTTGAAATCAGGAATATATCTCAATTGTCTGTGTCTTTTACATTGTACTGGGTTGGCCAAAAAGTTCATTTGGGTTTTGCATAGCATCTTGTGGAAAAACCCAAATGAAATTTTTGGCCAACCCAATATCCCTCAGTGCTTTGCCCACTGTGAGTGTTAAATAATAATTTCTAATAAATATATACAAGAAGTTTCACTTTGAGGAAAATACAATTCAGCAGAGTTGGATAAGACAAATACTAGGGTGAAACTTAATACCGAAACTGATTATAAGTACAAGAAAACTGAGAGAGGAGGAAAATTGAAAATTCTGTTTGGCCATGTAAAGGTATTTCTAATTATAATATGGGATTGCTTATGTCAACATTTACTATTCATGTCTAATTACCATAAAGAGCCATTACATTTTTGCATATAATTAAATGTATTACGTTAATTTAATTTTTTACTCCTTTATAAAATAACCTATTTATCATTTCTGCTCAGTCTTCTTTGTGCTTTGTACTCATGCCTTGTGATCTACCCAACCTTTGAAGAGTTAGAAGAAATTCTTCCCTAAAATTTTCATGGTCTGATTCTTTTTACTTTTATACTTTTAATCTACTTTATTTGCACAAACTAAACACTGCCATAGTAAAGGACACTAATTGAATTCTGTTGCCACCACTTGATGGAGTATTACACAGCCATTTAAAAATGATGGATATGAGAACTATAGCAATGTGTAAACTTGGCTATGATATCATATGAAATAAAAGCAGAAAACAAATTTACATGCAAAATAAGGCAATAATAGGATAAAAAGCTAAAAAATAATTAAGGTGGTATTATTATAGGAATGGATTATGGGGAAGGGGGTATCTTCTATTTTATTTCTCCCCAGTTTTCTGTAATGTGGTTATATTAATTTCAAAAGGAAAAAAAAAAAACACCCTGAAACTGTCTTCTTACTCTTTTGCCACTAAATCTCTCTTTAGCTTCCTGGCCTTCTCATTTCACATTTTCCCCAACATTAAGACTCTCATAGAACATATTTTCTGGCCCCTGAAGTAGCCACTAGTCACATATGGTTACTGAGCACTGGAAATGTGCCTAGTCCAAACTGAGATGTGCTGTAAGCAAAAAATAAACAATGTAGTTCAAGAACGTGTTTTGTTTTTTTTTTTAATACAAAAAACCTAATTGATAATTTTTCTATTAATTATACATTATTTTCATTTCCTAGGGCTGTCATAGCAAAGTACCATAGACTAGAAGGCTTAAACAACAGAAACTACTTTTTTCACAGTTCTGGAAGCTAAAAGTCTGAGATGAAGGTGTCAGCAAGGTTGGGTTCTTCTGGGGCCTCTCTTATTGGCCTGTAGATGACTATCATCTTTCTGTCATCATATGATATCCCTCCTGTGTGTAGCTGTGTTCCAAGTTCCTCTCCGTGTGAACACACAAGTCGA
This sequence comes from Neotragus pygmaeus, assembly GCA_006410875.1. Taxonomy (NCBI): domain Eukaryota; kingdom Metazoa; phylum Chordata; class Mammalia; order Artiodactyla; family Bovidae; genus Neotragus; species Neotragus pygmaeus. The sequence goes on from SJYV01038784.1 coordinate 409,731, forward strand.
ACAGGGTAAATGAGGCCTCAAATGGCCTCATTTTTAACCTCATGACCTCTTTCAAGAGCCTGTATGCAAATATGGTCACAATCTGAGGTTCTGGGAGTTCGGGCTTCAACAAACATATTTTGTGGCTATAACGGATATATCAGTTATACATATCAGTAACACATATCAGTTCAGTTCAGTTCAGTCGTTCAGTCGTGTCCGACTCTCTGCGACCCCATGAATTGCAGCACNGGCTCTTCGCTTTCTGCCATAAGGGTAATGTCATCTGCATATCTGAGATTATTGATATTTCTCCAGGCAATCTTGATTCCAGCTTGTACTCTTAACCGATGATGTATAGTATTCTTTCTTTTAGAAAACTCCTCATAGTTCATTGATCTTTTTTCTTACAGTCATCCATCCATTCATTTATTCATTCAAAAGATATTTAGTGGTGCTCTGCTCTGTGCTAGGCGCTGTTCTCAGGGATAGCATTTTGTGATATTGGACAAAGAGATAATGATACAGTTCCTGCTCTCACAGAGGGCTAGGGTGTGAATAAGGTCAGAGATGTAGCCAGCACCAGATAGCATGAGGCCTTCTGCACCATGGCGTTTAAGGACTTTGGATTTCATTTTTAAATGTAAGAAAAGCCATAAAGAAAATTTAGATGGAACTATGACAGGATCTTATTTACAATTTTAAAAGATTATTCGGACTATTTGTACTGAATAGAACACAAGGAGACAAGAATGGTATCCATTATCCTAAATCGCTATGCTTTTAGGGCAGAAAACTGGAGTGATTTGGGAAGGGGAAGTAGGGGTACAGGTGGTGAGAGTGGACTCTATTACTTGTAAAAGTGTTTTGTTTACATAATTATGTATATTAGCTTCTTATTTGTTACCTTGTTGGAGATACATTCCTGGTTGTCATTTAGCTTTTAAATTTGTACCCAATTTTTAATGTACAGATACTTAACAATTCTATGTATCAAGTCAATTATTTTCAAACTTCATTATCCTCTCTTGTCCTGAAATTTTCCTTTCTCTCTCTCTCTTTTTTTTTTTTTTTTTGCTTAATGAGTTTATGAAACATGATATTAAAACTCTAATCCATCTTGTCACAGTTTTTTTTCTGAGGCTTAAAAATCTCGTGACCAAAAAAGTGCATGGCAGGTGCTCCCAGATGCTAAAGTGGGATGGCTAAACGTTACTGCCTCAACAGCACTGCAAAAGAATGACAAACACCAGTGTGTGGCCCTGAGCCAGCAGTAGAGAAAGCCCCTACGAGGACTGACAGTGAAAAAAGCCAAAGGTTGGGGGGTGGGGGGGTGGGGGCGGCTTTCTTTAGAGAGAGTTGTCTGTGCAATTTCCACACCTACTCTGAAGGCAGGAATTGGTAGCTCTCTTTCTTTTCACCTCAAGCCCTGTTAGAGGCTTCTAGAAGGCCACTCTGAGAGCTTGCTGTATAGTTGCCTGGTATTTGGGGACACAATGGACCAGAGTAGGACGGAAGTCTCTTACGAATAGTGATCCATGGACTCAGAAAGCTGCATTTAGGATGTAATAGTGGACCAGAAGTGTTCATTGCTCAGGAGCAAGAGAGGTAGATAGGCACGGTTGTGCAGGGGTATTCAAAAGGGAACTTTTGATAGTGACCAATCCTCCTGGTTTGTTCAGGGCTGTTGAAGTTTTGGCGCTGAGAGTCTCATGTCCTTGGAAACTCCTTAGTCCCAGCCTAACCAAGGTGGTTGGTCACCTTGCACAACTGCTCAAGAAGTTATGAAAAAAGAGACAAAACAGCCCTCAGAAGAGGCTAAGGTAGAAGATAAGAACCAAATCAGGAGATATTCTGCCTCTCCTGGGATCTGCTATGAAAGCGATCCAGCAGAAGTATTTCAGGGTAAACTCCTCCTCACCTCCGGAAAACTTTTCCATAATAAGGATCCAACTTTAAACATATTCAACAGCCCCAGGGGAGTGAACAGCAGAGCAGCTCTCCCTGTCAAAACTTTCTGCCCCTTTTCACTCCTACCATTGTGACTGATGTGACTAGAGAGACTTATTATCTAAATATGGTAGGACCTATCTGCCCAGGACAGTTCTCAAGTGCATAGANGCTATTCCTTCCAAAGAAATCCCAGGGCTGATCTTCAGAATGGACTGGTTGGATCACCTTGCAGTCCAAGGGACTCTCAAGAGTCTTCTCCAACACCACAGTTCAGAAGCATCAATTCTTCAGTGCTCAGCCTTCTTCACAGTCCAACTCTCACATCCATACATGACCACAGGAAAAACCATATCAAAATGATAATATTTTGGATATATTTGGCTAAGTATAACATTATTAAAATAATAAAAGACTCTCATAAAAATCACTATTAATGGTTATTCTGCCTCTTACCTGGATATGCTGAGTAAATATTAATTATAAGAAAAGTTTATAGAAGACAGAAGAAGAAAATAGAGCCTTGAAAACAGATCCCAAAATAGACTTGAAAATAAAATTTAATACTACAAAAAATTGAAATGACTAAACATTACATCTTTTGAGCATGCAGAAATAATAATCTCATTACATGATTCTATAAGAACTAAGGGATGGAACTAAGGGGAAGGCATTTAGCGAACACACTGATAGAAGGCAACCTCAGTGGATAGCCATTGGGTTTAAACAGGATCACAATTATCAATCAGAATAATCATCAATGCTCTCAAGGCCTAGATATTAATTCTTCTTATAGTATCAAAGTATCTAGTGTAACTGAGGGTCGGAAATATTGCCAAGGAGTTAAGACTTCTGCTTTATTCCTTTTTGATATTTCTTTACGTTTTTTGAAATAAAACTTTAACATTTTTGATTATTTAATTAATACTTGATATTCCATCCATTTGAAATGGCTTGAAGATTGTACTGAATCTGTTTGAATTCTAATGGTTTCTCTCTTTCTTCAGGAAGAGACATGGGAAAGGCAATAGCAGAAACAGCAAGAAAGCACATCATAGTCTACTGCTGTGAAAAATATGTTCTAAGAGATATTTCTTCTCCATAAAATATTGCACAACTTAAGGAATCATCCTTCTGTTGCATAATGAACAGGTGTCTGCTGAGTACATCAGGATTAGAGTGATGAAGAGAGCTGGTTTTCTGATCAGATCTTTTCTTGCTTCTGAAATGGTGTGAGATGAAGATTTTGTTTTCATCTTCTGATTCCCCCTGGAGAATCAGATAAACATCTAGCATCTTGAATTCTATCTTAGTATCTAGAACTGACCACCTATGCCTATATAATCACATAGGAACTTGGTCCTTCTAACAAAGGATCTTGCTCAGAAAGAAAAACAAAATTTTTTAAAATGAAGAAAATTATATTATTTACAAGACTATTAAATTTTATCCAGTATGGATAAGAAACAAATTCTAAGAGTCATTCAATAGATCAGACTATACAAAAAGGAAGGAAACATTATAGGAATTCAAGTCTTTCCTCTTTTATTCCACAGTCCTCATTTTCCAATTCCTTACCCTTTAGATTCATTCATATTTCAAAATAGCTCTTACAGTTAAATGACTGGGATGCGAATAGACGTTCCCTTCGAAAACGTATACAACTTTCCAGTAAATCTAAGAAAAAATTATTCAGGAAAATCAAGTCATTCAGTTTAGTTCAGTTCAGTCACTCAGTCATGTCCAACTCTTTGCGACCCCATGAATCACAGTACACCAGGCCTCCCTGTCCATCACCAACTCCCGGAGTTCACTCAGATTCACGTCCATCGAGTCAGTGATGTATCAAACCATCAGAAGACACCACTTCAAACCTACTAAAATGGCTATGGAAAAAGACAGAAAATAACAAATGGTGACGATGGGAAGAAATTAGAACTTTAATGGACTCTGAGTACAAATGTAAATAGGTGTAGTTATTTTGAAAAGCAGTTTTGTAGTTCTTCAGAATGTTAAACACAGAGTTACCACATGACCTAGTGATTCCACTCCTCAGTATATATCCAGAGAAAGGAAAATATATTCATACAAAAATTTGTACAGGAATATCCATAGCAGCATTATTTGTAATAGCTCAAAGTGGAAACAACACAAGTGCCAATCAACTGAGGAATGGGTAAATAAAATGTGGTATTTATCCATACAATGAAATATTACTCAGCAATAAAAAGGAACGAAGCACTGATACGTGTTACAACTGTGATGAACCTTGAAAATGGTATGTTAGGTAAAAGAAGCCAGTCACAAAAGACCATGCAGTGGATGATTCCCTTTACATGAAATATCCAGAACAGGCAGATAGACAAAGACAGGAAATAGGTTAGTGGTTGACGGATGCTGGGGAGGGGGCTGGAGGATAGCAGGATGGGGAATGACTGCAAATAGGTACAGGGTTTCTTCTGAGGGTGATATAATATTCTAAAATTGATTATGGTGATGATTGCACAATTCTGTGAATATATTAAAAACCACTGAGTTGTACACTTTACATGGGTGAATTGAATGGCCTGTGACTCATATCTTAATAGAACTGTTCTTCCCAAAATTAAATGACTGGGTTACTGTGAAGTTTAAGATTTTTAGAAGCTAAGATCTAAAATGAAAAAAACTGCAAAAAACCTTTCAATATGGTTACTTCCTCCAGAGGCTAATCCTAGAGTATGTGAATATATACCTAACTCAAGCCCTGACTCTGATTTTCAAATTTCATGCCAAAACCGTAGCCAGTCAATAAAAAACAAGGACTGTATTGCAACTACAAGTTGCTTTTGAGTTCTCCAGACCATAGCTCAAAACTCACAAGAATCTGTCCATCTACCATATATTTAGTAAATTCAACCACCAGAAAGAGTTGGTCCTATACATAGCAAGTTTCACTGTGTGTGGTTATTTATACTTTATTATGTTAACTTGTTAAATTTACAATGCCAAGGTGAAGGCTGAATAATTTGTGGCTTTGCTCCCTGTAAGATATTAAAACTGAATATTCATTTCTTTCTGAACACACTGATGTTTGCTAATAGAGCCTTGTTAATCTGAGTGCCAAAGAATTGATGCTTTTGAACTGTGGTGTTGGAGAAGACTCTTGAGAGTCCCTTGGACTGCAAAGAGATCCAACCAGTCTATTCTGAAGGAGATCAGCCCTGGGATTTCTTTGGAGGGAATGATGATAAAGCTGAAACTCCAGTACTTTGGCCACCTCATGCGAAGAGTTGACTCACTGGAAAAGACTCTAATGCTGGGAGGGATTGGGGGCAGGAGGAAAAGGGGACGACAGAGGATGAGATGGCTGGATGGCATCACGGACTCGATGGACGTGAGTCTGAGTGAACTCCAGGAGTTGGTGATGGACAGGGAGGCCTGGCGTACTGGGATTCATGGGGTCACAAAGAGTCAGACACGACTGAGCAACTGAACTGAACTGAACTGAACTGAATAGAGTGCTGGAAGAGAGTTTCATTTTTCTGAGATGATTTTCAATTATAAGAATAAAAATCACTAGAACATAAATATATGATTAAGGATGTCAAGCACTTGATACTGGTAGGATAAGGTGCCAACAGAAAAGCTAGGCAGTGTGATAAAAGTTAGGTGCGGGAATTTGGCAATACCAAGGTGCTCCAGGGGTACCTGTGGTTGAAATAATGTAAGAAATAAGGACTGCAGACCACCCGCAAGCTTGAGGCAACACGTGACCACTCATACACGGATATAATTATTTTTAAGTAGATGGTTGCCATGCCAATGCAAACAATACCTTATTACCCACTTCACCATTGATAGATTTCAGTAAGTAACCAAGATGACAGAACGCACTTAAAGTGCTCTTTTCCTCAAAGTTAAAAGTACTACTGTTGTCTGTCACTATTTTCAGAAATTCTTATGTAACAGCCTGAATTCAGTTGTCAGGATATAGGTTCCCCCTACTTAACCCAAGAGCAATCCTTAGCAACAGAAGCATCAAGAGAAGGACAGGATGACCTGAGGTTCCCTCTGGGCAGTTGGTGATTCCACAAGGTCGGTTATGAGCAGCAGGGAGTAACTCCTTGCTCCTCCTCCTACTCTTTTTCCTCCTGTTTGCAGTCATCCCTCCCTTCCTCAAAAACAGTGCTTCTTGCTTATTATTCCATGTTGGTCCAGGATAAGTTTTTACCAAGTAGCAACACAATGAGAAAAATAAGTACAACTCCACTTCAGGAAAGTCTAACTCCATTTGTTTAATTTGAAGAATTCTCCCGCATTCTATGATTATATCTATCCTATTTTGTTAATACTTAAATGTGCTTTTCTTTATGAAACACTGATTATAGCAAATGGGGAGCTTTGTTTATGCTTTTATTTGACAAAATAAAAACTTGTTTGCCTTATGGTGACCTCTATTTTTATAACATTGATTAGCCTGTGGAAAGTCTGAGAGCTACTCCTCTAGAAAATAACGTATAATTTTAATTTCACCACATCATTAAGACAACTAGAGAGCAAGATAAAAATGACTATGTGTCTTCCGTCTTTTTCTCCCTACAGACCTCTTCCTTGTTTGCAAGGTTCTCCATGCCACTCTGAAGGCACATCTTCAGGGTATTAAAGAAAAGATGTTCTTGGGAGCAGTCCAGCAGGAAGGACTCAAGGGACAAAGTCTCTAAGAGTTCCCATAAGCCAAGAGAAGTTAAGTCTGTGATATAACTTGCTGCTAATGACTAGAGCTCATTTATTGCCTGTTTATTTTAAAAGCATCTAATTTCTATAGGCATATCTTAGAGATATTGTAGGTTTGTTCTAGACCAACATGATGATATAAATATCACAGTAAAGCCATATTATTTTTTTTGTTTTCCCAATGTATATAAAAGTTGTTTGTACTGTTCTCCAGTTTTTAAAGTATGCAATAGCATTATGTCTAAGAAACAATGTACATACCTTAATCTAAAAAATACTTTATTGCTAAAAAATGCTATTATCGGGAAACACAGGGTTGCCATAAGCCTTCAATTTGTAAAAAACAAAACAAAAAACTATAGCATCTTGAATTGCAATAAAGGAAAGCACAATAAAACACAGTATGCCTATATTTTATTCTATGCCTTTTCATTAGGTAAGGAATTCAGTTAGTTCAGTCGCTCAGTCATGTCTGCCTCTTTGCAACCCCATGAATCGCAGCACGCCAGGCCTCCCTGTCCATCACCAACTTCTGGAGTTTACCCAAACTCATGTCCATCGAGTTGGTGATGCCAGCCAGCTATCTCATCCTCTGTCGTCCCCTTCTCCTCCTGCCCCCAATAGGTAAGGAATTAGTGCCACAAAAAATTTTGCTTCTCAGGTAATACATTCCAGCCTCTGTCCAAGGTGCTAAGGATATAAAAGTTAAGCCGCTAAATAGCACAGTGCCCCACAAGGGAAGTCATGGACTTCCTGGTGGCTCAGATGGTAAAGTGGCTGCCTACAGTGTGGAAGACCTGGGTTCAATCCCTGGATTGGGAAGATCTCCTGGAGAAGGAAATGGCAACCCACTCCAGTATTCTTGCTTGGAAAATCCCATGGACAGAGGAGCCTGGTAGGCTATAGTCCATGGGGTTGCAAAGAGTCAGACATGACTGAGCGACTTCACTTTCTTTCCACAAGGAGAAAGTTATACAAAAAATTATCAATACACTGTGATCTGGAATAGAGGAAGGTAGGAGCACTTAGGTGTCTCTGAGTAAGCTGAAGAAGCCTTTATAGGGTGGAATGGAGGGCTTGACACGGGTCTTAAAAAAGGAGAATGATTTTTATTTCAACTATGTTTTCAAGAGACAGTTTCACACTGAAGAAACAGAATTTGCACCTGGAGAATAAATTGAAGATGTGATGAGATAAGAAGACAAGGATCAGATAACGAAGAAGCTCACAGTCTAAGAAGCTCACAGTCTATCTAAAGAATTTACATTTCACCCTGTATGTGAAGGTGAACTATGGTAGATGGTGACATGACCACTGGAATTGAGAAAGATCATTATTACTGTCATCTGGAAGATGGAATAGGGAGGAAAGATGTTGGGTGTTGGTAGATCAGTTGGGCCCCTAGATGTGGGCAGGTGAGATAAGTAAATTGAGTTAGTAGAATAATGGTGGTTGGTAGTGGTGGCTAGATACCCAGCCTATGTAATATAGTAAGAACTGGATATTGAACGAAATCCAAAGTCACAATTTGTAAATGCTAAGTTTCTTCATAGGCAGTGCATGTTAATACTAACATATTTCACACTGTCAGTTGATAGTTACACACTTTCTAAACCATCTAATTTTTCTTGCAGCCACAGAAGAGAGGGCAAGTGCTTGAGTAGGTAAAGCTGTGACTACCCTTGAAATATGCAACAGAGTCCCATCAAACTTAACACGAGAACTTATGTTTTAGAGCGTTTTGCCAGGAGAAAGAACTGAAGTATGGGCTATGGAGCACTCTAACTTCTGATTCATTCCCTGAGTCCAGAGGAAGACAAGTGATAAAGGAGAGTTACGAGAGCTCTTCAACATTATGCAGTGTTTTGTTGTAGTTGTTTCCATTCACCCACACTTCCTGCATTGAGAATGACACACAGTTTGCATTACAAGTAGACACTGCCTCTCCAAAGGCGATGACGAGCCTGAGAGTCAAATGTTCCATAAGTACTTTAGAAATCTGAGAGGTAATTAAAGGTAAGACCATAGTGATTATGTCAGCTTTGTAAATGAAGTCTGTGATTGTCTATTTTTTAGATTTGGATCTATTTTATATTCTAAATTTTTAACCTGATAATAAGAGATATCCATATACGCTACAGAAACTTTAAAGGACTAAAAAAAAGTTTCAAGTGAAAGCACAAAAGCCCTTATTATTTTATAGCTAATATCCCACCAATACTAGTGTATTTCATTTCCAGAATTCTATTTTCTTGTATAACGACATTTGAAATCATGCTACGGATAGTTTTTTTTTAACACTTATTTTTCCAAATAAAGCATTTCTCAGGTAAGCAAATATTCCTTAAATTAAAAAAGTTTACCAGCCCCACAATATTCCATCATTTGGACANAGAATTCTATTTTCTTGTATAACGACATTTGAAATCATGCTACGGATAGTTTTTTTTTAACACTTATTTTTCCAAATAAAGCATTTCTCAGGTAAGCAAATATTCCTTAAATTAAAAAAGTTTACCAGCCCCACAATATTCCATCATTTGGACATACCAAATTATTGTAATGAATCCCCTCATGTTGGATAATTATGTTGTTTTCAGTATTTTACTAATACCTCAATGACAGTCCTTAGGTATAAATCACTTTACCAAGCTATAATAACTCAGTTGTGAAAGTTTTAATATTAAAGTAACAAAAGGAATAAAGAAGTAAAGGATGACCTGACAACTATGTAAACTCAAACACTCTGTACATAAAGAAAATACCCTAAGAAAATAGCAAGGAACCAGGAGAAATGCTGAACTTCTTGTGAAACTTTCAGGCAGGTCTCAGGACAAACCCACTTAAATGGTAATTGTGAAGTTGGTTATTTGGAGGGTCAAGATGGTTTTTGCCACTGCAATGTTTACTGATTGGCCAGTTACTAATATTCCAAGTCCCCTTGTTTATCATAGGGCTAGAAAACACCTTAAAAGCTAATCTAATCCTTTGAGAGGCTTTTAGGGCTGCCTGCTCTAAGCCATCTCAGACAGATGGAATCTACATTGTTTTTAAAGGTCTCTAGATAAGAAGATTCCATAACCTCTCTTGATAACCATTCCAGGCTTTAAGAGTCCTATTGTCAGAAAATTCTCTCTTTTATCTAGCTTAAATCCCCTATGCTTTAGTTTAAATCTGTTTCCTTCCACTCCTCTCTCCTTGTTTGGAGAGGAATGGAAATCATCTGATTACCATTGTTTACAGAGAAACTCATCCCATAAACACCACTAGCAGAGGATTATTATATTTTTTCTTAGCTTTCTCTTCTCTCCACTATGTAACCCTAGTGTCTTCATCTTTGAAGACTGTAGGTCCTAACTGATTTACGAATCACTGAATCATCCTCACGGCACTCTTTTCAAATGTCTCCAAATTTTATGAGTTTTACACAGCTCAAATCATTCATGAAGATACAAGGCACTAAAAGTAGATATCAGTGAAGGTTTTAGAGGCAGAGAGATCATTTTTCTAAAAGCCACTGCTTTCACCGAGGAGTTTTAGGAGAGCTCAGACTTCCTGGCAGACAAAGATATTGGGGGATGCTCACAATAAAGAAGAGGATGGCTATGTGGAACCATAGGTTCTGTCGTTACAGCTTCTCAGACTGAATGTGGTGGTTCAGCTTCCAGACCCTCAGGGATCAAGACAGCAACTGAAAGCTCGACCCAGTTATTGCTGGATGATTACAGTACACCATCAACCAGTCATTAGCAAGGAAACCACAGGGCCCCAGGGCCACCTCAAATGTCTCGAGGTGAACAGACAAAATTTCAAGAAGATGTGGAATCCATATGGTTAGTGACTCAGTGTTAGATCTCCAGGTTGTCTCTGTCCACTCAGGATCACAGTTTAGAAAAGAGAAACTGTGAATTTAGCATTGAAAGGAAACAGATTTGAGTGTCATCTGTATGCTGACAGGCTGCACGATAAGATAAAGAAATAACCTGGAAGCTGACAGAGCTGTGTTCTGGCATTAGCTCCGCCTCTCAGTCATGCTGTGACATTTCTATTCCTCTGGGTCCCCACGTGTAAAAGGCAGGGAATCACAGGATCTTTTAAACTCTTCAGAAAAAGACACTTCATAAATATAAGCTGTGGTAATAACCTCTGATAGAACAAAACATTAGGTTGTCATCATATATAAGTAGGGAATTCTTCACCGCTGCCCATTTAAGCACTACACAGCAAATTCAAGAGTTGAGTCAACACTTGATTATTAGCCTATGGGGATTATTCAGGAAAAATTTTAAATTCTAATTCCTCCGACCCCAAAATATGAGTTCTTTCTCCCTTCCATCACTATATGGGTGCTTGTGGAATTTAAAACTAATTTCAATGCTTCCAGAGCTGAATATCACGAGGAAAGGAAAGCAGGAATTTAAGTGAATTCTGCAGAGTTCCAGGTGAATAAAGATAGAGAGACAGACAGACAGAGAGACAGGGACAGAGGCATAGATAATCTCTTGCTTTCCCTGGTGGGCTGACTTTGTCACTGACTTCCCACTGCGTCCGGGCCTGTCCCTGGACTCACTTTCCCTCTGTGCTGTGCTGTGCTTGGTTGCTCAGTTGTATCCACTTTTCCTCTACCTCTTTCCAAATCCTATTTGCAAATACTACTGAATTAGCACCCTATGATTACTATGTGCGGTCATAGAGCAAAATGTCGCTTTTCGTCAACAGAGTTTATTAATTTATTCACCCAAAGACTATCTTAAATGCATCAGTGTGAATAAGAGGAAAATAACAAATGACATGAGTAACAACACAGTACGCTTGGAATGCCTTTCCTTCTGGAAAGATAAATGCTCCTCGTTATCTCTAAGATGCCTGGGCACAAAAATTAAATCCCCAAAGAAGATGCATTTAATGAAAGCAAACTTCATTAAGCTTCTCTTTTCTTTTTTTCCCAAATGATATTAGTTTTGTTTTTCCCTTTTCTCTACATTAAAAAGAAAAAGGTTTTGAGCAGACATAGCCCTGATGTGATACCTGAGGGCAGCAAGAAGGGAAAGAGAGCATGTTATCTACAAAATAGTTTGATGCTATGTGGCGAAGAAGAATGTCATGACCTGCTAGGCTACAGCAGACTTTTTATGAGAGGTCTTAGGTGAAAAAGATTTAAAAACTACCAATAGAGTGAACAGCATTCCACACTTCTTGGGAAATGAGTAGGTATTATAATTAAACTAACTGTAGACCTCTGTCAGTGTAGCCACAGCCACTTGACATTCTTACCTAGCTGATAAGTGTCTTCATTCCCAGAGCCCATGTTAAGTGTTGAGGGAATTCGTGGCCCCTCTTGAGGCATCCATATGCTTCATTTAAGCGCACTCCACTTGACAATAAAAATCACACTCTGCCTTGTAATATGATATTCAAGAGTTGCAAACAAAATGAGGCTTTGCTTTGGAGAGGGCTAATGCCTTGAGCTGCCTCCACACAAATAAAAGATGGAGAGGATTAAAGTCTGGGAGATTACCAGCTTCGTCCAAGCCTGTTTGACAGGTTGGAACCTGAGAATTTGACTGCATCAAAATGCAAAACAAATGCTGTTTGTCACCTGTAACAAGGAGGACTCAGACGTAATAATTTTGAGGCTTGAATAATAGGGGACAAAGAAAACAGTACTCTGGGGAATGCCAGGTCTCTTATTTACGTCATGGCTAACAAAAAAGAGAAGTGAGACGGGGAGATCCTGAAAATGAATGGTTCTTGAGGAAGTTCATGCAGGAAATCGCTAACCTGTGGGGCTTTATAATCATGAAGCTTGGTCTGAAGTTCAGTTTATTTAGCTCTGAATGCCTACAAGTGCCTTAACTCCTGAAAGTCCATGAACAAATGCAAAATACTCTTGGGTTTTTTTGGCAATAGTTGATGTACTTGAAGATTTTTAAGAATTCCATATTTCTACTCCATTTTAGGACTGACAGGTGCATTTGACTCCCAGGAAGGGTGTCTATGCTGTGTGCACAAGATGGGCTGGGAGACAGGAGGGAGAGAGCCTCCAGAAAGGAGGCAGATTTTGCTTCTCTTTGCTTGTTTTTCTAAAGCTGAAATCTAATTTTTGTGCACTTATACCCTCTGCTTTGCTTTCTTTTGCCAAGAGATACTAAGAATTGACTGTGTATACAGCATCACACTAAATACTTTCCGTGTCTTACTTCCTTTAATTGACTTAATTGACCCTTACCTACCATTTTTACATTGGTAGATCTTGGTAGTTAATGATACCAGTCTGGAAAAAGCCATGAAATTTGCTGGTGAGGCCCCCTTTCTCACCAATGCTCACAATCCAACTGCCTGGCTTCCCATCAAGGCATCCCACTGTGTTGGCCCTTCTGGGGCAGGTCTGTGATCTGGAAGTTCCATGATGGCCCTAACTTGTGTTAAATCTTTCCTGATTCCTGGTCGCTGAGTTCTCAGCTGAGTTTGAGGTGATCTCACAGCCTAAAGGAAAGTTACTTGTCAACTGTTGCCGACAGCTCCTTGTATTCAACTGGCAGTGAACACCGTGTTGAAACAGCAGTTTTCAGGACCCAGAGCAGGGGAGATTGCCCTTAGGGAATCTGAAGAACCACAGCCTTGGCAAGGGTAAGAGACTCTCCCAGTGTCAGTAGTTGGTGGAAGCCAACCCGCTTCCCCCACATGTATCTACAAGGAAGGTAGTTTTAGACCTTTCTAGTGCCGTCATGTATGTGGTCCTGCAGTGCTTGGGAATCACAGCATTTCTTGAGAGAAGAGCTCCATCACCAGGAATCTAGCGTAGAGGCACAGTGGAGGGGCAGAAGGCAGGACTGGCTTCTCGCTTTCCTGCTCTGCTACCTTAGGCAGGCCACTTATTCCCCTCTGTCCTCCATCCACCCAATGTCAAATACAATAATAATTCATTTTTGAATTTTTGTTGCATAAACTACCTAGTGTGAGCTAATGAAGGTGACCACTTTGACAAGTTAAAAGTATATAAGTGTAAGCTACTGATATGATTAAACTTACAGACCCTGGTGGTGTCTAAACAGACAACTAAGAGACTATTAACCTCCAAATTCAGATGGTATGGAAAACTAACAAAAAGGAGGCTAGGGCTTTTTCATTTATGACCCGGTTTGTCAAGATGCCCTCTGAGCACACATTCTGTGCTCTGCCTACTTCATTACTGTTTGCTTACCTGAGTTACAGCATGACTTATTACAGTCACAGTTATGACTGATTGAGATGAGACATATAATGTTATTTAACCATAAATTTGTTACAGAACCTATTGAACATGAAGTCAAAGTAAGTTATGATTGAACAACAGAAATAAATAGCTATAAGTACAATGGCAATGTGAAAATCAAAATAAAGCAGGCTATTATTTTGTTCTGACATTAATTGTATAATAATACCTATATTTAAAGCTACAACTCAATTTTGTGTGTCAAGTCAGAAAAACAATTGATACAAAATATCTGAATCAGCAGGGACTGCTTCTTATAGTCACTAGCTTCCTCTGAGAAGAATCTTTGGAAATAAATTTTGATACTGTACAAATGCCCAGGGTCATAGGTTAGCCAATGGCTGCCAGTAACAAATGGGTTTAAGTGGATTCAAAGAAAGGTTTAGCTGTTTGAATCTAAAAAAGAAATATATTACTCTAAAGATCACAACTCTTTGTCCCTCCAAGATACTAAAGTGCCAGCAGATGGGTACTAATTAAAAAATAGAGAAAGATTGGCTCAAGGCCTGGGGAGGGAGCATTGGTAAATTAGCGGTTCAAGTGAGTGAAGTCACTCAGTTGTGTCGGACTCTTTGTGATCTCATAGACTGTATACCACCAGGATCCTCTGTCCATGGAATTTTCCAGGCAAGAGTACTGGAGTGGGTTGCCATTTCCTTCTCCAGGGGATCTTCTCGACCCAGGGAATCAAACCCAAGTCTCCCACATTGCTGGCAGACAATTTACCATCTTTGCCACTAGGGAAATCCCCTAGTAGGGGTAGGGAAGATGAATTAGGGTGGAAGCAACTAAAAGGCATGAAAAACAATGTGTTTGGGAAGTTTGTTGGCCAGAGCAGACCTTAAAGGAGACAGTGAAAAGTAACCAGATAAAACACCCTGTTGCCACAATGTATGACATGGAAAGAATCGAAATGGGCAACAGGTTATCTCCTGAACTTGAGAAAAGCCTTGTCTTCCTAGTACAATCCACCCACATGGATGAGATTAGCTATTTGAGGACACTACCTTATGATGAGTAATGGGCTAAATCTAATCAAGGTGTGTGTGCAGGTGGAATGCAGGAGGTTGGTTGAGGCTTAATCAATGGCGTTGATAAACCTGAGGTTGAATGTGTGAGAAATAATGTGACTGCTAAACTGTATGCAAGAGCAGGGGCAGAGAGAGAAGCGGGCAAGGAAGAATCTGTCAGCATGTCCTCATCACTGTCCAGAGGAAGGGGTGGTTTGGGTAACTCTACAGTTTTATGCCCTGCTTGGCAGGTAAATATATCTTCACCACGGAATATTATACTTTATAGTATGTATATGTCTCTGACTATATTAGATCTTCCATCTACCACCTACTCAACATTCAGAAAACTAAGATCATGGCATCTGGTCCCATCACTTCATGGAAAATCGATGGGGAAATATTGGAAACAGTGACATACTTTTTCTTGGGCTCCAAAATCACTGCATATGGTGACTGCAGCCATGAAATTAAAAGGCACTTGCTCCTTGGAAGAAAAGCTATGACCAACCTAGACAGCATATTAAAAAGTAGAGACATTACTTTACCAACAAAGGTCTGTCTAGTCCAAGCTATGGTTTTTCCAGTAGTCATGTATAGATGTGAGAGTTGGACTATAAAGAAAGCTGAGCAACGAAGAATTGATGCTTTCGTACTTTGGTGTTGGAGAAGACTCTTGAGAGTCCCTTGGACTGCAAGGAGATCCTACCAGTCCATCCTAAAGGAAATCAGTCCTGAATATTCATTGGAAGGACTGATGCTGAAGCTGAAACTCAATATCTTGGCCAGCTGATGTGAAGAACTGACTCATTGGAAAAGACCCTGATGCTAGGAAAGATCGAAGGCGGGAGGAGAAGGGGACAACAGAGGATGAGATGGTTGGATGGCATCACTGACTCAATGGACATGAGTTTGAGTAAGCTCTGGGAGTTGGTGACAGACAGGGAAGCCTGGTGTGCTACAGTCCATGGGGTTACAAAGAGTCAGACACAACTGAGCGACTGATCTGAACTGAACCACTATAAAATTAAGGATTTCTGTTTTCAGAGATATGCCACCAATAAATTAAATAAAAAAATTATGAATTGATAAGAAAAATGAAAACCCAAAAGAATAAATGAGCCATCCAGCAAAAAATTGGACAAAAGATATTAACAAAGCAATCACCAAATGAGAAGCCCTACGAGTTAAGCAGAATATAAAACAATGTCCATATTCACAAGCAATGAAAGCCATATTTAAATACAATGAAATATAACTTAATATTCATTAGAATGACAAAAATGAGAAAGGTGTATAATATAAAATACAGGTGAAGACCTTGGGAGATAAAAACATGTATCAACACTGTGATTTGGGAATGCAACCTGGCAACATTTAGTAAAGAAAGGGTGCATTTATTCAGTGACTCTCATGCTTCTGAGCCAAAGAAATTTCCTTAGATCAACTAGGGGATATATATAAGGATGTTTCTTAACATTCTTGTGTGACAAAGGGGGTTTCAAGCACCAGGGAATATAGAAGTAAAATATAGTATGTACATACTCTAAAATATAATTAAAGGAAAAGGTTGATATAGAATTATGTGGAACAGACATCAAAAACAATGCTGAGTGGAAAAAAGAAAGCATGATTTATCTAGAACAAAATACCATTTATATGAATTTAAAATAGCTACACAAAAACTTTAATTATTTATGAATACATACCATATACTTTATAGTGAGCATATGTAGTGGAAAAAGGAAAATGGGCACCGATTAGGGATAAAAGAAGGCTAGAGAAACTCAACAAGGAATGAGTTGTCTGTAGACAAATGATGATAGAGCTATAAACAAGGACTATTGTCTACTCAACTCTTTGTACTCTGTCCAAAAAGAAACCAAAACCAAACTCTTCTGTTATGATTCCAATGGAAATACATTACAGACAACTTAGCCAGCCAGAGGACAAGCATATTTCACTTCTATATGTTATATCTTATCATGGAGGGAAGATATAGTGGTGTTTTGAGAAACACAAGTTATCTTCAAAAGTTGTACTCTCTTAAAAAGCAGAACAACAGATGAAATATTAATTTGTTGACAATTTAATTTTTCAGATATGGGAGGGGCTAATGACAGAAGCTATTACTCTGGACCAATAAAGCAAAGTTATAGTGATGGAAAACTTGAAAGAAAGTGCTACTTGGCTTTCATTAAGAGTCAGGGAAAGAAATGTGAGGAAGAATCATTCCCAAACATTTATACTTTCCAATCACCGTATTCCCAGGAGCTGCCCCCAGAATTTCTGATTCCACAGGCCTAGGGAGGACCCAGAAAATTGTGCAGTTTTAAAGTAAACTATGTCACAGACCACACTTCTCAAGACTCTGGGGACACATTTCTGAAAGATCAGAAGAAAGAATGATACAGTCCCATGACCAGAGTCTAAGGAAAAAAGATGACTTAATGGAGAAGAGAGGTATTCAACAATAAAATGTTGACAATAGAATTGAAAATTATGCAGATGAATAAAGATGCAGCAGAGGAACTGGGCATATAAAGAATAGCATGTGGCTGATGGAACAGGAATGCAACAAAAAAGAAGGGGAAAAAAAAAAAGCACAATCAAAAACCAAAGAGGATCAGGTAAGCATCATGTCAGGAGGGGTTAAATCTGAGAATGAGCTCAAGCCTGAGAAAAATGCAGAGGATAATAAGAGGAATTGTTAACGTATGGTTTAGAGTGAATGCAAGGAATGATTCACGTCCCCCTTGGGGCTGATATTATAGTATTAGCAGATGATAGGAAGAGCGAACAAGAAACTGTTAGCATTCTGTTTGCTCCTACCTTCCCTATCAGTGAGAAGGATCTTCCAACTAAGCCACAAAACAACAGATCAGAAGGAACTGAAGCCTGAGAGAGGTGATAAAACCAAAAAAAGAGCATCACGTTGTTTTATATGTGTTCATATTTATTGGCCTAAATGAATCTCATCCAAGTTCATGAAAGAAACTCACAGATGTGATTGGAGAACTTCTGTGGTGTTCTTGCAGCAAACCTGGAAAATGCAGGGGTGCAGGAGAGCAAGTCCAGCAAACAACCTGGCTTTAAAAGGAGGGTAGAGGGAGATACACATATTGAAGACAGCAGAATATTGCCTTTCAAGTTGTTGGATAAATAACCAAAGAGATGTTTTGTAGAAACTCAAGAGAAAAATAATGAGAATGGGGTAATTGCTAGGGACTTGCTAATAATACCTTGTTCCCATCTCTGAAAGATTCACCATATGAGGTGAGGGATGTTGGAATCCCTCACTCTTAAAAGTTCACCAGATGATTCTGTGGTTCATCCAGATGTAGGAGAGTTGTTAAACTGCATTAGGATCCTGCTAAAGCCAAAGATCCAATTACAGTGAGATTTTTTTCCCCCACTGATATTGCTGCATTATGGTTTCTTGTTTTATCTCTATTTCTCTGGAGAAGGCAATGGCAACCCACTCCAGTGTTCTTGCCTGGAAAATCCCATGGACAGAGGAGCCTGGTAGGCTGCAGTCCATGGGGTCGCTAGGAGTTGGATACGACTGAGCAACTTCACTTTCACTTTTCACTTTCATGCATGGGAGAAGGAAATGGCAACCCACTCCAGTGTTCTTGCCTGGAGAATCCCAGGGACGGAGGAGCCTGGTGGGCTGCTGTCTATGGGGTCACACAGAGTCAGACATGACTGAAGCGATTTAGCAGCAAGATTACTTCAGGCTTTCTAAGGTTTTGACAAAAGAGGACCGTTAAGCCCTGTAGTCTTTTCCTTTATCTTTACTCTCACGGTTACTGGAAACATAATCGTTTACCTTCTCTGTCTGACTTTAGAGCAGTCTACATAATTATAACCTATGATTTGTTTTTTTATAGAACTCTGAAATGTTTTTTCAATTCCCTGGCTAAAACATTCTTTTAGAATTTCAGGATCTCTCATTTCACATAATGGTTTCTTCTCTCTACAGGTATATTTCTTCCTTGTTCTTTGGCATTATGGGCCATGCTAAAACCATCCTCTGATTTCACTCAAACAAGCAAGTTCTTCCATCTTTTAGTAAACACACATCGGTACCCGTGTCAGCACTTTTTCTTCCCTAAAGCATATCCTTTGAGTTCTTAATGTCTATAAGCCAGAAAATAATTCAGCTTCTCTTCCAAATGGAATTAAACCTAGGAAATTTTCATAGAGTGTATTCTGTTCCTAGTATCCAATCCAAAGTATGTAAGCACATTTTGTTTTCAAATGCTTCAACATCATCAAAGAAATTCAAACACACACACACCTGAAACTCCTATAGAGCTATCAAGACTAATCATGATTAAGTAGTATAATATGTCCTTCCTTCCCCTGCCACAGTGTTCCTATTATTTAGCATACTTTTCTTTGTTTTACTAATGAGTGAATAGATAAACACACGTTGGTTCAAATGCGGTATTACAGGATATGACAGAGAAAAGATCACAGTGGAAAAGAGGTGGAAAGCAGGGATTAATTATTATTCAACTAAGCAATGTTGCAAAGAGTTGGACATGACTGAGTAACTGAATTGAACAGAAGAAATGTAGTATTGGGACTTCCCTGGGGGTCCAGTGACTAAGACATCACATTCCCAGTGTAAGAGGTCTGGGTTCGATCCCTGGTTTGGGAACTAGATCCTGCATACTGCAAATAAGAGTTCCCATGCTGCAATGAAGATGAAACTAAGACCTGGCATGACCAAGTGAATCAATAAATAAGAAGACATGCAGTTATTGATCATTTGCGTCTAGAGAAATTTTTTCCCCAGAAGTTTTTTGTGTTTACTGTTAATAAAGTGATATTCCTTTATGTGTACACTCAACAGAGCCTCCCAACGAAGGATAATATCTAAATCAATATTAGATATAATCCCACCAAACACTCTCCCTATTATCATCCTAACAGACACTATAGGACAGATAAAACACAAAGATGTACAAAGCAGCTTTTCAATTTTCTTCAAGTTTTTTCCTTTTTTTGGTCAAACCATTTCAAGAGAGACCTGAGAAGTAATATGAAGTTTGGAAAAAAAAAAAAATCCATCATCCAGGGACAGTAGGAAGAATGGGAGGAGGTGGAGCTTTGAGGCAGTTGGCAAGAAGGGGCAGCTGTGCTAACTTAAGGGTTCTTACAGGTTTTTTACTGGCTTCCAAATGTCTGGGTAAGGATTCAAGTTATTTAGAAGAAAAATGATGTTTTCACCCACATCAAGCTCTCAGGATTATTCAGGCACAATCATTTTCTCAGTTTGAAAGAGTGATCACTTACCCTACATAACTGAGAAGTGAAATCGCTCAGTCATGTCTGACTCTTTGCGACCCCCATGGACTGTAGCCGACCAGGCTCCTCAGTCCATGGGATTTTTCAGGCAAGAGTACTGGAGTGGGTTGCTATTTCCTTCTCCAGGGGATTTTCCCGACCCAGGGATTGAACCCGGGTCTCCAGTACTGCAGGCAGACACTTTACCGTCTGAGCCACCAGGGAAGCCCCATATAACTAAAACAACATACAATAATTCAAGATAAGGGATTTAACTGATCCTTTCAAAAATCTTAATTCTTGACCCTTGATCATTTGTTGATCATTAAGAAACTGATCATATAGGAAAGATTTAATATAATGTCTCTATTGGCTTATCATGTTTTGCTTACTTTTCATTTCTGCTACTACCTTTGCTATCTTCTCTGTTTTTTAAATAGAGAGTATGCATTATGGTTCAAAGATTTCTCTATGCTGAAGAATTAATCACCTGCAAAGGAGGAAAAGAATCCCACATAATTGTTAAAAAATGGCAAAGCCAACAGTCTCATAACTAGAACCATTTATATCATTCGTGGGGTTCCATTTACAGTGAAAGTGTGGAACCTATTGTTCAAAAGTTATGAAGACCTTCTGGAGGGGAACATTAATCCAACTGCAGTCCTTTTATTTGTGAGACCCTATGCTGCTGCTCTTAGGTGTAAAAGATGTGAAGGTCTCAGCCAAGGAGAAGAATGAGACACACCAAGCCGAAAAGTATCTTCCGAGAAAAACTAAGACTATTTTATATCAGAGATGTCTTCTCACTTTTGAATCCCAAACACACAAGCCTATCACTTCTTAGCCATGTGCTTATTCTCTGTATTGATTTTTTTTTTTCCATTTTAAAAGTTCTCACCTTACTTATCCTCACTCTATCCCAGGTGACTAACATTCTATAACAACTTACTTTCCTTCCCATTCCATATTCACACAAGTTTCATTTCTAGAGTGTTCTGGAAAGGTCCTTGCCCAGTTCTAATTTTTTTTGGATGGTAAAGTCACTGGGATAAAATCTCCTTGAAAATTTCCATTTGTTCTCAGAAGACAGCCATGTGAGAGAAAGAACCACCATCAGAAAGTAAGGATTTGAGTCCTAAACTCTGGACCAGTCACAAGCTTCTCTGAATCTAAGCTTCCTTATTTATTAAACATAAATATAACCTTCCTTATTGACCTAATTGAGCTAACACAAGAAGCAAGTGAGAAAGTGTTTATTGAAATGCTTTGTAACCTCTGAAGTGCTTTGCACACATAGGACATTATTTTGGCGATTTTCATTATGTGCTGGTTTCTGTAATGCCAGTAAACACCAGGCAGCCACCAATTTGCAGTGAAAAGAACGCTGAGCTATAAATCACTGCACCTGGTTGTAATTCCAGCTGCTAGTAATGTGTTGCGGGAGGATGGACAGACTCCACCTTTCCTGGCCCCAGTCTTCTCATCCATGGAACAAAAGGCATCAATCAGATCACCAAGATTGTTAATGATTTGAAAGTAATTTTGTATTATTCAACTGACTTTTTTGACAAAATATTCATTGTGTTCCTCCCATGTATCAGGTAATAACCTAGAGTCCTTGGGAAACAGAAAGGCCATTTCTTCAAGGGCTTCACTAGATGCCATGTTCACTTGATGCTATGTTTCAAAAACTGGGCTTCCTCTTGGTGAAAAAAGAGATGAGGAAGATCTGCTGTATACACTCAAGGGGTTCAAGAGGGGTTTGCTGTTGTTCGGTTGCTACGTCGTGTGTGACTCTTTGTCATCCCATGGACTGCAGCACACCAGGCTTCCCTGTCCTTCACTATCTCCTGGAGCTTGCTCAAACTCATGTCCATTGAGTTGGTGATGCCACCCAATCATCTCATCTTCTGTCGTCCCCTTCTCCTTCTACCCTCAATCTCTGCCAGCATCAGGGTTTTTTTATAATGAGTCAGCTCTTTGCATCAGGAGGCCAAAGTGTTGGAGCCTCAGCATCAGTTCTTCCAATGAATATTCAAGGTTGATTTCCTTTAGGATTGACTTGTTTGATCTCCTTGTTGTCCACGGGTTGCTCAAGAGTCCTTCTCCAGCACCACAGTTTGAAAGCATCAATTCTTCGGCACTTAACATTCTTTATAGTCTAACTCTCACATCCGTACCTGACTACTGGAAAAATCACAGCTTTGACTATATGGACCTCTGTCAGCAAAGTGATGTCTCTCCCTCGTAATATGCTGTCTAGGTTTGTCATAGCTTTTCTTCCAAGAAAAAAGCATCTTTTAATCTCATGGCTACAGTCACTGTTCACAGTGATTTTGGAGCCCAAGAAAATAAAGTCTGTCACTGTTTCCATTTTTCCCTCATCTGTTTGCCATGAAGTGACAGGACCAGATGCCATGATCTTAGTTTTTGAATGCTGATTTTAAAGTCAGCTTCTTCACTCTACTCTCTTACCCTCATCAAGAGGCTCTTTACTCTTTGCTTTCTACTGTTAGGGTGGTATCATCTGCCTATCTAAGGTTGTTGATATTTCTCCTGGAAATCTTGATTCCAGCTTGTAATTCATTCAGCCTGGCATTTTGCATGATGTACTCTGCATAGAAGTTAAATAAGCAGGGTGATAATATACAGCCTTGATGTACTCCTTTCCCAATTTTGAAGCCAGTCTGTTGTTCCATTTCCTGTTTCTTCTTGATCTGCACACAGTTTTCTCAGAAGGCAGGTAAGGTGGTCTGGTATTCCCATCTCTTCAAGGATTTTCCATAGTTTGTTATGATCCACACAGTCGAAGGCCTTAACATAGTCAATTAAACAGAAGTGGATGTTTTTCTGAAACTCTCTTGCTTTTTCTATGATCCAACAGATGTTGGCAATTTGATTTCTGGTTCCTCTGCCTTTTCTAAATTCAGCTTATACATCTGGAATTTCTCAGTTCACATACCGTTGAAGATTAGCTTGAAGAATTTTAAGCATTACCTTACTAGCATGTGAAATGAGCACAATTATATGGTAATTTGAACATTCTTTGGCACTGCTTTCTTTGGGATGGAATGAAAATTCACATTTTCTAGTCCTGTGGCTGCTGATGACTTTTCCAAATTTCCTAGCATATTGAGTGCAGCATTTTCATAGCATCATCTTTTAGGATTTGAAATAGCTCAGCTGGAATTCCATCACTTCCACTAGCCTTGTTTGTAGTAATGCTTCCTAAGGCCCACTTGACTTCACATTCAAAGGTGTCTGGTTCTAGATGAATGACCACACCATCATGGTTATCCAGGTCATTAAGACCTTTTTGGTACAGTTCTTCTGTGTATTCTTGCCACCATTCTTAGTTAGCCACATAAATAGAAAATTACCATATTCTGTGATAATTTATTCTTTAGAGGCTTACTCGTAAGTCATAAGAGCAGAAAAGAAAGGCACCTTGAGCAGGGCAGGGCTGGAGCTGGGAAGGATGTATTCAAGGAAGGATTTCTGGATAAATTGCAGCAAATGTTGCTCTTGTCAAGAACACATCTTCTTCTTATGTTCTCTCTGGTCCTGATAATTTTCTTTACTTACGGTTGACTGCGGAGCACATTGCTCCCAAAAAAGTGGGACAGGCTGGAGATAGCCATGGTTTTAGGGAATCTGTAGGAATCTGTAAGACTGTAATCTGTAAATCTTTACGATGCTCCTCTAGACAAAGCCTTATCATATTGTATGTGCAAAACTTAATTGCTTTGGAGGTAAGTAGATTGTGTTCTGATTCCTACCTCAATACACTCTGGGGAGATTTTTAAAGACTAGAAAGAGAAAAAATGATTTTTTTTTTCTCTATATGATGTCACCACTGCTTGGGGGTATGTGATTTACTCTTTTCTACCAAAATAGGGCACTTCAGAATGATCTGATAAAATGCAGACTGGTTTTCATGACAGCAATGAAACTAGATGAATCAGCAGTCACAGGCAACAAGTCAGGAGCATGACAAAGGACGCTCATGGCTGCAAAATTATGAGCACACTTAGGTGATGAAGAATGAGGGATTAAGGGAAACCCAAGGCTGTGGAAGTCTGGGGCCGCTTGTATATCTCTGCTGTTTCATATCACAGACCTTAACATGTCACCGGGTGCCACGCCAGACACCAAATGCTGCCTGCGCCTCTGATCCGGAAGGGTCACTCTTACGTCCTTCTTTTTCTTGCGCAATATTTAAGTGAAGGCGATACAGTGGTAAATCAAAGCAAATATTTAGTGTTCCCATAGGTACTGACTAACTTAATAAAATCATACCCAATTTAATAAAGGTGACTTCATTCAGGGAGCAGCAGAGATCTAACTTAAAACTGTGAAGTTAATTATCTTAAAATAGAGTCCTTCAGAGTCACCAGCTACCATATGAAACCCATTTACAAGACTCCCTATAATCCAGGACATGAGAGACCACAAAAATCTGAAATAAATATCCAGCCAGCAAAGATAATCCATAACTGTATAGCACAAAGAAAAGCTCCACTATGCTTTTTTTTTTCCCCTCCCTCACACATGGTTTAAATATTCACTTCTACATGTTCACTAGATGTAAGATTCTGTTATCGTTTTGGGGGGAACCTATCACAGGCCAATCCCANGGCGTGCTGCGATTCATGGGGTCGCAAAGAGTCGGACATGACTGAGTGACTGAACTGAGCTGAACTGAATGCTGTCTGTACAAACAGCTCTAAATAAAAGACCTTTAGGATTTTGCCCCGATCCACTGTCCCTCTTCTGTTATGACATTTTCTTTCAGGTTATTTGGAACTTGTGTATCCAACAATAAAAAACACTGTGAAATTTTACACCCTGGGTGTTCCTACACAAGTTGGCTTTAACCATGTTTACTTAACAATAAATTACAGATTAGGCTTAATTCAGGCTACTTAACCACTTTATATAACTGGTTAAATTGCTCAAAGTTTTAAAAAAAAGTATAACATTTTTCAGTGACTCAAGGGTAATCTTGAGTTGGCATTTCCTAATATTCTGTAGAGATTGGCCATAGAGTCTATGTAATTTCGTGTTTAAAGCAATGATCTGAATAAAAAATGGCATCATTATAAAGTATGATAATTACAACAATTCAAAGAGAGGTAACCAGCACCTTTGACAGCAGTAGAAAAATTAAAATGCACTTTGACCAATTTGAAAAGTGTTTTTGAATAAGGAATACAAAACTGAAAGGAAATAAATGGAAGGCAATGCACTTAAGGAGGAAAACACCAGTGCATAAATACAAGATGGAAATGTATTCACTGTGTTCGACCATGGGAAAAACATACCAGGGAGTCAGAGAAGGCCATCCGCTGTGCAGGAGCCATCAGAATAATGGTGCTGTTTAAAAAGGAAGCAGGACAGCAGGATGCATGGACTGCAATAAAGTGGGTGAAAGCTGTGGGGTAATCAACAGATAGTCATTCCTCATTGATCAGGCCCTCACTGTGTGCAGAAGAAATGTGAAGAAGATCGAGTGTGTGGATGTCATCAGAGAAATAAAAAAACAAAAACAGGTCTTTGAAAACAGTAATATGGAGGAGAAATAGCTGCCAGGTGACAAAGTTGATAAAACTTCTATAAGCAGGTGACCACATGATAGGTGGTCTATGCTCAGACCTAACACAAGCTTATATTATAATATCATGGATTTTTAACAGAAAACGTGAATGGCTGGGAAGCCGGGCAGGTAACCTAGTACGGTAAGCCAGGAAACCCAAAGCCCTCTCAGAATCTCTTTCACTGTCACACTTTTGAGGGCGGCATGAGATGAAAATGAGGTCCCTTGATTTTCTTAATTCTGAAGCATGTAAAATGACTGCGTAATCACAGTGCAAAATAACACCTGACACTTAGCCTCCAATTCAGGGAGACAGTGGGACAGGGTAGAGACTGGCAAATTGGAGAGTATGTGATTCAGCTAAATTGGGCACACCTTCCTGTCAGGTCGACAATGGCTCCAAGGGGGTCAAGCAATTTAAATTTCTAGGGGAAGCCAGGTATCTATATTTATGTTATTAATTCAAGAAAGATTTTTTAAAGAATTATTTCTTTTTTAAAAGGAAAAAGGGGTGACAGAGGATGAGATGGTTGGATGGCATCACCAACTCAATGGACATGAGCTTATGCAAACTCTAGCAGATAGTGAAGGACCAGGAAGCCTGGTATGCTGCAGTCCATGGGGTCTCAAAGAGTCGGACATGACTTAGCAACTGAACAACAACAATCGGGGGGAGTACATCATCCTCCTGAGAGTGAACGCGTGAGAGAAAAACTGCTTGATTCCTCGTCTGATAATGCTTTTACCCTTACATTTGATTGATATTTGGCCAAATAAGCATTCGACACTGAAAATAAAATTTTCACAGAATTTTGAAGGCATTTCACTGTTGCCCCCTTATTTCCAATATTGTTGTGAAATCCAACACTGTTTTAATTCCTGATCTTTCTTAGGATATCTGTTTCTTTTTTTCCCCTTCTCTAGAAATGTTAGGAATCTTTTCTCTAGTCTTTATGTTCTGAAATTATATGAGGATATGGCCTTACTGTGCTACACATTCTTTTTTACTCTCCTTTTCTTTTTTTTGAAAATCCTAATTTATCAGAGGTTGAGCATCTTGGCATGATCTTCTAATAACCTTCACCCTACTACTGTCCGTGATCTGACCTTCTGTTCTACTTTCTAGAAGAATTCCTCCACTTTATTTTCCAATCCTACTAAATATTCTTAACAATTTATCACTATTCTTCTATTAGTACATCTGATTTTGCCTCAAAGACAAAACTTCTTTTCTTTCTGATCACATTATAACTATTTGATGATGTCTTTGATCTTACACATTGTCTCTTTTTCCTTTTAATTCATGTATCTATTTTTCATTTCAGCTTCCCAGGTGGCACAGTGATAAAGAATCTGCCTGCCAGTGCCAGGTGTATGAGACATGGGTTCGATGTTTGGGTCAGGAAGATCCCCTGGAGTGGAAAATGGTAACCTGCTCCAATATTCTTGCCTGGAAAATCTCATGGACAGAGGAGGCTGGTGGGCTTCAGTCCACGGGGCCACAAAGAGCTGGACACTACTGAGCGACTGAACATGTCTTTCATTTCAGTCTTTCCTATGAGAGCCTTCCTCAAATATCTGGTGATCTGTGGTTGTTCTTTAACATGTTCAGTTCAGTTCACCGCTCAGTCGTGTCCCACTCTTTGCAACCCCATGAACTGCAGCACGTTATGCCTCCCGGTCCATCACCAACTCCCGGAGTTCACTCAAACTCATGTCCATTGAGTTGGTGATGCCATCCAGCCATCTCATCCTCTGTCATCCCCTTCTCCTCCTGCCCCCAATTCCTCCCAGCATCAGAGTCTTTTCCAATGAGTTAACTCTTTGCATGAGCTGGCCAAAGTACTGGAGTTTCAGCTTCAGCATCATTGCTTCCAAAGAACACCCAGGACTGACCTCCTTTAGAATGGACTGGTTGGATCTCCTTGCAGTTTAATGTTAAAGTATCACTAAAAGGCCAAGCAGACTTTCTATGATGCACATGGATCTTGGTGATCTATTAGCCTAACTGATGTCAAGTTAGGTTTGTTGTTAGATCAACTTCCACTAATAGCATCTGTAGCTCTTTTCTCTATGACTCTTTGATTTCTCCAGAAGAATGCTCTAGAATGAACACACTGGAGCTACAGATTTTTCAGTTCAGTTGCTCAGTCACATCACTAACTCCTGGAGCTTACTGTCCTCCAGTGAGTCCGTGAGGCCATCCAACCACCTCATCCTCTGTCGTCCCCTTTTCCTCCTATCTTCAATCTTTCCCAACATCAGGGGCTTTTTAAATGAGTCAGCTCTTTCCATCAGGTGGCCAAAGTATTGGAGCTTCAGCTTCAGCATCAGTCCTTCCAATGAATATTCAGGACTGATTTCCTTTAGAATAGACTTGTTTGATCTCCTTGCTGTCCAAGGGGCTCTCAAGAGTCTTCTCCAACACTACAGNATTGGAGCTTCAGCTTCAGCATCAGTCCTTCCAATGAATATTCAGGACTGATTTCCTTTAGAATAGACTTGTTTGATCTCCTTGCTGTCCAAGGGGCTCTCAAGAGTCTTCTCCAACACTACAGTTCAAAAGGATCAGTTCTTTGGTGCTCAGATTTCATTATGGTCAAAGTTTTGACTAGATGGACCTTTG
This sequence comes from Neotragus pygmaeus, assembly GCA_006410875.1. Lineage (NCBI taxonomy): Eukaryota > Metazoa > Chordata > Mammalia > Artiodactyla > Bovidae > Neotragus > Neotragus pygmaeus. The sequence goes on from SJYV01038784.1 coordinate 438,161, forward strand.
TCCGCCTAGTAATGTCTCTGGTTTTTAATATGCTGTCTAGGTTGGTCATAGCTTTTCCTCCAAGAAACAAGCATCTTTTAATTTCATGGCTGCAGTCATGGTCTGCAGTGATTTTGGAGCCCAAGAAAATAAAATCTGTGACTGTTTCCATTTTTTACACATCTATTAGGAATATTAGATCCTAGACTGCATGATTTCTTTGCTTCAGTCCCACTCCACATTTTTTTTTTTTTTTTTGCTCACTGTCTCTTAACCCAAATACTTTCTAGTTCAAATTCTCCAGGCTCCTGAGAACGTGGAGACACTTTCTCAAGCAGTTGGGTGTATGTCTTACTTCATACAGAAACATTGAATGAAACCATTTGTTTTCAACTCTAAGCTGATGCTGGCCCTCATGTGTAGTACACCTTTAAGAACTAAGGTTTTGAAAAACATATTTAAAACATTTTCCTTTTGAAGATGACAGTCAAACAATTGTTATGTACTATAAAAGGGGAGAAAGAATTAACTGATAAAACTCCCAGTTACCCAACTTTTGGATGACAAACTTTGCAATATATTTCCAGAGTTTAGAATATTTTATTTTTGCTCTTTGGCATTCTCCTCCCCCACCACACCCACAGAATTTTACACATAGTCCAAGTAGCTCAAATGAATGCAAAATGTCCTAAAAATTTCAAATAAATACCCAAACACTACTGGAAAAGACAGTCCTGACAACACTGCAGAGAGGGAACTGGTGGCTCCCAGGACGTGCCCCTGAGTGAGGACAGAAATGCCCATTTGTCAGCTGAGGTCCTGAAGACTATATTCAGCATTTCTCAGAAATACCCATGGAGAAAGCCTGACGTCAGACACACAAAACCAAGGACCACCTGCAACAGGTGCGTTCTCTGTTGACAGTCACGCCGAGGAGCAGGCATCTTGAGCTGACAGCCTGTGTGTTGTTCACAGCCTGTGCAGGACTAGAAAGCTGCCTAGAAATCATTTCACTGATCTACTGTCTTACTCCTTCTAGCATCATGGCTGTTTGCCCCTCTCCTCTCTTCAGGGTGCCACTGGTAGGTCCTCACTGAATACGTCTCTGTGTGTCTCATTTACTCTGTATCGACACACCCCTATTTCTATTTCTCCTGACAGTTCCACAGCTTTAGGTCTCTGTGGGCTCCTCTGTGTTACAACAGAAAACAAAAACCAATGAACACATTCCCCACCTCCAAAGCTCTGATTTCTCACCATCTCCCATGTTAAAAAAAATCTATCAGGCCCAGTGGTAACACCATTAGAAGATCAAATGTTGTGTATCTGCTGGAAGCTCTAATTCCTTAAGTGTTCCTTCCCTAACCCCTTCCTTGCTTCTGCTGCCACGAAGAAATGAGCCTCCTTGCCTTTGGTGTTATTCTTCCTCATTTAAAAGAGCAGAGAAGAAAGCTCATGGCTGGCACCTTCAATTTCCTTTCCCTTCCGTGGATGTAGCACATTAAACATCCTGGGTTAGATGGGGCCCAAGCAGGTGTGAGGAGTGGGGTCAGGTCTGGGGGTGAGGGTGAAGGGGGGCTGCTTAGGGAGAGAGAGAGGAGATACGGGGTCCATCCAGAGAGCAGGGGCAGACAGAAAGAAAAGAAAACAGACGTCAGGAGGCTGAGAGGCAAAAGTGCTGTTTGCCACAGCTGTGAGCCAGGCCAGGGTGGCTGGACTGTGCTCTCAGCAGGAATGTCAGAGGCTTTGTAGTTACTTCTTAATTTTACAGACGGTCAGAGAAAGTGCTTATGTTACTTGCCTACAGTTACCACTGAAGGCTGATTAATACAAGATGTTCCGACAAGGGACCAACGTGTAAGGCAGAAGAAATGATGGGAGGAGTCCAAGCATCCCCGTAGGATCCAAAGTTAAAGTGTTTGAAGCAATGATAGTCAACCATGTCTGGAGGCAAATTGGTTAAAATAAATCATGTCAGAGCCGTGAAAGGGAAGAATCTAAACAGCTCTCTAACTCCACTCGAAGGCTGGCTTTCTAGGAGTCACACCATCGTTATCCCCTTCATGCTCTGAGTGCATATTATTGGCTATCAGCAGAGAGTGGGGAAGGAACCAGAGATAAGGCTATGCCTGAAGCTGATTCATGGAGGGCAATTAGGAGATATTTGATGGGAACACTTTCTTGGGGTGGCGGGAGTATCCAGAAGGGGAGCTTTATTCATTTGGTCATTTGGCACCACTTTCATTAGAAGTACTATGGAGAACTGAAATGACCTCAGTCATAATGAGGATATTTATTATAAATAGACTAGAGACACTCAAGATTTAGCACTGAGGCAAAGGCAGACAGAAATGAATTGGGGGAGTTTCTCTCCTAATGAAAAGCTAGATTCAAAAAAAAGAAAGAGAGAGAGATTTAGTCATTCTGTGTTGCCAAATTGGTAAAAGCTTTTGAGGACAAAGTAATAATTCAGATATTTCCTGGGTAACAGACAAAAGAGATTCCAGAAAAGATTGTGAAAGGCAATTTTCTGTTAAATGAATCCTGTTTTCCTACTGACTTATATTATAAAATCAAAGATGCATGGTGATAAGGAAAAAAATGTTGGCACCTGGATGGAATAAGGCTCAAAGAATTTAGAGTAATTTGTGTAAACGAATGTGTTTCAGGTAAAATGTTTAGGTCAAAAATAGTTCTAATAGCAAATATTAATGTATTAGTTATAGTGCCATGCTATAATCAAGACAAATCACAAAATAAGACACTGCTCATGAAACAGAACATGTTCTCTGAAGCACTCTGGTAATACAGACATACTGTTCCCATTTGGAGTCTTCTAATCTGTCCAGGCTTTTCACCAGTCTCATAGCACCTGAGGAGTTTTAACTTCATATCCCAAGGTAATTTCAAAATAACCAAGCGAGATCTCTATTTTATCTCAACTTCGAAACACTTCACAGTGGTCTGGTTTGTCTTTGAGATATTCTGAAGTCTTAACTTCTTCCAAGATGTGCTACTCTGGCAAAGACACCTGATTTGCATTCTTCTTTCTGTATGAACTGCCTATAAATTCTTGTGATGACAATCTCATGGGGAAATGAATTAATTAACTTGTTTATGTATGACCTTGCTGTGTGGCATGTGGGATCCTAGTTCCCTGATCAGGAATTGAACCCATGACTCTGCCTTGAGGGTGCAGAGCCTTAACCACTGGACCACCAGGGAAGTCCGAATATTAATCTGTTTTGTTCACTTAAGTTCTCTGAATGCTGACCTATCAAAGGCAATCAGTAAATATTAATTGGCTATACTAATGAATACATTTCTCAATCCCTGCCATGTATTCCTTCCTCCTTTTATCACAGAAGAACGCTTTGTCAGACACTGTGCTTGAGGCTAGGGACAGGAAAGTCTGTGACTAAGACACACTGTCCCTTTCCCGGGTGGATCAAACAGAGAGTACTTTTGAAGATTATTTTAAAATTGCAGAAGTAATGTGACAAGTGTCAAAAGGGTGAAGTAGAAGATGCTTGGAGACCATTCGGCAGGCAGACTTATTACAGTCAGTGGTTTTCTAGTCTCTGCTTGAAAACCCCCAATAATGTATCTCTCTCCTTACGGAAAAAAAGAAGATCCATTTCAGGACACAGGTAGTTGTTTCAAAGCTCTATTTTGTATCTAGCAAAGATATATTGCCCCATTCACTCTATTATCTGCTTTATTCCTGCCGCCTTCCCACCCCTCTTCCAAAGGACTGCCCTTTGGACACTTAAACATGGCTGTTCTATCTCCTCTGATGTCTCTTCTCCAGCTCAGTTTTTCCAGTTTCTTCCATTATTTCCTATTTATCCTTGAAATTGCTTTGAGCTGCTTCACCATCCTGGTCAGTGTCCTGGACATACATTCTTCAGTATAAAGAATAGTGCCCAAAACTGAACAGAGCAATCAAGACAGGAAGTCTGATCATTTTCTCTCTCTGGATATCATCTGTTTATTAATGTGGTCTCTGCTGACTTAATTTTTCTTGGCAGACATACCACCCCATTGGCAAGAATTAACCTTACATTTTACCAAACCAACACCTCTCAAACTTTAAATTGCACATGGATTACTTGCAGAACTGATTACAACTCCAATTCTAATTCAATAAGCCTGAGATGGCTCCTGAGATCAATTCTTAACAACTTCTCTGATGACGCTCTTAGCTGCTGGTCCACAGAACACACTTTCAGTAGCAGAAAACTAAATGATTTAAGGCCAAACCACTGAAGCCTATATATGAGTTGCAATTTTGTGAAATTATCTGATCCTACTAAAATGCTCCTTTTTAGAATTTATTCATGGTTTTGTATTTTTGAACCTTGATATGAAAATTCTGCATATAATATATCCCTCATAGTTCTATGACTGGTGACTTTATCTTTCTCTAATGGCAAAATGGATTAATACTTGCCTTAAGATACCTCTTAGATGATGAGCTGACATGCTAAGTGAAGAATGTCCTCAGTTCAGTTCAGTTTTGTTGCTCAATTGTGTACAACTCTTTGTGACCCCAAGGACTGCAGCATGGCAGGCCTCCTTGTCCATCACCAACTCCCAGAGTTTATTCAAATTCATGTCCATTGAGTCGGTGATGCCATCCAACCATCTCATCCTCTGTCATCCCCTTCTCTTCTCTCCTTCCACCCCCTTCCCAGCATCAGGGTCTTTTCAAATCAGTCAGTTCTTCACAGGTGGCCAAAGTATTGGAGTTTCAGCTTGNTGAGGAAGGCTTTCTTATCTCTCCTTGCTATTCTCTGGAATTCTGCATTCAAATGGGTATATCTTTCCTATTCTCCTTTCTTTGCCTTTTGCTTCTTGTCCTATATAAGCATAAATTATTGAACTAAGAAATACTTCAATTTTGGTTATTTCAGCACATTAGCTTGAAATAAAATGGTGTTCAATAAACTTCAAATTAATTTGATAAATTTTACAATTTGTTAGAAGCTTTTTGAGATACATAACCGTTTAGGGTAGTATATACATTTTGCCAGAACATTTGTTAAATTTTATTCTTTCCATTCTCAAATCTCTGGATTCTTTCCAGACTTATTTTCCCAGGAACACCTGTTCAATTTATTTTAGTCTTCTTCCTTGTGTAATACATAAAATAAAGAAGTGAGATCTTTAACACTGGCTCAGCTGTAAAGCTTCACTCCACATACTCTGGGAATTAAAGTTATCTGGAAACTCACTACAATTCAACAAAGATCAATTACTTAAAAGTTAGGTCTGTAGAATTCTATTCCCACTTGGAAATGCTTGCTTGTGGCTACTTCCTTTTTAGAGACATATTCCATGGGCCAAACAGTAGATTATTATACATCCTTCAGAATTCTTGTGAACTGAGCAGGAATAATTACCATGAACTGATTTGCTACATGATAATAGTGATACACAAAATAGTGAAATGACTTATCTAGAGTACATTGTTTAATAATTAAAAATAAAAGCTAGTTCAATTATAAGACTAGAAGCACTGAGAAAGCACTGTTATATATCACTGCTATTGCCAGAAATAGATGTGATATAAGTTAAACTTATGCTTTTCCATGATAATATTCTCCATGTAACTGGAGTTTAACAATTTAACTGAAAATGAAAATAATATAAAAGAATGAAACAGATGAGAATGTGGAGACAAGAAGAAACAAATGAGTTAAAATATCTACAACTACACATCGGGAGGAAAGTTTTGATCTACGTCAATGATATCTCTATGACAGAGTTTTCTTTATAACTCTGGGTATATGCATTACTGTGTAAAAGGGAAATAAACAATCTTTCTCCACCGTATATAATATGCCAAAGCTCCTTCACAGAGCCTTTTATTATTTGGAAAAAAAAAAGTAGAACACTGATTTGACAATTATATCAAAAATAAATGAACTAGAAGTCACGAGCCATTTATCTCATTTACAAAAAGAAACTTATTCATATATATCACAAACAGCAATACAGAAGATCACTACCTTTAATATGAAAGTAAGAATAGGGCATTTTCAAGTGGTCACACCATAAAATTGAGAGAGAATGAATAAAATAGTTATCATATATATATAAAAAAATCTAAGTAGTATTAGTACTCCCATCTAGCAAACCTCTCATTTCTACAAATGAAAGTCAACAGGGATAGAGTAGATGAACTTTGTCATTTCATCTTGAATAAAACTTCACCTAATAAACGCTTTATAGTCAACAAAAACATTAACTGATGCCAAAACATTTTTCCAAATGAACATGCTTTCTAACAGACGTAAAGATCATATGGGAATTGAGATAATACCTAGAAAGTACATTTCAATTTCTCTAAGAGCACTCACTTAGGAACTTAAATTACATAGAAGCATACAAAGGATGCAAGTATGCCAAAATTGGGAATCATATTCCGAGTCAGCAAATGATTACTGCTTGTTATGAGCTTCATGTCACACTGACAGTGTCATACAGAGATGTTTTCACCAAGCTCTGCTGTTGAAAGGTGTCACTAGTGTTTGCACTGTGAATCATGTATCTGGTTGGATTTCTTTTAAACTTGGAAATCCAAGTTATCTAATTAGGACACTACTGTCTGAGCACAGACTGAAAGAGTCACAAAGAAGCTAATAATGACATTTTTCTTTCAATGACAAGGGTTAGGTTATATTACATTTTTTTTAATAGCAGATCATTTAACAAAAATGTTCCACTAAAGAAAGAGGCAACCCTAAAATCATTTTTTAAGATGCTGACAAAATGGAGAAAGAGTAAGCTGAACTGGGCCTTAATTCTGCATCTAGGACTAAATATGCATCTTGGGTCTGGTAAACGGCCATTCTTCCTTCAACTATGGATTTGAGGCTTTCAGACATGTGTTCTTCTCTTCTTAATGGTTACTGTAGTGCACTGTTGCATAATTACTTATTATTCACCTTTTCAAGTAGAAAATAAGTTTCTCAACAGCAAAGACTGGATTATTAATTAACATTTCCCAGGAAATAATATTCCTAGGAAATAATAGGCACTAGGGAAATGTTTAGTGAATGAGGGAATGAATGAATGAATGTTTCCCAAATTCATCAGGGTGCGGAAGTCAGCAACTAGATAGCTCTCTTGTATGAGAGGCTGAAGAAGCGATAGTACAACAGGGTATTAGTTTAAGTGAAAGTTTACAGTGGGCACAGGGAAGAAATGTAGACAGGGAGAGAGGAAGGAATTTCAGCCACATAGTATAAATGTTGTTTTTTGGGGAAATAAGAGAGACAGTGTAGGTCCAGGGTAAAAATCGGAAATGGAGCTGCTCATTTTGAGCACAGGTTTTCTATAGTTAAGTAAAAAAACCCCAAGAAATAACTGTACATTGACTTGCAGATGGTGGTGGCTAATTTTAAATGTCATCTTAGGCTAAGGGATGCCCAGATGGTTGGTTAAACATTCCTGGGTTTCTCCTTAGTTGGGAACCTCAGTAGAGATCCCACTCACCAATGTGGTAGGCATTGTCTAATCTACTGAGGGTCTGAATAGAAGAAAAAGAGGAAGGGCGAGTTTGGTTTTTTGCTTGAGCTAGGATGTCCATTTTCTCCTGGTTTTGGGGTCTTTGGTCCAGAACCAGGACTTACTACAACTGCTTCCTTGATTCACAGGCCGTTAAACTCAGAATGAATTATTTCAAGGCTTTCCTGACTCTCTAGCTTGCAGACAGCAGACTGTGGGACTTCTTAGCCTCTATAACTGTGTGAGCCAATTCCTATAATAGGCTCCTCACATATACATGTGTGTGTCCTACTGGCTCCATTTCTTTGGAGAACTCTGATGATACCGATTTGAAAGTGAACACATGGCCAAATGATAAGATGGTCATGTTTCAAACTTCACATATATTCTCACTCATGTGAAACTGTCTACTAACTACTTATTCTGGTTCTTAAAGAAATATTCCTAACCAAAGACAAGGGCTCTGAGCTGAGTCTTAAAGGTGGAGTCAGGTTCAAAGGTCACCACCTTGCTATACATATTCTGATAGTGAAACCTCTGTTCACCATCTTTCATAGAACCTAAATATTTAGAGTTTGGAAGAAGCATAATGATAATCCAATCTAAACTAGTTACAAATATGATACCTCTAATTCTGAGACTTTTTATCTGACAAGACGACCCCATTTGTTGGTAGAATAGACACATTTAGAACCTATATTTTCTGCTTCTTGGGGCCAAGATTCTTCCCCTGACATCTCATTGTACTTCAGTGGGACACAGAGGAATGCATGGTTCACGTGGCATGATACTGAGAGTCGTGTTATATGCTGAACACATACCCACAGTAAAGGCACTATTCACATGTGTGACAATTCTACAACTAGCATATTTGGTGTTTGAGACTACAGGCCTTCGAGAGCACGATGGTAAACTCTGAAGATAAATGAGAGCCAGTGGACATGGGAGGCATCTGTCGTCTGTTTCTGCAGCTTCCTATCATGTCCCAAAGCGGGGGCACACATGACTATGTGGCATTGACTTATTTTGTCGCATGGCTAGTGAGGCTTCAGTTCAGTTCAGTTCAGTTGCTCAGATGTGTCTGACTCTTTGCGACCCCATGAATCGCAGCACGCCAGGCCTCCCTGTCCATCACCAACTCCTGGAGTTCACGTAAACTCATGTCTATCGAGTTGGTGATACCATCCAGCCATCTCATCTTCTGTCGGCCCCTTCTCTTCCTGCCCTCAATCCCTCCCAGCATCAG
>SJYV01038784.1:447900-519743 GCA_006410875.1 Neotragus pygmaeus
AACTCTCACATCCATACACGACTACTGGAAAATACATAGCCTTGACTAGACGGACCCCCATTGGCAAAAGTAATGTCTCTGCTTTTCAATATGCTATCTAGGTTGGTCAAAACTTTCCTTCCAAGGAGTAAGTGTCTTTTAATTTCATGGCTGCAGTCACCATCTGCAGTGATTTTGAAGACCGCCCCCAAAATAAATTCTGACACCGTTTCCCCATCTATTTCTCACGAAGTGATGGGGCCGGATGCCATGATCTTAGTTTTCTGAATGCTGAGCTTTAAGCCAACTTTTTCACTCTCCTCTTTCACTTTCTTCACAACTTGAACTTCTTCACTCTCCTCTCTTCACTTTCTGCCATAAGGGTGGGGTCATCTGCATATCTGAGGTTATTGATATTTCTCTCGGCAATCTTGATTCCAGTTTGTGTTTCTTCCAGCCCGGTGTTTCGCAAGATGTACTGTGCATATAAGTTAAATAAGCAGGGTGACAATATATAGCCTTGACATACTCCCTTTCCTATTTGGAACCAGCTAGTGATGCTTACATTCAGATTAATACACAGAAGGTAAGGTCCACGAGAGGGTCTCATTTGTCTATAGTTCCCATGAGACCTGGCACAATGGGCACTCTGGAAAGGAGGGAAGGAAGGCAGGCAAGCAGACAGTGCATAAAGTTTGGGCTTGTTTTTGATATTCTTGCTTTAAAAGGGTGGGAAATAAATGGTTCATCTGTAATTTCAAGATAGAATTCTTTCCTTTTTGATCATGGGGAAATGTATAAAACCTACATTTGTGGAAGGAACGTGTTAATCATGGTACACCACCAAGTATGCACATCGGCCTGAGGTAAAAAAGATACACGAGGAAGACATCACTTGATTTGCAGTTCTCACTTATGCTCTGCCCTTCCCTCTGGTGTGATTTATGGATTAAGGTTTCGCGTGAACATGAATTCAGCTAACGATAAGCGAACTTTCTCACATCAGAATGCCTCCTTTCAATAAAACGTGTACAACTCATCAGAGCAAAATCAACGGGCTTTCTTGAGGACCAGCTGGAAAGGTCACACAGATAGGAAAAAAATCCATAAACTTCCAAAAAGCAGAGACTGTATATTCTAACCAGGATATTGTCTTTTTCTTGAGTTCCTGTATCAATTCTCTGACCACAGACACATACAAATACCCCTTGACGTTCCATGGCTATTTTTGGTTATAATGAGTGTCAAAGTGAAAAGTGAAAGTGAAAGTCACTCAGTCGTGTCCTAGTCTTTGCAACCCCATAGACTATACAGTCCATGGAATTCTCCAGGCCAGAATACTGGAGTGGGTAGCCTTTCCCTTCTCCAGGGGATCTTCCCAACCCAGGGATTGAACCCAGGTCTCCTGGATTGCAGGAGGATTCTTTACCAGCTGAGCCACAAGAGAAACCCAGTGAGTGTCAGGGAGAACAACATTTTGTGTGTGTGTTAGTTTTTAAATAATCTTCCTACTTGTTCTTTTCTTTCCTCTATTTGTTTCTACCAGTCTCAGCTTNGATTGCAGGAGGATTCTTTACCAGCTGAGCCACAAGAGAAACCCAGTGAGTGTCAGGGAGAACAACATTTTGTGTGTGTGTTAGTTTTTAAATAATCTTCCTACTTGTTCTTTTCTTTCCTCTATTTGTTTCTACCAGTCTCAGCTTTAATTCACAGTGTACAAGCAGGTATGTGACCATGCGTTAACTTTATTTGCAAAAGGGGGTAATTAAAATTGTCAGGATTATTACTTATCCTTAAGAAAATGAAATTTACAGAGTTGTTTATAAAGCTCTTCACTATATTAGCAACTGTATTTGTAGTCTAAAAAATACATGTGTACGCACACACACATACACGGTTATGAGCTGAAGAGATGTCAACACCCCTTAGAGGTTACAGGTTAGTTCACTGGTTACAGAAGAATGTGCTGAGTTGAAACTGATCTTTACATAGGTAAATACATATTTCCACAAGAGACCACTCAATCATCCTCTGATCACTTTTGCTAAAGGGGTAGGGGGAAGGGGTCTACATTTTCCAGAAGAAAAAGAATTCCTAATAAAGACCATCTGTAACTTGGCCTTCCATGCTATCAATTAGGAATACTTAAAAGACATTCCATTGCAAATAAATTTCTGTAACTTACAGAAAGGGGGTAAAATTTCACTAACACATAAACCTTTGAGGAAAACTCCCCAAATAACAAAGAATCATGGAAAGATCTAGTAGCCCCCTCATGTTAATGCATGTGGTGCAGTGATAGGAGATGGAGAAAGGTATTTGGGTTTGTCCTTCTCATTCTGCATCTGTAGGGTAGATGGGAAATATTCTAAGACTAGAGCTGGCACACATTTTGATTGCAGATTCTTCCAAAGATGTTCATAGTCAGAAACCTGTTGATAAACAAATAACGAGTTTCTCTAACGGAAGTGATTATGAACCTTCTCCTTGGCCTCTGGCTGTCACACTAGGAAGAAGGCCAGGATCATTAGGAACCCAGTTTGAAAATTTGTGGTTTAGAATACTGCTGTCCAACAGAACTACAATGTGAGTTACATGTGTAATTTACAATTTTCTATGAGCCACATTTTAAAAAGTAAAAGAAGTGGCTGAGATTACTTTATTAATACATTTAAGTTAACCCAACATATATAAAATAATTCTAACATATAATCAATATAAAAATTTTAAGATGGTTTATTCTTTTTAATACTAAGTTTTTGAAATCAGGTGTTTATTTTGTACTTTAACCACACCTCAATTCAGACTTGTCACATTTTAAGCTCAAAAGCCATACGTGGTTAGTGATTACCATATTGGATCATTTATGTTTCCGTTTTGCTCTCACCTACCCAGTGGTCTTAGTCCCTCTTATTTTTTCTCTTCACTGGGGCAGTGTGTGCTTTCATAAAAGTCCTTTACTAAAGGAAATCTTTTTGTTTTGTTTTAAAAATTTAAACCATATTCATGAGTTAATTATTAATAGTTTCTAATCTGAGGACAGACTGCATGTTCACCCCTTCTTACCTCTTTCTCCCCTATTTCTTCTCAGTAGGGAAGGAGAGAGGAAGAAATAATCAAACATCATTTGAGAGAAGTCACTTGCTTTCATCTAGATTTGTCNGAGTTAATTATTAATAGTTTCTAATCTGAGGACAGACTGCATGTTCACCCCTTCTTACCTCTTTCTCCCCTATTTCTTCTCAGTAGGGAAGGAGAGAGGAAGAAATAATCAAACATCATTTGAGAGAAGTCACTTGCTTTCATCTAGATTTGTCCATCAATACCCCAGGATCAAACACCTGTTTCAGGGAAAAAACTATAACTGTAGTTTAGAAATTAACACTTAACTCTTCCTGATGTGCGATGTAATAACTTACTTCAAAGTCATCCACTGTCTGAACTAAGCAACTAGCCCAGTGGGATAGGATAATAGTCGTAGACATACCCCATCTGTGCTACTTCTGGCTTATGAGTGGGATAAAGCCCAGATATCGTTCTCCCATGGATGGAGAGTAACTTCACTCCTTTAACTCAATATGCCTTGACCACTTGCTAGGTGAAAAGTACACAGAAAGCAAAAATAATCGTGTAGTTTTTCTCCATAAGACAGATGAATCGTAGCAAAAATAAGGTAATTAGTGACAAACTACTATGTTGTAAGTTCTCTGAGGGTAGGACTGCATTTCATTTATCACTGAACACAGTGCCTGTGCAGACCTGTTGCTCAACAAATATTTATCAAGTGAATGAATGGTATGCCAGAGAAGGGGCAGGGGAATAAGAAGTATAGGAGCTGTGCCATTAGGATTATTTAGGGAAGATGGAATATCCTAGAGGAGGTGAAACTGTAGGATTGTGACTGGTAGTGGAAATGCATAGAGGGAAAGGTTTGAGAAAAGATATATGTACCATTTCATGGTCTGCTGTGCTACTTTATATTCCTAGTAGCTGATGAACCTCCAGGGCCCATTTAGCCAAAACAAACAAATGAAAATATAAATATCCTGACCTTTCAGGAGACAGTCAATGGATTCCCTTCAAAAACCTGATTTTATATAACTTCCAATCACAGGGAAAGAGATGGTTTGTGTGAAATACAGAAAAGCATTCTGAAAAACCAGCTCTGCAGTGATCCCAGATGTGTTATTTTTAATTTAAAAAAGAGGAGGGAAGGCTATAATTTTTTAAAGAATAGTGAAATTTAAAAAGTGTAGTGAACTGGCAGGTTTTAAACGATCAATATTCTAACACTAGCTTCAAAATAACGAATTCATTTGATTTTGGGATATTTACAATTCCTTTAGTACTACTCTATTTTTGTTGTTGCTCATATAGGAGATTTTCTTAATACTGATTTTCCTGCTCTGATAATTTCACACCAGTATTCATTTATAAAAACCATTAAGTTGTTTATTATCTGCAAGAGAAATCAGTGATGGTTATACAAGGTAGTTAAAAAAAACTGAATCAAGGTCTAATACAACTGAAAATTGCAAATCGTCACAGTTATTACCACAACATTAGCAGCATCTACAGCTCACAAGGCTGAGGTGACAATGAGAGATAATGATACAATGTCAATCTCATAATGCAATAAAGAGAAAAGCAGAGCATGAGCACTGAAATATGATAAAATAGGTTTGTCTTCCACTCTTCTTATAGTACATACTTTGGAAATACTGGGGGTTTTGACAACTTAAAACATCCCACGGATTATCCTATATATTAAACATTTTTAAAATTTAGTGGTATAATTGCTATAATAAGAAGTAATCTTTTCTTATTATAATAGCTCTTTCTTTAACTGGAAGAAGAAGGCCTGAGTGCGCTTGATTCCTACATACAATACTTTCAGAGAGCCCAAGAGCCCAAGCTCTATCTCTCTAGATAACTGAATCTATTCTTTCTAAATGAGCTTCTCAACAGAAATCATGGAACTTGGAATAACCATCTTAGTGATTCTGAGTTATGCCTCTATGTTAATTATTTCCTTCATCTGACATTTATTGATCCATGATAACAATAATAAGGGTAGATAACATGAATATGTATTACTTATGTATCAGTCACTGAGTTAAGCACTTTAGATATGCTGTATCATCTAATTCTAACAACAATCCTATGAGATAATGCTTATTTTTGTCATTTTGTAAAACTTCAGAAAAGAAAACTGAGTGATCAAATACCTTTAAGGTGCCCAAAGTTGCCCAGGTAGCAAGGAGTCAGACACTATGAAGAGGAAGGACTATACAGTCAGATTACTTGGGTCAAATCCTAGCAGTTTTGCCCATTTAGAATTGATGTTATCAATGGGCCAGTCATACTTCTACGTCTTGGTTTCTAAATCTGTAAAATGGGTATAAAGCAAAGCCTGCTTCATAGGGTCATTGTGAAGATTAAATAAATTCATGTAAAGAACTAAGAACAGTATCAATACTTATACAGCAGCAAGTACTATAGTATATATTATTTAGCCGCTAAGTCGTGTCTGACTCTTTGTGACCCCATGGCCTGTGTAATCTGCCAGGCTCCTTTGTCGATGGGGTTTTCCAGGCAAGAATATTGGAGTGGGCTGCCATTCCTCCTCCAATAATACATATAAGGGTTAGTTGTTATTACTTGCCTCTATACCATACCAGAGATGGTGCAACATTAGTATTAAGAGTGGGGATATCTCCATTTGTTATAAAAATCGATAGATGCTCATATCCTCATAAAAGTGGGGAAATGAAGTATATGGTACAAATTATGGGCTGAATATTCAAGGTTTGGGAAAGATGGATGTGATCAAAGCATTACCAATCCCCTCATGCAGCTTAATCTTGGGATACCTAAGTAAGAAATAGCAGCTGTGTATATGTTGGAGATCCTTGAAGAGACATTTCATACTCTCTCTGTGAAGACGCACAGACAGAGCTGGGTGTTCTGATAGTCAGACTAAGATATCAAAAGTTAAAGATCTTAAATTAGGAAACATTTGGTGTCAGAAGCAGAGAATGTTGTAGCAAGAAGAAAAAAGGCACTGAAAAGAACATGTAGGGCTTGTGGGTTTTCAGCTAACAACAGAAACATTTTTCTGGTCTGATTAATATTGATTTTTATTCTGTCTTGCTACATGAATCTCACTAAGTATTTACTACTGTATAAGAATGAAGAGCCCATTTCCACAAGCCAGGTAAGTGCTACAGAAAATATTCTCAGCACTGGGGTATTAACTGTTTTTCTGTACAGATTTAGCCTGAGACCTTCGGGGATTATTAAAATGCAAAGGTAAAAGGTTACATTATTTAATTATACCAAGCCTCAGCCTACTGGGATTATATGTTTTTTTTTTTTTTCCAATTTTCCTCCATAAAATAATATCCTTTCTCTTTTCTTATGATTGAATAAAATATGGTCATAGAATGGTAACTATTGAATAGTTCCCTCATTCTAGCTCTCAGAGATAATGCTTTTACTCTTATTCCCTGACTTGGTCATCTCTTTCTTCCACTTTCCAGGCAATGATGCCCTAAAAAGATTAACCCCTTCTCTGGGGTTGGAGCCAATTCTTTCAATGGATGCCAAAAGTTCACCCCCAAAATTCAATTGATGAGCTGTGTCTCTAATGGAATATGATTTTTGTTTACTTTAGATTATGCAATTGAGGAAGTTGTGCTAAATACATTGGCAGACTATAAAATGCCATTAAGACATGGTGTCACTGTTTCCTGCTTTGCTACATAAAATGCATCCATCTTTGCAAAGCACTCTCCTATCTCCAGCAGACAGTTTTTAATAGCAATTTTCAAATAGGAGCTGTAATAAAGGCCAAATCTATTTTGTTACAGCAGCAGGAACTAACACCAGTTATCTGCTCAGGGCTAGTAAGCTACATGACAAATCAGTTTCCACCACCCACTGGGAACAACACACTTCACATGCAAATCAACAAATTAGGCAGTTTTCACAGATCCTATTTCCCCGATTTAAAGCTTCATAAAATACCACATGATTTTTGCATTTAGATACACGAACAATGAAGTCTAAAATAGTATGTTTTTGTGTTTATTTGCTTTTATAATTACAGGTAAATTATAATAAAGGACTATGAAATTCAACAACCTTCTCTGTATTTATTATAGGCAATTAAATATAAACCTATATTTATTATAGGCAATTCTTATTTTAACCACATCCATGTAGCCTTCTTGGTAACCAGATACCTCCAAAGTGGGAACAGAAAAAAATTTCTCATTTCAACACAGGATGTCTAACTATTCAAAATAGTGGGATGATATAAAAACTATCTTGCCAGCCTTGAGTGAAGGGAGGACGGTTGTCAGCAAGGATTCCCAAGGTGGTGATTCTTGAACTTAATACTTAAGTAAGACTAAGAATTGGCCATAGATATAGAGTGGCCATTGGTATAGTGGGTTCAAGGCTGGGTAATACATTTCACTCCCCAAATATTGATGGCTGAATGCCTTCATGGTGCAGTCCGACACTTGCATGTACTTATCTATGGCTGCAGGACAGAATAAAGGTGAGGCGTTGCCGGACAGAATAAACGCAAGGCACTGCATGACATCTTGGAAATTTCAGCATTTCAAGGCACTGTATATAATCACTTTGAACATTTTGGCAGGGGATCAGATTTATCTTTGGGGAGGTCATATGGGTAGACTGCAGAGGGTGGTTGAAAGAGAAACTTAAGACTGCTCAGACAGCCACTGTTTTAATCTGGGGAGAAGCTGAACTAAGGGAGAACAATGAAGGGTAAAAGAAAGAATTTAGATACTTAGGGACTTGGTAATGGATTGAATTTGAGGGGGGGGGGGAAGAATGCATCACTCTCTTGAACTCCTGGAGAGCCTCAGTAAGGGCAGACAAGCAAAGCTAAGTTCACAATGTACAGGCTGAGTTTGGGGTACCTGCGGATGCATATGAGAAAACTGTTTAATAAGTTTTGTGTCTATGAATCCAGAGCTTGGGTAAATGTCTGGTTTATAGCTGAAATTGCCAGCAGAGGTAGGGAGAGGTGAGTAGAAAGGGAAAGAGGAAGGAGAGAAAGAGAAAACAGCAGAAGGGTAAGAAGAAAGAGCTGAACATAGAGAACTAGGGAATGCTAACTCTCCAAAAGAGGCTAGGATGAGGAGCTAGAAGCAGCAGCTAGAAAGCTAAAAGGAGTACCTTGAGAGCAATATCCCAGAATATTACAGTTAAAGGGAGAAGGCAATGGCAATCCACCCCAGTACTCTTGCTTGGAAAATCCCATGGACAGAGGAGCCTGGTAGGCTGCAGTCCATGGGGTCGCTAAGAGTTGGGCATGACTGAGTGACTTCACTTTTACTTTTCACTTTCATGCATTGGAGAAGGAAATGGCAGCCCACTCCAGTGTTCTTGGCTGGAGAATCCCAGGGATGGGGGAGCCTGGTGGGCTGCCGTCTATAAGGTCACAGAGTTGGACACGACTGAAGCAACTTAGCAGCATACAGTTAAAGATAAAGTGATCTATGCAGAGCCAAGACAATTCATTTTTAAATCTTACTAATTTTAAAAGGAAGGCTTACACATTACATTGCAATTTGACTTATATTGCTCATTGCCTGCCCTTTCAAGAAAAGAAATTAGCTATTTTCTTGAACAGTAATTTGTGTGTTTGTTTTTTGAGGAAGTATCAATTTTTAAAAATTTTAATAAAAATGAGTATTGCTCTATAAATTATTTGACTATAACATTAAAGTTATATGCCAGCAAATTTGGAAAACTCAGCAGTGGCCACAGGAGTGAAAAAGGTCACCTTTCATTCCAATCACAAAGAAAGGCAATGCCAAAGAAAATTCAAACTACTATACAACTGTGCTTATTTCACACGCTAGCAAGGTAATGCTCAAAATCCTTCAAGCTATGCTTCAACAGTATGTGAACTGAGAACTTCCAGATGCACAAGCTGGATTTAGAAAAGGCAGAGGAACCAGAGATCAAACTGCCAACATCTGCTGGATCACAGAAAAAGCAAGGAAATTCCCCAAAAACATCTACTTGTGCTTCATTGACTATGCTAAATCCTTTGACTGTGTGGATCACAACAAACTGTGACAAATTCTTCAAGAGATAGGACTGCCAGACCACCTTACCTGTTTCCTGAGAAAACTGTATGCAGGTCAAGAAGCAACAGTTAGAACGGGCCCTGGAAAAATGCACGGGTTCAAAACTGGTAAAGGAGTACATCAAGGCTGTATATTGTCACCTACTTATTTAAACTCTATGCAGAGTGTGTGTGTGTGTGTGTGTGTGTGTGTCCCTCAGTTGTGTCCAATTCTTGGCGACCCCATGGACTGTACTCTGCCAAGCTAGAGTACATCATGCAAAATGCTAAGCTGGATGAAGCACAAGCTGGAATCAAGACTGCTGGGAGAAATATCAACCACTTCAGATATGCAGATGATATCTCTCTAATGGCAGAAAGCAAAGAGGAACTCAAGAGCCTCTTGAGGAAGGTGAAAGAGGAGAGTGAAAAAGCTGGCTTGAAACTCAACATTCAAAAAACAAAGATCATGGCATCTGTTCCCATAACTTCAGGGTAAGTAGATGGGGAAAAAGTGGAAACAGTGACAGATTTTATTTTCCTGGGCTCCAAAATCACTGTGGACAGTGACTGCAGCCAAAAAATTAAAAGAGGGTTGTTCTTGGAAGAAAAGCTATGACAAACAACAGTATATTAATAAGCAGAGATATCACTTTGTTGCCAAAGGTCCGTCTAGTCAAAGCCATGTGGCTCAGTGGTAAAGAATCCGCCAGCAATGCAGGAGACATTTGATCCCTGGGTTGGGGAGATCCCCTGAGGGAGGACATAGGAAACCACTCCAGTATTTCTGCCTGAAAAATTTCATGGACAGAGGAGGGTGATGAGCTACAGTCCATGGGGTCCCAAAGAGTTGGACAGATCAAGCGATTGAAAACATACATGGTCAACGCTATGGTTTTTTTCAGTAGTCATGTATGGATGTGAGAGTCAGGCCATAAGGAAAGATGAGTGCCAAAGAACTGATGCTTTTGAACTGTGGTGTTGGAGAAGACACTTGAGAGTTTCTTGGACAGCAAGGAGATCAAACCAGTCAATCTTAAAGGAAATCAACCTTGAATATCCATTGGAAAGATTGTTGCTGATTCTGAAGCTCCAATACTTTGGCCACCTGATGTGAAAGGCCAACTCATTGGAAAAGACCCTGATTCTGGGAAAGATTGAAGGCAAGAGGAGAAGGGAGCGGCAGAGGATATATGGTTAGACAGCATCGCTGACTCAATGGACATGAGTTTGAGCAAACTCCAGGAGATAGTGAAAGGCAGGGAAGCCTGGTATGCTGCAGTTCATGGGGTCGCAAACAGTGGGACAAACTTAGTGACTGAACCATAAAAACATTTAAGTCATATTGGTAAACTTTATCTACACATTCTATTTATCACAAGCACTTCTTATTTTAACCACATTCACATTAAAGATTTTAAACGTACAGAACTAATACAATAATAGAAAAATTTATTATGTAGCTGTGCGGGCTCCAGATAGTCACTTTTCAGTTTGGAGTGTATTCTGTGATACAGCAACATCTAATCGCCAAGTATGAATTTAAGCCTCGTTCTAATAGACATTGTAGAGACCCTCAGGAAAGGAGGACTGCAGTCCCAGTAGTAGCACACACAGTGGGCTACCTAAACATAATCGAAATTTTCTTGGTCTGAGTTGTGACAGCAGAGGAGACTCAGCTAAAAAGCACAGGGAAATACAAACATAGAGCATCCTAACTAAAAAGAGTCATTTCCTGGTTAGATTGAGCAGAGCTATATTTGGTTTGTACTTAATGGAACATAGCTAGAGAGTACCCTCTGCATCCATGGGTTCCATATTTGCAGATCCAAGCATATGGATGGAAAATATTTGGAAAAAAGTTCTAGAAAATTTCAAGAAACAAAACTTGAATTTGCTAAGCAAGTAACTACTTGCATAGTGTTTACATTTTACTTACAACTATTTATAAAGCATTTTCATNAATACTTTGGCCACCTGATGTGAAGAGCTGACTCGTTTGAAAAGCCCCTGATGCTGGAAAAGATTGAGGGCAGGTGGAGAAGAGGATGACAGAGGATGAGATGGTCAGATGGCATCACCGACTCAATGGACATGAGTTTGGGTGGGCTCTAGGGGTGGGGATGGACAGGGAGGCCTGGTGTGCTGCAGTCCATGGGTTGCAAAGACCGACTGAGCTGAAACTGACACTGAAGAACCATTGGAAGCACCATAAAGTCTTCTAACTTGACTTTGAAATGACCACTCACTGTCTGCCCCCATTACTTTATTAGTGGTCCATGGAGGTTTTCCTTATCTTCCTTATCTGGCTGGGTCAACAATGATCTCCTCCCCAATAGGTAGATTGGTCTAGAAAGCTTGCAGACACCTTCATTTCTAGGAAAAAGTTATGACATGTTGCAGTTTGGGTCTGATGACCTTGACTTTCTAGAACTGAGTCAAATGGCTTATGTGGGAATTGGAGTCGTGATAGCTATCTTTGGAAAAGTCAATGGCTACATGTTTCCAGATAGAGATAATCCCTAGAGTATTCACCTCAGTTCACTGTGCTGTTGAAGACTCTTGAGAGTCCCTCAGATGGCAAGGAGATCAAATCAGTCAATCCTGAAGGACATCAAACCTGAATATCCATTGGAAGGACTGATGCTGAAACTGAAGCTCTGATACTTTGGCCACCTGATGCGAAGAGCTGACTTCTTTAAAAAAGATCCTGATGCTGGGAAAGACTGAAGGCAGGAAGAGAAGGGGACAACAGAGGACAAGATGGTTGGATGGCATCACCGAATCAATGGATATGAGTTTGAGCAAGCTCCGAGAGATGGTAGACAGGGAGCCTGGTGTGCTGCAGTCCATGGGGTCACAAAGAGTCAGGCACAACTGAGTAACTCCACAATGACAAATTCACCTCAATTGAATATTTTTTTAAGAATTTTACAAAAAGGCTAGCTTTAGAAGTCCATACTTTATCCTTTTTTAAAAAAAAATAGATTTTGGCCCATTTAGCTCACCAGAATCAATATTTAAAATCATTTATATATTTAATCAGCAAAAACTTGGCAGAAGGAAAGCAGAATTTTGTGGCTTTTTTTTTTTTTGGTCTGTCTCAATGGAGCTGCTAATATGCTCTCTGGTATTCATATGGGGGCAACTTCATTTACTGATTGCATTTGGTGCCTATCAAGCTGAATATGCTTTCATTTTGACACCTACATTCTACTTTTTAACTTCCATACTGTTTGCTTAGGCATCTGCTTGTACACGGGCAATCTCTGACTTATGCTATCCACACTTTTACAGTATTAATTATCTCTGCATTGACTCTTGGTACAGAGAGGGCATTGACATTTTGAGGCAAGAGAATTATTTTTAGGTCATTCTTCTAGCATTTAAGGCAATAATCACAGTAGAAAGTTTCTTTTTAGATTTATATTTAAATAATCTGACATTGATTAATGGTAACATGGGATAAATGTAGAAGCAGCTTTTACAGTGTTTTCAACCTGGATGCCAACATCATAGAATACATTTTAATTATCTCCTTTTCACTCTCTACAGTCCTTTTGCTGATACCATGGTCCAAGTAAAACATGGACCTTTCACTATCATTTTAACCTGGTGTAACTGCCCTCCAATCTAGCTTGATTTGTGAAATGAAAGGGTTTGGCTTTGTCTACCCAAGGAACTTCGTAACAAAATGAAACAAATCAAACTCACTTGTCTTGAGAAGGAAGTTTCCCTCTTATCTCTCTTCAGTGAGTTGTTAAAGACAAAACAAAGGAAGAGTGTTTATAACTGTGTCCACAAAATGGGAATTTAACCTCTCTCATTTCTGATTCGTTACATGTATTGAGTCAGGAACAAATGGCATATGTAATAAGTCTTGGTCAGTTTAGAAAACTCACATGTGAAAAAAAAAATCAGAAGTGATTACATTCAGAAGATGGTGAACTTTCATTAAAAGAAAAGTCTACCNAATTTATTCATCCCTTTTTCTGGATCATCGTATACCAGGTGTTTGAATAACATTTCTTAATATTATTAAAAATTAAGCTCAAGTATAATCCCCTTGCCCTGTATCTCCCTTCGCCATGTTTTGGTTTTACATTGCGCTTGGCACAATGTCCAGAACCATGCTGGCTATACGGTAAGCACCAGCCACATGTAACTTTTAAATCTGTTAAAACCAGATGAAATTAATAGTTCAGTTTTTCACTCATACTAGGCGTATTTCAAGTGCTCAATGGCCAGCTTTAATTAGTGGCTGTCTTATTCCAAGATAGCATATTCAAAAGCAGAGACATTACTTTGCTGACTAAGGTCCGTCTAGTCAAGGCTATGGTTTTTCCTGTGGTCATGTATGGATGTGAGGGTTGGACTGTGAAAAAGGCTGAGCACCGAAGAATTGATGCTTTTGAAGTGTGGTGTTGGAGAAGACTCTTGAGAGTCCCTTGGACTGCAAGGAGATCCAACCAGTCCATTCTGAAAGAGATCAGCCCTAGGATTACTTTGGAAGGAATGATGCTAAAGCTGAGACTCCAGTACTTTGGCCACCTCATGCAAAGAGTTGACTCATTGGAAAAGACTCCGATGCTGGGAGGGATTGGGAGCAGGAGGAGAAGGGGACAACCAAGGATGAGATGGCTGGATGGCATCAGTGACTCGATGGACATGAGTCTGAGTGAACTCCAGGAGTTGGTGATGGACAGGGAGGCCTGCATGCTGCAGTTCATGGGGTCGCAAAGAGTTGGACACGACTGAGCGACTGAACTGAACTGTTCTATATTACAGATCTAAAATTATTATGTTCAATTATTCCTTTAATCTTATATTATCTATTTCCTCTCTATGTACACTTATGCCAACTCTCTTTTTACCCTTCTCAACTAGAATAAAAACCACAGGAAACCTGAGATGTTGTTTATCTTATTTACTGGTATTTCTCCAAGCCTGTAACTATTAGGCAAATAGTGGATTCTTGAACATTTGCTTGATAGATAAATTAATGAATATTAAGAACTAGAATGAATGGCTTTCAAATGTGCCACTCCAGAATAGTGGTCAACATGCAAAGGATGTTTCTCAATATGGAACTGATTTAAACATGGAAAATTATACTATAAGTCATCTACTGAGAATATAAGACCATCCTGGGAACTTTATTTTTCAAGCTTGTTTGGTTACACTGTTCTCTACAGTGACTTCTCTTTGTGGACTACAGGAGAATTTTCTCTCAGTGTTCAATTCTAGGAACAGTTATACTTCTTCTGAGTAGCTTTCTTGTTTTAATGCTTTGCACCCTGCAGTGAAATGTTTTGCACTTGCAATGAACACTATATCCATTGAAGCTAATATCATTGTCCGCCTCCAGAAAATGTGCAAAACTCTAATGTTCATGTTTCGTCTATAGATACAATTCAGGCTTAATCTATTTTCCTTCCATTCCCATGAATTTCTTCACTTTTCCCTTCAATTATAGCCTGGGATGAGAAAAATTATTTTTGCATCAGGAAAAATATGAATAAATTTATTGGACGGATAGATAGTAATATTTTATTTCATATCAGGGAAGAGCTTCATTGTAAGTTTCTATATGCATTAAGGACAAGATAGGATACTTTTTAAGTATATAAAGAGTTAAATGGTAGATACCTTTAGAGTGATTGGGAAATTATTTAAAAATAAGACAAATCTGTAATATTAGGAATGTTTCAAATTTCTTTAGGTGACGTCCTCGAAGAACAACAGGCCTTATTTTTTTAACGGTTTTAAACAGCTTCTGATGACAGTTTAAACAGAGCCGTCACCATAGCGGCAGCTGACACTAACAGCAGAAAGTGAGGGCCACCATGCAGAGTCCACGCGGGGCCGAGCCGGTGGCACGTGGCCTTGTGAAATGACGCTCGCTGTGCGTTTAGCAGAGCCTAGGAGAGCAGGGCTGTCCCTGGACACTCGCCTGATCACCACGCTGTTGGCAGTGAATTAAACGCAAGACCGAAGCCTACACGTGGATTATTCCTGGCTTGCTCATTCACCTTTATTTGGGGATAATTACTCTGTGTGCCATGTGTGTGCGCGGTTGTTTTAGTCTGCTTATTCTTGGGCTTTCCAAGGTAGAGTTAGTAGTCGGTCATTGCCTCTGACTGTGTCTGATGTCTGATAATCTTTGCAAAGGTTTCATTTGATGGCAACATTTTTACTCGAAGCCTACATCGCAGAATTATACAGAGTGGAAAGCTAAACTATTGCTATTTCATTTTCACAAGCATTTGAGTGCTTATTTGGTTCATTTCAATGTTGTTAGAAAATTAATACAGCATTATTTTTCTGATGATGTTTCCCATTGTAGTCACTCCAGAAATGGAGCTAATCACGCCAGCTAATTCAAGGAATATAGCTTCAGGAATGAATGTGTTTTTTTTCTTTATATTGAAATGGTAGCTTTCTAATAGAGGTACTGAATGTTGTGTATTCGATTATCTTTAAAGGAATACTTAATTCAGAATTGAGTGCAAAGACGCTGTAGAAGATTATTCATCCATGTAGATACAATTATATCATGGTAGATAATGGATTTGTGTTATTCTTAATGTCTATACGTGGTTACAGCGAGACTGAAGTTGTTTTTATAACTTTTCAGTACACCGAACGAAAGAAAAGTATGACAGTAGAAAGCATCTGATAAATTAAATGTGACATGTTTTTTATCTGTATAAAATGGTTTCTGAGCAGCTGGTAATTGTGAATATTTCAGCAGTCATCTTTGATGTGGAATACTTCTTCTGTGTTCAACACTAATGAGTTGTGAGTCGTACTTCATCAAACTGACAGTTCCCTTACTCTTGTAAATAGGCACGTGATACACCTTTTAAAAATGGGGAAAGATACTCAGCTCACCTTCTGAGCACACAGACCTTCTTTTTTCTCTCTCTCTGTTTCACCATTAGCTTTTCCTCCAAGGACAGATAAAATAAAAGGAGCCTCACGTGCACTAGGGACCTGCTCATCACCAGCATCGGTCTGTGCGCCAGAGGACACGCCACCCACTAGACGGTTTTCACCGTTCACGTCAACTCGAAAGCGAAAAGTGAACCTACACATTGGCCAAAATAATACACGAGTGCACCAAGAAATCAGAGATTGTTTAGATATGAAATGTTTGGCTTTCTGGTTTTAATATAAATTCTTTTTAGAAAATAAAAGATACCTTATATTCATCCAACTTTTATAAAATTTAAAGAATATTTTTACAACACCCATATTCTTAATAATTCCATGAAATGGGAAGTTTACGCATTATCCCATTTTAGAGGTGAGGGAAGTTACACAAGGAGGCATGCTCATAACAGAGAGAGAGCACCATGCTCACACTTGTGCTTTAGTATATAGTTCTGATTTCCTGAGTGATAGAAAGAAAGCAATCTAACTGCAGCAGGAACAGGAAAGCACACAGAATAAGAATTATCCGAAGAGAACTAAAGATGTTAAGATCAATTAATCAGGAGGTACGTTTTAATATATTTAAATGACTGAAATTACCTGTGATGCCGGAATGACTAAGCCACCTTGGGGCTGATTGAGTGTTCTTAGCAATATTAACCCGACTTATTCTCCAGAGAAGCATTTAAGATTTCTATTAAAGTGAGAACATTACTGTAAACTTTCAGTGGAGATGAGACTTACTGTGCAGCTGCTGCCAGGCTTTCAAATCAACCCGCCTTCTGATCTGTTTTTACTCTGGGATTCTACGTATTATTACCGTGAAAAAAGAAATCCAATGCTGACTAACAGATCGCTTCACTGCTACTCATCTGTATCTTCAGGCAATCTTCCAGGGATAACAATTTAGAATTTCAGGGAGAGAAATAATGAGAGCCTTAGTACTCTTGTAGAAAGTGAAAGTGAAGTCGCTCGGTCGTGTCCGACCCCGTGGACTGCACCTATTGTGCTCCTTCGTCCATGGGATTTTCCAGGCAAGAGTGCTGGAGTGCGGTGCCGCTTGCTTCTCCAGAGGATCTTCCTGACCCAGGAGTTGAACCCAGGTCTCTCCCACATTGTAAGCAGACACTTTACCATCTGAGCCACCAGGGAAGTCCACCAGGGAAGTTCTGCTCTTGTAGAACATGATGGTTTTTCCAAGGAATTTCATTTTGATGCTTCTCGAAAATAAGGTGAAAATTGGTAACCTGAAATCACTTCCAGACATTCTAAATAAAATACAGTATCTTGTGTACAGGCATACTAGAGCTCACAAACAATTAAGGGATGTCCTCAAAACCCATGAAAGTCAAAGAGCACCACATGCCAAAAAACACCAAATCTCAGACCGGGTCAGACATGGGCTGAGGGTGAGATTAACCCAGGGCTGAGGGGGAACTCTATGGAGTAGACCAACAGCAACTTGGGACCACCAAAAAGCTGTAACCTAGATGGACTAGAAAATTCCTCCGTCAGCACCAGGAAATGACAAGGAAACTCTCCATTAGCGGAAATTTCCTTTGCCTCTTCCGAGCCCTGCTGGCAGAAAGCTGTAATGCAAATCGGATGTGTCTTCATGAAATCACTCCTTCACTGTATGAGATAGGCATCACGTCTCTGTTAAGCTTTGCCTTTTCTAGACTAAACATTACCAGTCTTTCAAGTATATTTATGTGGCATGATTTTGAGTATTAGATAACCATATTAACTTTCCTCTTAACTTGGTTCAGTTCAGTTCAGTTCAGTCGCTCAGTCGTGTCNTTTAAAAGTGTTTCATAAAGTTGCAGTATCTTTCACCTGTAAGATATTTGGGGCATAGACATTTGAAGACATACAAGAAGAACATAGTAGATTTCAGCTGCTCTAATTACATCCTGACTGACATACAGAAAGAAAAAGAGGATTCTGTAGAGTGTTTATACTATTTGATCCTTTATGGTCTTGTTAGGGGAAGCACACTGATAGAAACTGCCCACCCTGGCCAGGCACCATAGTAACTATTTGCATGAATTGTTTTACGACAGGAGGTCCTGGTAAGGAACATGGAACTAATAAGCCTCCACCAACCGGAATAGTTCGGGAAAGGTCAAAATGAGACATCACATGTCTGACCACCTTCCAGAATCCTTCTCTCTGGCATCCATCTTGGCTGAATAAGGCGTGCACCACCAGGAAGGATTCTTGAGTCAGAATGATTGGCTAAAGACAACTGGAAACTAATCCCATCACCAGAAAACATGAGACTGCAAGCCATGTGACAGAGCTGTTTTCCTGGGTTTCCTTACCCTACTGCTCTCCACTCGGGTGCCCTTTCCCAATAAAATCTCTTGCTTTGTCAGCACATGTGTCTCCTCGGACAACTCATTTCCGAGTGTTAGACAAGAGCCCAGTTTCAGGCCCTGGAAGGAGTCCTCCTTCCTGCAACAGTCTTACCCAGAATCAAGCTGTCTTCATTTAGCAATATGGACAAACTCAGCCATATGTGGCCATGTGCAGGGGAGGGCTGTTATCATGACATTCCTATAATTTAGGGACAGATCTGTGGTAAGGAATACACTCAGGTATCGCTCCTTTATTTTCTGTAAAAGCTGGACTGAATGCTCAGGGAATTGTAGTTTTCTTAAGTACTGATTCTCAACAGATGTATATCCCAATACCCTCTATCGGTTACACCTATATTATATACTATATTCTCTGGAATATTATGTATTATATGTATTTTATACCACAATGATATTACTATGCCTCCCTTTCTGTTTTAAGACACAAGAGCTTCACTAAAGTGAGATACCCCTGGAGTGGTCTCTCCCATTTAAAGATCCCCAATACCTAACAAATGTAATTTAAAAGGCTGGAAGAATACCTCATATTTCTCCAACTGCCAATTCCTGATGAGGCAAATTGTAAACTGTATGGATGAATTTAACTTCCCTATCACTATCATGTTGTTAGGTAGGTAGAATAGGGAAAAGGAGTTCAAAATGGCGGTGGCTAAAAAAGAAGGAAGGTCAAAGGAAGGTCCGAGGACCAGAGTGAAGACTTCAGGTAGAACAAACAGCACTCCTGGCTAAGCCCAGTTTGCAGAGGGCAGACCCAGGTGGAGGAGAAAATATATAAAAGGAGGAGCCAAAGCACTTTCTCTCTCTCTCTTTCTCTCTCTTGCGCGTGCGCGCTGGGGCGCTCTTCTCCTCGTGTCTTTGGATCGACGTGCCCTCACGCCTCGAAGATGGATTTTCCTGCTATCTTCTAAATACAATAGAGCTGTAACACTGATTTGCCTAAGGGCTATAACATGGTCCATTCGAGACCTGAGAGCTATAACATGGTCTATCCAAGACCTAAGAGCTGTGACATGCCGAGGGGGCTTTAATGTCCGTCACTCCAAATCTTTGTTGTGACGAGACAAAGAACTGAGGAACATACACTCGCATGACAATATGACATTTATCTTTGGATATTTTTGTTTTCAAAATCAAATACCCAGATATGTGTAAGAAAAGCCCTAGGTGATCAGACTGGTACTGTATTGCTTCCCCAGGATCCCCTCCAGTCTCATCAATAAGTTATTTGCAGCAAAATAGAAAGGATAAAAAGTCTGAGAAAAAGATGGTATCAGATTCCTAAGGATACTTTTGCAGCACAGTTTTAATAATAATCAGCAGGATATTTTCCTATTTACCATCTCATTCATGCACATTGTGCTAAATTCAGTAGTTAATGAGGCCTCATCATAAGGATGAGATATTTGTACCTTTTTGCAGATGTTTTACTTTTTAAGTTTCCTTAATTGTAAAAGACATTTCACTCTTGGAAATGTGTATGCATTTACCAGAAGTGGACACTTAGGTTTTCAGATTAGATGGTGTCCACAAAACACACACACACACACACACACACACACACACAAAATGAGTTTTTTTTTTTTAACTTATAATCCTATTTGCAATCAGCACTTTACTTATTTTATAACTTCTAATTTCACTGATCTGAGGTTGAAGCAAGGCCAGCTCTTTACTCTTCTCAAATACAGCATAAAAATGATAGAATGATACAATACTAACTTCCAAGTCTTTTAGGGGAAAAAGGGTATCAGGTTTGCACATACTTACAGATTATTCAGAAAAAAAAAAAAGGAATACATGCTTGTCTCTGCACACATATCCATACAGAGAGAGGGAAAAAAAAAAAAGTGAGAGAGAAAAATAACACTTGAACTAATGTAGAGATATGTTAACATCCGAGGAAAGGAATGTAGATGAAAAGCACATAAGAACCCTTTATATTTTGTAACATTTCTCTAAGTCTAAAATTAATTTATAATAAGTTTAAAAATGTAAGTAATTTCTGAATTTAAAAAGATGAGAAAGTGGATCAAAGAATTTATAGACTTATTATATAAGGATGCTCTAAGACACATGTACTATTGGCTCGATCTTGTAAATCAACAATCAGTACTCAAACACTTATGTTGTTTAAAATTGCTGGTCTACTGGTAACATGCAGCAATATACATTACAAAAACCATCATCCTTAAATGATATTAATGTTTCAGCTCAGCTGTCATCAATTATTTAAGACTCACTTCCCAAGCAGGTTGGTAAGGCTAGAAGGAAAGATTTTTCAGAGAGAGAAGGGAGAATTATGGAAAGAAAACCCCAAATTACTTTATCCTAGTAAGAAAAAGCTTTCTGAGCAACCTTGAACTCATGTGTATATATATATAAGGGACTATTTTCATCTGGTGACCTATATACCAGACTAAACAAAATAATATCATTGCCCAAAGGAGAAAAATCTCCCCCAGGCCATGTATGTCAGTAAAATAAAGGATCAACTTATTGAAATATTGGCCTAGCTAGACTTTCTTCCATTAACAATCAGTTGAGACACATTTTTAAAGCAACAGCTTAAATGAATGGCTGTGTGTCTGTAATAATTCTGACTTAAAATGTCAACTGTATTTGAGATGCTATGTGCATTTAATCAATGTCTCTATATTATAAAATAAATATGCTTCAGTGTGACTGCTCCAGCCATAAATCATAATTCACAAAGAACATCTTATCCTCACTATTGATAGTTGTTAATGACAATACTGATTAAAATAGCATCTGACTGCCATATTATTGTTAAACAGTCTACTAGAATTTCTATTACATCCTATAACCTACCACTATTTCTCTTTATGCTGATACATCTCTTTTGGAATAAAACATGATAGATTTAAAGTTTAACACTGAAAATGCAAAACTTAAGAGTAGAGCTTATCAGCAGGTTTAACCTGTATCCCCAAAACGAAGAGATACTTCTGTTAGAGAGTCCAATATTCAAAGGATTTGTTTCTCTCTTTCAGCATTACTATCTGAAGTTTTAGTTTTCAAAATGAAAACTTCAGATTTAAAAAAAAGACAAGAGAAAAATGTATCCATTGTCATTTCAAAATTAAGTCAGCCTATGAAAGCCTCTGTAAGTAGAAACTGTTAGTTACTATTTTTAGAATGGATTTCTTAGAGTCAAGAATTAACTCAGGAACCCATTGTTGAATGCGTATAATGATCTAGGCAGTAAGCAATAGCAAAACTGATGTTACATATGCCTAATACCCTATAGTCATTGTTTAACTGGGGATTAGATAGAGTCCCACTAACCAGGATGAATAAAGGCTGACTGAATGACACAAAGGCACAGAGGCTGCCTTAGACAAGTCAGCCAACTAGTCTAGAAGTGGTCTATCAAGGCATAGTCCATCAGCAGCTCAGGTCATGGTGTTGCAGGGAGGCAGCCAATTCTGACTCCATGCTGCAAACTGTTTCTTTGACTTGCTTTTTGTTGCTTTTACTATTATAATCATAGTCACTGGCTTGCCTGGAAAAAACTGCCCCTCTGCTTGACTGTAAATGAAAGTGCCTTTGTTCAGCTCACGGAGAGATAGTTGTCCCTGCCCACTCGTGAATAGAAGAGATTAACAAGGCCTTCCAAAGGTTGGTCATTCCCTTGGAGATGTTTTGCAAGACTGAAGACCCTTTCACTTTACTTCCTCACTGCCTCTCCCTCTCTATTCTGTCTTTTGACTTTAGTTCCTCATTGTTTTTTCTCTCTGGTCTATAAAAGAAACTGCCATCCAGACCCCAATAAGATGGTTATTTTGAGGCACTAGCCTGCCATCTTCTTGGTCTGCTGGATCCCTGATTAGTCTCTTCCTTGCCCCAATACCCCATCTCTCGGATTCATTGGCCTGTCATGCAGCAAGCAGAGGGAGCTTGGCATAACAATCGCAGTGAGGAAAGCAAATGACAGATGAATTTGCAAAAGTCAGATAAGACGCCAAAGATTCAAAGAAAAAATATTGTGTAACTAGACATATGAGGCTGAAGATGGAGCCAGGAGCTAGTGTTGTGGGTGTGACCTGTCAGAGACATCAAGTTTCATTATACCAGGGATGTCTAAGATGATGGGTTTGGAATCCCATCAGGCCATGGGCTCTACACAGCACCAAAGGTATGAGGTGGTGCGACCAGGCAGACTCCAGAGTAAAGTTATCTTGGTAGGGAGGTGGCACTTCATTTAAAAGTCATAGCTCCTCAGAGCTCCATAGTTTACTAAGTTCTGTGGTGGGGCTACCAGAAACCCAAAGTGAAGAGCAATTAGACAAAGCTGATCAGGGTCGGGGGAGAGACTGCTGATAATCTATTTCTGGGTTTTATTCAGGAGACAAGGACCTGAGATCTGAGTTACTTTTATGAGAAGACACGAAGGAAAGACAAACAGGGAGAATGAAGTAAAGGCAGAGGTACAGGGAAAAGAACAATTTTTAAGAGGTGGCTTTTGTGCTCAAAATGATACAAGACCAGTGGAAACCACCAAGATCTTCCAGGCCAGTTCCAAGGCAAGTCCAGAATAATCAAACTTTTCCCCAAAGTGTGGCCTGAGCATGTTGAGATTGAAAAGGCGCTGGGTGAGCTGGCTTCAGAAGGCTGACCAAAGGAGTCAAACTGTCAAGGTAAGGAGCTAAATCTGCCTGAGGAAGTGAGGGCAACCTACTGGGTCCCCACATCTGTATTTGCTGCCGAGGTTCTTTGGCAATCTTGCTAATTTTTAACAATGCAAAAACGATCATCTGTATACACTGAATGCTTAGGTTTATGGATTATGCTTGTGTTGTTTTGAGCTTCTTCCTTCACTTCTCGCTGCTCAAGTCATAACACGGGGGAGGAAGTTGCAACTAAAAGTAGTAAAACAAAAGTAAATGGAGAAGGAAGAATAAATAGGAAGATATTTAGATAGCAAATCCCAATTAATTTGCTGCAAAGTCTTTATAAAAATGCGTCAGTAATCATATCACAGTGGACATGAAATACCCAGGAAAAGTGGGGATAAAGAGGGAATGGCAGAAGCATGGAGGAGATGGGTGGTCTAGGGTAGTATGTCTTGGTCAACAATCTAGAATATTGGTCAAAGTCACCGCTTTCATTTTACAGTCCATCTTCATCATAAAACCTCTTCCTTCACACATTCTGAAAATTCCAGGAGGCAAAAAGGAAGGCAGAACAAATCCATGTTATTGATTTTCTACTATACATTGACTAGAGTTCAAATTTAAAGTGGAAAATTGCAGTCCCTG
The DNA here is from genome assembly GCA_006410875.1 of Neotragus pygmaeus. Classification (NCBI taxonomy): domain Eukaryota; kingdom Metazoa; phylum Chordata; class Mammalia; order Artiodactyla; family Bovidae; genus Neotragus; species Neotragus pygmaeus. The sequence goes on from SJYV01038784.1 coordinate 471,588, forward strand.
GGGGAGAAGAAACCTGTCAGTGGGAGGAACTAACACCAAAAGCCCCAGAATTAGGGTTTTTACTGTTTGCAGGTGATTTTGTCAGCAATCACAGTTGCAAACCATTATTTCTGGTCGATGTACCCTCCAGCTTTCTCTTGAGTCTTGAATTACATAATAGTATAAAGAATTCTTTTGTGGGTATGTGGGGTGCTGCTTTTAGTCATTCTCTGCTGAAACATTTCTACTTTGATTTCTGGAGCTAAGTGGCTTTTTTTCAGATACTAGGAAAGGCTTAGCAGACTAGAGAGAGGCTCAGATATAGACAAGCACAAACAAACTAAGACAATGGAAGAGTACACTCAAGATTTCTTTTATAGCTTTTGCTCTTATATACATATTCTATTTGTAGCATAAGTATTTTGAATTAGTAGTATTAAAATTACTTTTCAGTTTTGCTTTTCAGATAACTGTTATGACTACATCAGTTCAGTTCAGTTCAGTCGCTCAGTTGTGTCTGACTTTGTGACCCCATGGACTGTAGCATGCCAGGCCTCCCTGTCCATCACCGACTCCTGGAGCTTGCTCAAACTCATGTCCATCGAGGTGGTGATACCATCCAACCTTCTCATCCTCTGTCGTCCCATTCTCCTCCTGCCTTCAATCTTTCCCAGCATTAGGGGATTTTCTAAGGAGTCAGTTCTTCACATCAAGTGGCCAAAATATTGCAGCTTCAGCTTCAGCATTAGTCCTTCCAATGAATATTCAGGGTTGCTTTCCTCTAGGATTGACTGGTTTGATCTCCTTGCTATTCAAGGGACTCTTGATAGTCTTGTCCACCACTACATTTCAAAAGAATCAATTCTTTAGTGCTCAGCTTTCTTTATGGTACAACTCTCACTATGTTATGTAGTTATGACTACCTAGCGGCACATAAACAAAAGCAGGGGAGGGAAAGTGGGGATCACCAGATCTAATGGGAGTGCAAACTAGGGTGATCCACTCACCCAGTTTGCTTAAAATGAGGAGATTCCCTGGGATGGGTTTCTCAGTGCTCTAACCAGAATGACCTGGACACCCCACACAGACCAAATAACGCACTGAGCATGAAAATGTTTAATGGCCAACCTCTAATTAGATTTCCTACTTCAGCAAGGTAAAGGTTAACAGTCTTGGGCTATTTACTCCAATTCACCTGTGAAACCAACTTTTCAGATTTCAATCTTTATCTGTTTAAGTCTACAGACATATATTTTAATCATTTTCAGCCAACAGTCAAGTAGTTGATGATCACAATGATAATTTATACATATACTGCAAATATACATGACAAATAGACCCTGATGCTGGGAATGATTGAAGGCAGGCAGAGAAGGAGACCACAGAGGATGAGATGGTTGGATGGCTTCACTGATTTGATGGGCATGAGTTTGAGCAAGCTCTAGGAAACGGTGAAGGTTAGGGAAGCCTGGTATGCTTCAATCAATGGGGTCACAAAGGGCTAGACATGACTTAGTGACTGAACAACAAAAAATACATATCTCCCAGGCAGAGAAAAACTTCCATTCAAGAAGGCTGAGTTTAGATATTGAGACATCTCATTTTCGATATTTTTACTAAGTACACTGCAAATGTTTTAACCATAATTTTATGGGATTCAGGGATGCACTGGTTATTTAAAAGGAGTTTAGTGAAGTTTATGTCACTTTAATAAAACCCTTCCACACTTTAAGGAAAGTGTCGCAAGAGAATATATCTGACTTGTTTACTGTCATTATCTTCAAACTGAAAACAACACTCATTTGACAATCAATATTCGTTGTATGAATGAAAGAAATCTCAGGAAAGAAAAGAAAGAACAGATTGGTTGCTTACTTTCAACATGTTTGTTGTGTTCCTCTTGTTGCTTGGTCAATAGCATTGAATAAATTATTTCAAAAAAGATTGGGGACTGCTCCACTCAACCTAAAAAATCAGTTTGGAAAGATATGTTCAAAACTTATTTATTGAAAAAAGGCTTGGGTTTGGTTTTTTTAGGAATGGAGAGGTAGACAGGGGTTCGAGGGTATACATCTGAATTCGAACCACAACTATGATCCTAGCTTCACAATTTGGCTTTTAATTTTAAATCCTATTTTCATTACTAGTAATTTCATATTTATGGGTTATCTTAATTAGATAGTAAGTTTAAGTAAAGGATTCATGTTGTATATCTTTTTCTGAATTTCCCCAGAGTAACATTTAATAGACACTAAAGTAATGAACTGATTGGCTAATTTTTTCATACCATTTTAGATGGATATTCATCTTTCCTCCTGTTAGGGAGGTCAATTCCATAACCTATTCAGAAACCTCATTCCAGTGCTTAACGATCATCTTTTTTATATCTAACCTCATGTTTTTTTCTGATAGTGATTTTGGCTCAACATCTCTAGCCCTGTCCTCAGTGGCGATGGTGAACAGCTGGTTATTATTACCAGTTAACTCATCCTTCAACCTTTACTTCAAGGAGAAATTAAAAACACACACACACACACACACAAAAACCTCTTATTTTTGGACCACTTCCACTATTTTCATTATTTTCACTACTATTATCTAGAATGACTAAAGGGCACTACACATTAATATTCAAATAAGTCTACTCCAATTAGCACATTATATAAGCCAGCCAATCAGCACAAGCTTATTAAAGGCCAACACTGTGAAAAGTATGATGAGAAAGTCCGTTTGTTTAAAGGAATTAACAATCCCACTGAAGACATGAGACAAACATGTAAAACCCAAACTAAAAGCTGAGTCAGCCTATGGGAAGTACTAAATGAGGAGACACAAACTATAAAAGTATTGATGAGAAAGAGAGACACGCAGGTCAAAGAAGGACTGTGGAAATGGGGCTGAAGGTGTGTTCAGAGGCCTGGGGGGACTCAGAGAAGGAAGAGGGATCAGCTCAAGAAAGCGGGGCAACTCAGGGCTCCATAAAGTTTGTTTGAGGGTAATAGTGAGTAATCTGGCTGGAGGAGTGAGTTTGCAGAAAGCAGCAAGAAAAATAAGTGATAGAAAAATAAACTGGAGGGACATCCTTGGCAGTCCAGTGGTTAAGACTCTTCCCTTCCAGAGCACTGCAGGCCATTCAGGGTGGCCAAAATTTTTAAATAGAAAAAAAAGCAATTGGAATAAGAATATAGAGGCTACTGAATGGCAAGCTAATTTTATTTTAATGAGTCAGTAGTTCCCAAATGGAGGTTCCTGGGGTTGGATGCAAAAGAAACATAAGGGAATCCCAGGTCCTAGTCTAGACCTAATGAATCAGAAATCTCTGATGATGAAGTCCAGTGATTCCATAACTTTAACAAGCTCTGTTGATGATTCTAGAGTACAGCTGGATTTTTGAGAACTACTGGATAACTGGGAATCATCACACAAAGGAGAAAATTGAAGTGCAGAGTGGTTAAGTAGTTGTTGAAAGAAATGGAGCTGGGATTTGAACCTACACAGAATGATTCTGGAGGCTCTGCCCTTTGCCACTGTTCTATATGACATCTGAGGGCACAAGGTGTTCATTGACTATCTGAAAACTGAATGAATGACTGACTGGTAGTCATGCCTGGGATGAACTGGAATGAAGAAAGGAAGAAAGCATGCAAATTGGTTAGGCATCTATGGAAGCAATCTAGTCATAGAAAACAGACATGGTAATTAGAGTATGGCAGTTGAAATGGAAAAAGAAAAAAAAAAGAGACCCAAATGGAAGAGACAGCATTTTCTAAGTATCAACAGGATTGCTGGATGATGGAAGAATGGGAATAGGAAGAGGGAGGCATCCCGGATGTCATGGGATTCCTGGCAAGATCTCAGACAGAATCAAGGGAGTCAGGATGAACTTGTGACTTAGATGCATGAATGATGAAATACATTTCAGACATACTAAAGCTGAGGTGAGGCTGGGCCACCATGCAGAAATGACCAGCAGCTAGCTGGAGAAACAAAACTGGACTGTCTCCAAAATTCTGGTGGATGCTATTTAGCAGCTCAACATTCAGAAAATGAAGATCATGGCATCCGGTCCCATCACTTCGTGGGAAATAGATGGAGAAACAGCGGAAACAGTGTCAGACTTTATTTTTGGGGGCTCCAAAATCACTGCAGATGGTGACTGCAGCCATGAAATTAAAAGACGCTTACTCCTTGAAAGAAAAGTTATGACCAACTTAGAGAGCATATTCAAAAGCAGAGACATTACTTTGCCAATTAAGGTCCATCTAGTCAAGGCTATGGTTTTTCCAGTGGTCATGTATGGATGTGAGAGTTGGACTGTGAAGAAGGCTGAGCGCCGAAGAATTGATGTTTTTGAACTGTGGTGTTGGAGAAGACTCTTGAGAGCCCCTTGAACTGCAAGGAGATCCAACCAGTCCATTCTGAAGGAGATCAGCCCTGGGTGTTCTTTGGAATGAACGATGCTAAAGCTGAAACTCCAGCACTTTGGCCACCTCATGCGAAGAATTGACTCATTGGAAAAGATTCTGATGCTGGGAGGGATTGGGGGCAGGAGGAGAAGGGGACGACAGAGGATGAGATGGCTGGATGGCATCACTGACTCGATGGACATGATTCTGAGTGAACTCTGGGAGTTGGTGATGGACAGGGAGGCCTGGCGTGCTGCGATACATGGGGTCGCAAAGAGTCAGACACGACTGAGCGACTGAACTGAACTGAAGATGATAGTTCTAGTTTGTAGAACCTAGTAATACCTGTATATCTTATGTAGAACCTAGTAATACCTGTATATCTTATGTGTATGAAAGTATACACAGAACTATGGCTGGTGTCAACGAATGTTTAAATGCTAATACAATAGAAGCAGTGATCAAGAGGGGTTTTGATGTTGTTACCAGTTCAGTCTGTCTCCAGGTAGGGTGTCTCACTTCTCCAGTCTCCTTCTTTACTGCTTGCCATCCATCTGGAAGATGGATGTTAGTAAATCACATTGAGGTGCTCAGATAAAAGGTGCTAAGTAAAGAACTAATTCCATTTTTCCTCCATGCAAATGATTAAATCTATACATGTCATTATCTAATAGTATTAAGTAAACATCCTACAAGGACATGACATTGTGCTGGACGTGGTACAAAGCAAATTAGCAAACACAGTCTCAACGAGGAACTTACCAGTGTTTATATACATGAATAAAACTGTTGTTAATATGTTTTATTAGTTATTTAATATGAGTATGCAAATGAGTCCATTAGGAAATCCTTTGCATTTTATTAATCCAGCATTTTAAATGATTATATTTCACCTTAGATGCTAATGAAGTTTGTTTATTAATGTGTAGCTTCCACTTTAGTGCTTGTGAAAGTTCTTTTTAGCATATCAATTTCTTTAAAAGTTAAGCCAGTTTTTTTTCCACTGGACTTTTGTTCAGATCTGTTAACAAATCTAAACCTCATTATCCAAGAGAAGGACGGAGGTAAACAGCCTTTTCTTCTTCAGTACTCTTTTGTAATTCACATTAACGTTAATGGGAGCTATGCATGCACATTAAGAGGAGAAGGGAACTCTAATTAAACAAGTAGCCTTTTGGTTGACATTCTACGTGATCATTTTTTATTGTGGTATGTTTGAGAAAATCATCTTGCCTTGGACACCCATAAACAGAAGTACCAAGTAATCAAACTTACATAGGGTAGGAGGGGAAGGCGATGAACAGCAATCAGCTTTTAAAATGAATTTGAAAAACAGCTATCCGTGCACTTTTATACTAATGAACTCCATCAATGCCCCTCACTCCTCCACTGAACACATAGTCACCCCCTCCCCCAGAAAAAAAGCATGACCAACATTTTCAGACATACTTGACAGTCAAAAAAAAATTATTAAAGTCAAGACACTAAACAAACCCTGCATGCTGGGTACCAAAGCAATTCATTTGTCTGAACTCAGTCTATCAGAGGAGTAGCCTGTCTGTCTCTGGGTCATCCTTCAGATAAGAAATAAATGCTGACCAAGCAGTCCTAAATGTGTTTGATCCAAATTTCACCTATAGTTTTTAGGTACCATGCTTGTATCTCTTTTCATCATCTTATNACTCATTGGAAAAGATTCTGATGCTGGGAGGGATTGGGGGCAGGAGGAGAAGGGGACGACAGAGGATGAGATGGCTGGATGGCATCACTGACTCGATGGACATGATTCTGAGTGAACTCTGGGAGTTGGTGATGGACAGGGAGGCCTGGCGTGCTGCGATACATGGGGTCGCAAAGAGTCAGACACGACTGAGCGACTGAACTGAACTGAAGATGATAGTTCTAGTTTGTAGAACCTAGTAATACCTGTATATCTTATGTAGAACCTAGTAATACCTGTATATCTTATGTGTATGAAAGTATACACAGAACTATGGCTGGTGTCAACGAATGTTTAAATGCTAATACAATAGAAGCAGTGATCAAGAGGGGTTTTGATGTTGTTACCAGTTCAGTCTGTCTCCAGGTAGGGTGTCTCACTTCTCCAGTCTCCTTCTTTACTGCTTGCCATCCATCTGGAAGATGGATGTTAGTAAATCACATTGAGGTGCTCAGATAAAAGGTGCTAAGTAAAGAACTAATTCCATTTTTCCTCCATGCAAATGATTAAATCTATACATGTCATTATCTAATAGTATTAAGTAAACATCCTACAAGGACATGACATTGTGCTGGACGTGGTACAAAGCAAATTAGCAAACACAGTCTCAACGAGGAACTTACCAGTGTTTATATACATGAATAAAACTGTTGTTAATATGTTTTATTAGTTATTTAATATGAGTATGCAAATGAGTCCATTAGGAAATCCTTTGCATTTTATTAATCCAGCATTTTAAATGATTATATTTCACCTTAGATGCTAATGAAGTTTGTTTATTAATGTGTAGCTTCCACTTTAGTGCTTGTGAAAGTTCTTTTTAGCATATCAATTTCTTTAAAAGTTAAGCCAGTTTTTTTTCCACTGGACTTTTGTTCAGATCTGTTAACAAATCTAAACCTCATTATCCAAGAGAAGGACGGAGGTAAACAGCCTTTTCTTCTTCAGTACTCTTTTGTAATTCACATTAACGTTAATGGGAGCTATGCATGCACATTAAGAGGAGAAGGGAACTCTAATTAAACAAGTAGCCTTTTGGTTGACATTCTACGTGATCATTTTTTATTGTGGTATGTTTGAGAAAATCATCTTGCCTTGGACACCCATAAACAGAAGTACCAAGTAATCAAACTTACATAGGGTAGGAGGGGAAGGCGATGAACAGCAATCAGCTTTTAAAATGAATTTGAAAAACAGCTATCCGTGCACTTTTATACTAATGAACTCCATCAATGCCCCTCACTCCTCCACTGAACACATAGTCACCCCCTCCCCCAGAAAAAAAGCATGACCAACATTTTCAGACATACTTGACAGTCAAAAAAAAATTATTAAAGTCAAGACACTAAACAAACCCTGCATGCTGGGTACCAAAGCAATTCATTTGTCTGAACTCAGTCTATCAGAGGAGTAGCCTGTCTGTCTCTGGGTCATCCTTCAGATAAGAAATAAATGCTGACCAAGCAGTCCTAAATGTGTTTGATCCAAATTTCACCTATAGTTTTTAGGTACCATGCTTGTATCTCTTTTCATCATCTTATATCACTTGCCCTATTCATAAAGACTCCCTCTCCAATTCTTTGTATTCTCCTGTTCACAATCTACTCATATTATGATGCTAATTTTCCCCTCTGGCGCTTAGTTGCAAACGAACAAAAGCTAGGATGTATGATACATAAATATATAAATATTATCAGCTATCACACCACTGGGTCTAATGGAAGTCAATATCAGTATATTATATTCTCTACTTTGCAATTCCATTATGGGCTCAACACTGCTGGCCATAAAAAGGAGCATTCTGAGTCTACGCCTGTGATAGTAATAATGAAAAAAAAAAGGGTCATTGGTCTTCCCAACTTGAATGAAAAATTAAAATTACCGGGGCACTTAGCTCAAAGGAAAATTGGAAAATTAACAAACCACGAAACAAAATATTCATGGCTTATACTGTGGAAGAGAAACTTAAATAATTTAAGATGGACGGTGAGGTGAGAAAATTCAGTTACCCAAGAGGCAAAAAGTGAGCCTAACCACATTCCAATGTGCTTTCAGCTTCTATTTCTTTCCCTGGGCAATCAGCAATCAAAGACAGCCATGGAGGAGAATGGATGGCTGCACCAGGAGTAGCCTTTGACGTGCAAATTTATTTATTTATTTTTTGTCACAGTCCTATATTTCTTTCAGATTTAACATATGCAGCCATTTTACCCTGATCTACAAATCTCTGTGTTTTCAATGTATTTCTGTATCCGGCTGGAAGCTGAATTATGAACTTTGACCTACTCTGGCTTTCATTTTTCATCTGAAATTTCTTGTTTCCAACTGGCCTCGACTTCATGAAACCAAGCACCTTAAGGCTAGTCTGTGGTGGGCCTTTTGCCTTTGGGGGAATCACTGTAACAATTTCCCTGGCCTGGCTGCATAAGCTAGGTTACCCTTCACACTCATAAAGTTGCAGGGATAACCAGACACTTCTCAACCACTATCTGGAAAGAGGTAATGACAGGCACGAGTGCATTACAGTTATTGTACACGAGACCTATAACAGCCATTATGGGATCAAGGTAAGGAGAAGAAAGGATGACAGGTATGTCATGCTCCCTGGAGACTTAAGTATTCAGTCTATCTAACCTAATTTAAAAATCATGTCAAAATGTATCTATGGGTCATGTATTCTAAGACAACTTCCAAGGCAGTCCAATGAAATAACTCTGAGCCATGCATTAAGAATATCAAGTCTGAAACCCATCCATACCTTCTGGTCTGAAACACTGGACAAAGCAAAAAAAAAAGGAAAGCAAAAGAAAACAAACAAAAAAAATTATTCTCCATCTGCGTTCATTTTCTATTTGTATTTAGCAATAGAAAGTTTTGCTGACTTAATCTGATATGAAGTTATTCATCATTAAGAGATTAAATAACCTTTGAAAATAGTTAATGGTTACATTTAGAAGGGGGTAACCCAAAGTTCATAAAATATAAATGAGTGAATGATTTCAATTTTATCATTACTTCTTAGAGTTTCCTACACAAAACTATCAAGACTTAAGACAGCATGTCCACCTGAAATACACAACAGCAATTAGAGGGAAAGGGAAAAATCAAAGCAAAATTTAGTGGGTTACAAGTGAAAGGCAATATCTGAGGGTTGTCTGTCTGAGGTTTTGTCCCTTGATGGAAGACAAGAAAGGAAATCTACTAGGCCAGGAACCATAGTGAGTGTTTTGCTCACAGAAATTGCTGAATTTAAACTCCACAACAATTCAGAGAGTACACATTATTATTCCCAGTTTACTTATGAGTAGACTGAGACTCCAAGGGATTAATGAGGCCACAGAGCTTGTAACTGGCAGATTTTCAACTCAGTTAAGAATTAATTTGATGGCGGTGATGTCTGGGTTGTTTGTGGTGATGGACGAGGGTGTCTGTGTGTTTGTGTGTCTGTGTGAGCTTGTAACTGGCAGATTTTCAACTCAGTTAAGAATTAATTTGATAGCGGTGATGTCTGGGTTGTTTGTGGTGGTGGACGAGGGTGTCTGTGTATTTGTGTGTGTGTGTGTATGTGTGTAGGAGCATTCTCTTTTAAATAATTCACAGCAGATGTCATAATATAGAGCTTCCCTAGTTTCAATAAGATATTTATAGGCCGATATTGTGGGTTTGGCTCCAGATTACAGCAATGATATCACATTAAAACAAGTCACATAACTTTTTTGGCTTCCCAAGGAATATAAAAGTTATGTTTATAGTATGAAAGTGAAAATAAAATGAAAGTCACTCAGTCGTGTGTGACTCTTTGCGACCCCATGGACTATACAGTCCATAGAATTCTCTAGGTCAGAATACTGGAATGGGTAGCCTTCCCAACCCAGGTCTCCTACATTGTAGGCAGATTCTTTACCAGCTGAGCCACAAGGGAAGCCCAGAAATACTGGAGTGTGTAACCTATCCCTTCTCCAGTGGATCTTCCCGACCCAGAAATTGAACCGGGGTCTCCTGAACTGCAGGTGGATTCTTTACCAAGAGCTATCAGGGAAGCCCTGTTTATAGTATACTGTGGTCTATTAAATGTACAATAGCATTATGTCTAAGAAACAATGCACATCTTAATTAAAATATACTTTATTGCTAAAATAGGCTAACGATCATTAGAGATCACCATAACAGATAAATAATAACGAAAAAGCCTGAACTATTGCACAAATGATGAAAATGTGACACAAAGAAATGAACTGAGCAAATGCTATTTGAAAAACGGCACCGATAGACTTGCTCAATGCAGGGTTGTTACAAACCTTCAATTTGTAAAAACTATAATATCTCCAAAGCAAAATAAGTGAAGTACAATAAAACGAGGCATGCTTGTAGTCTATTTTGGTATAAAATGGATGAAACAGATGCTTTCCCATTTGCAAAGCTTAGAAATAAAAGTTTTTCCTCTGTGTTCTAAAAAATACCATTGTCATTAGGGTTCATCATTTAGGTTTTCTGTTGTAGAAACTAAACCAGTGTATACCTGCATTAGCTGGGTTAAGACGAAATAATAAAAAAATTTCCAACTGGTGGGCTGGGAGAAACAGAGTTAATATAAACAGCTACAAATCAAGTTCACCATTCAGATCACAGACCATGTGCCTTCAAAATGTTTATATCAGGTATGAAGTATCATCACCTTCAAAATGATACTTCAGGTATCATATGTACTAAAACAGATACAATTTGGGTTGACTCTGTTACAGCTTTATGTGAAATTGGTTTAAAAATAATCTTCCCATGCTCATATGCTACAAAAAAAAAAAAAAGAAAAAGAAAGAAACAAAAGCAGGCATAAGTGATCTGGCATGAGTATCCTGGTGTGCTAAGTTCTGATAATGTAACTGCTAGAAATTCAGTGTGGCCTGGGCAGGTGCACACTCTGTCAGGCTGATAGACAGTTGCTGAGGGTGCAATGATACCATTTCCTCTGATTTTACCTTTTTCTTAGCATCTACTATAGCCTGAAATAATCTCAGTGATTTTGAGTGAGTTGTTCATTCTTCTCTCCCTCACTGGGATATAAATTCCGCAAGAGTCATGGCCTGGAGATCTTGTTCAGCACCATATAAATTGACTGCTGATTCTTCCAAGTTGTATGTATCCTAGGCAAACATCCCATCACTCCCTGGGAAATTCACTGTTACAGGCAGTTCACATGTTGTATGATGGTTTTTTTGTTGTTGTTGTTTTGTTTTGATTTAAACTCACCACAAGAAATTAAAAAGTCTCTGATTCTTCCCTCCCTTGTGCAGATTAAAAAAGTACCATTAAAGAAGCGATTTATCGCTGTATGCCCAGTATCTAGAACAGTGCCCAAAGCAAGTGAAAGTGTTGGTTGCTCAGTTGCGTCCCCATGGTCTGTATCCTGCCAGGCTCCTCTGTCCATGGAATTCTCCAGGCAGCATACTAGAGTGGGTTGCCATTCCCTTCTCCAGGCAAGAATACTAGAGTGGGTTGCCATTCCCTTCTCCAAGGGATCTTCCTGACCCAGGGATCGAACCCAGGTCTCTCACATTGCAGGTCTCTGTTTGCATCAGGGAAGTCTGATGCAAAGAAGGCCCTTATTAAATGGTGGTTATGTAAGTGAAGAATAATTATGAATGCTTTTGACAAAGAGGAGGCATTCAACAATGTTACTGATCAAATGAATATGGGCAAAATATTAAAAAATAGAAATGAAATTCTTAGTGGCAGGGTTTTGCTCTTTATTCTTTGTTAATCCATCAAAAAAGTTTCCTGGGCACACCAATAGTATAGAAGAAGGTACTTGATGGACATTAAACCTTTTCATTTAGGTCCAGAACAAGCTGACCATCTGAAGGCTTTTAAAGTGAGTGGTCTATAATACCAAGAGGAGATGATAGTGGCTATGATGTAAAGGAATGGATTTCAAACATAATTAAACTGACAGAATTCAGTTTCAAGAATATAAGGATTGACAAGCTTATTAAATAACTAAGAAATCAAGGACTGACTTTGGGTTTTTACTATAAACAGGGCAAGATTTTCTTAGCCAGAGGATATATATATATATATATTTTTTTTTTTAGTGCTTAGAAAATATCTGTTAGACCCCAGGAAGGTGGAATAGGGCTCATAGCTATGAGGTGGTTTATTGAGGGGTTTTGAACTTCACCCTTTGGTTGCAAGGAGCCACTGGTGATCTTTTCTGCAGTGTAGTGCCATGAAGAATACAAGAAACACAAAATGAAAGAAATGTAAGCAGCTTGATCCTCTAAAATTCTCTTTCAACAGCAGGTAAAACAGAGTATAGAGGGAAACTACCAAAATTGGTAGGTTCTTAAGCTGTATATTTTCCCACAATAAGTCATAGCCTACGTAAGAGCCATAGGTGAATCCGCAAGGAAGTAATTCTGAAATCAACAAAGCATACTGGAGCCGAACAATATATATCAAGGTATGAGTTAATGAGATCGCCCATAATTTTTTCAAAACGACAGGAGATAGGTTAAATTAACTGAGCTAAACTGTGCTATTACATGACGTCAACACAAAGCAACCAGAGAATAGCAGAAAAGCACATGGCACTTAACTTTCCACAAGCAAGAGCAAAGCTACCACTACCACAATTACACTTCCGTGATGTGTGGCGAGGGAAGGACAGGGAGGCAGAAATTTGGTCCCTGCTCACGCCCTTGGCCAAGTATCATTGTGCATGGCACAGCTACACAATCTATACTAAAGACCTATGTTCAGGAGGGTGTCTGAAATGCAGATACTGGAAAAAAATAATACATATTTAAACAACATATATAACTCCTCGAGATTCTTAGAGCAATCAACTATTTTTTTTAAATAAGTAACTAAGTCAATGGCATCTGAGCAACAGATGAAAGTTAAAGCAAAGTCTGTTGGCTAATGGTAACAGCTTTTGTGTTCTTTGTTGTTGAAAATGTGCATGTAGCAGCATCTCCAATATGCTCACAAACTCGGATTCAAAAGGCTACAGAAAACAGTTGCTATTTTTACACCAGAGATAAACTCAAACACCACCTTTCAGATCTTAATTTTTCTAAAATAGGGCAAGGAAATAAAATCTGAATTTCTAGATGTCTCAAGAATCTAGGACCTATGATTTCTATCAGAGGAAAACACAGCAAACATTGGACGACAGGAAGAGCCAGCTCTGTATTCTTGGCAATGGAGTATGAACCTACCAAATCACATCATGTGAAATAAAATACAGAGTTAAAGTTTAATTTAGTAATATTCTAGAAAATCAGATATGTGAAGCTATAATAGTTTTTCTATTTACAGACTACTGTAGTTAAATCTTTATAGTATTTTTCTTTAGCACTTTAAAGAGGATTTTTTTTATCTTATAAACTAATATTGTAGAAGTATTAATAATTATGATAATAGTAATATGCTTTTCTACTGATGCTGCAAAAACTGCCATATACTGAGTGGCTTAAACAACAAAAATGGGCCGAAATTAACGGGTTGGCAGGCTGTGTTCCTGTCTGGAAGTTCTCCAGAGAATCCATTGCTCTGCCCTTCCCACCTTCTAGAGGCTGCCCACAGCCCTTGGCTCACAGTCCCTCCAGCTACATGTTGCATTTCTCTGTATCTTTCTTGTACAGTCATATCTTCTTAAAAAAATTTTTTTTTATCTGTTTAGTTTTGGCTGTGCTGAAACTTTGTTGCTGCACGGGCTTTTTCTCTCCTTGCGGTATGCGGGCTTCTCATTGTGGTGGCTTCTCTTGTTGAAGCATGGGCTCTAGGTGCTGACCTTCAGTAGCTGTGGCTCCCGGGCTCTGGAGCTCAGGCTCAGTGTGTGGGCTTAGATGCTCTGCAGCACGTGGGATCCTCTCAGAACACGGATTGAACCCATGTCTCCTGAACTGGCAGGTGGATTCCCATCTGCTGTACCTCTGGGGAAGCCCTTCCTCTTCCACTTTTAAGACCCCTTGTTCTTGCCATACTCCCACTGGAGGAAACTCAGGATAATCTCCTTATCCTAAAGTCAGCTGAACAGAAAACTCAATTCTACCTGCAACCTCAATTCTCCTTTGCCAGGCAATATAACATTCTCACAGGTACTAGAAATTGGGACATGAACATCTTTAGGGAAGCCATTATTCTACTTACTGTGATAATTAGCATTTATTGAATGTTTGTTACTTGCCAGGCACTGTTCTAAGCAAGTTACATATAATTAAGCAGCTATAACTGCCTGCAATGCAGGAGACCTGGGTTAGATTCCTGGGTTCGATTCCTGGGTCGGGAAGATACCCTGGAGAAGGAAATGGCAATCCACTCCAGTATCCTTGCCTGGAAAATCCCATGGACAGAGAAGCCTGGCAAGCTACAGTCCACGGGGTCACAAGAGTCGGACACAACTTAGCGACTAAACCACCACCACCAATAGTAGATTTTATTGTTATTCCCATTTTTTAGATGACACAGAAAGAGATTAAGTAACTTGCCCAAAGTTACCTAGAGAGAAAGCACAGAAGCCAGGATTGGCATCGGAGTGACAAATACAGTCTCGCATTTTTAATCTCTGAACTCCACAACTGCAAAGGTGATTCTCATCTGCATATACTACAGTTCTGTATTATCATTATTATCAAGGATGATTATCTAGTAGCAGTCATGATAGTTACCCAGAATAAGGGCAAGTTTAACATTTTAATTGGTAAATGGATATATAAAACCATAGAAACCATCAGGAAAAACAAGGGTTTTTTAGAGATTTGTACACTGGTGTCTAGATTATGTGTGTCCCTAAATGTCACTTTGCAGTTTCAAGGTCACATGTACGTGTATATACACACACACACACACGTACACACAGAAACAGGGAGAGAGGGGGAGAGAGAGAGTATGTATATATATATATATATGAATAACAGATATGGAATGGAACTTTCTGTTTCATTTTCTGTTTCACTAAAATTTCAGTTGAAGACCCTTAACTGAGATCATCTGATGACAAATACCACTCAGCATTCTTAAGAAAGACATCTCTTAAGGGTTTAATAAGAGATGCAAAACTGGCCCATCAACCATCACCTCCCATGATTCATCTTCAGCCCATGGAACAGAAGGGCAGAGATTGAGATTTTCTTTGATGGGAAATTATAGAGGTAAAGGCAGTAATGGAAAAAGGTGCTTCTTCATCAAATTGTGGACATCCTGACAGCATAAACACGGCATATGTGAAGGTAGCTGTTGGAGAAGAAATAAAGTTGTTTTCTGATTGCACCCTGCTGAGCCATGCCTATTCAATAGACTGGCTGCCTATAACATCTCGTCTTACAGTCTCACTGAGTTAGACAACAGCGGACCAGTCTTATTCTGAAACTGAGGAAAGCAAGGCTCAAGGAGCCTTAATGTGTATGATGGTACTTAACGTGTGTGATGCCCAGCAGTTTGGGTAGGAAGGTGATGGGTTCAGATGAAGGCCCTCTGACTCCAGATGCAATAACCTCTCCACTACACCATGGCGCCTCTGTAGGTGATGGCTGATGTGCCCAGAGACCTGGCCATGGACACAGCTGGAATCACTGGGGATGGAGTGGGAGTGGGGTATGGTTCATCCAGCCTGCCATCTCGAATTCAAAGGTTGTATTCTAGAGGTCACAGTTAAAAGACTCCTTTACCTCTTGCTTTCCCTATGTTGACAAAGAAGCATTTTCTTTACTCAACTAATGCATTGGTACCAGTCTCTGGGCACTACCCATGCCTCCAGCAAGTCTTGACTTGTATTTGACATTTTTATGGCAGCTTCCTGCCATCACCAGTGTCAGAAGCCAACCAAGAAGGCTCCTTCTGCCTTTGAAGAAAAGGAGCATACAAAATCACCAGTTAGGGTTTTTAAGCATCTACATATGATCCAGCAATCCCATTCCTGGGCATATATCTATTCAAAACTCTAATTTGAAAAGATATATGCACCTCTATGTTCACAGCAGCATTATTCACAACAGCCAAGAATGAAAATAACTGAAATGTCCACTGACAAATGCATGGATAAAGAAGATGTGTTATGTATACACAATGGAACATTACTCAGCCATAAAAAAAAGAATGAAATAATGCCATTTGCAGCAACATGGCTAGAACTAGAGATTATCATACTAAGAGGTGTATGTCAGAAAGTGAGAGACAGATATATGATATCATGTATATGTGGAATCTAAAATATGACACAAATGAATTCATCTATGGGACAGAAACAGACTCCTATACATATAGTCTGTTACTCATATACATCCTTGCTATTGCCAAGGATGACGGAGGGTGGGAAAGAGATGGACTGGGAGTTTGGGGTTAGTGAATACAAACCATTATATAGAGAATGGATAAACAACAATGTCCTACTATACAGCAGAGGGAATAATATTCAATATCCTGTGATAAACCATAGTGGAAAAGAATGTGTATATATGTCTATGTACACACACACACATACACACATTCTTCTTTTATAACTGAATCACTTTGTTGTATACCAGAAATTAACACAACAATGTAAATCAAGTATATTTCAATAAAAAAAAGATTTTTAGGCATCTAGCTGAAAAAAAAAAGGAAAGTTTGCACTTTTTTTTTTTTTTTTTTGTGAACACAAATGAGTAGTTTCATCAGGAGAAAAAAAACCAAACCAAAGCAAAGTAACCCAACTTTGCCTTCAAAAGCTGGTCCCTACCTTAGCATGGCACCAAATCCCTTCTTCTTTATTTTCCTTTCTGGATCTTCATTTCCCTCTTTCTGCTTTTTCTCCTTGACTTTTAATTTGCCCTTTTCCTTCTTCTTCTCCTTTTCTTTAGTTTTTTTGACTTTCCTGGCTTTATTTTCTGCATTTTCTAGCTCAGAGTTCCTCTGAGGTGCAGATTCACAATCCAGAGCTCCTTGACCAGAGTGAGAGCTCCTATCAGACAGACCATCTGCACAAGAGGGAAAAAAAAAAAAATCAATGCACATAGTCAGGGGCTCCTGTCAGTATTTCAAGAAAAGTTAAAACATAGAAGAACAAATCAAAGCACTCAGGAATTCTACCTTGCCATGTGGCTACATATGCCCTTTGCAGAGACAACTGCCTAAATCTCGTTACACAAGGCTTTTGCTGTTGGGAGTCGGGGACACTGGTTGCTTAGCCAGGAGTATAAAAGGTTTGATACAGGCTGAAACGCTGATCTCTCTGAAAGCAGCTTGTTAACCTTGATCAGCTCAGAATGCCGACATGCTGGGAAACAAACAGGGTGAGTTTATTTCCAGAAGTTTCTGAGTGCAGCTATAAGCCGGCTGTTTCAATGCAATTAATGCAGTCAGTCCTTGGGTTGAGGCTGCATCTAATGACTTGAATAAGAATGTCAAGAAATGCATACTTAGTGCTGCTACCCTAAGGGTATATGACAGTTGGTCCTTGTAGGAAATTGAAGGAGAACAATTCTTCAGTGGTTGCCCTGTAAAATAAATTGCATATTGCGTTATCCAATTCCATGTTCATTAAGCCAAAGGGCAAAACATATCAGGAAAATGAATTACTTTTAATATCAAAAATATAATTGTGATCCTTAAATCATTTTTCCCTGTAGTTAAGCACCCATTTGTGCCTATGATTTGCTGATAATAACGAGAGGAAGAAACCATTTCAGCAAGCGTGTTGCCCTACCGGCTTCTAACTCTTCAGGTCCATCATAAGATTTGTCAATGGCTGCTCGGAAGCTTTCGTTGCAGCCCCGGCCGCGGACCATGTGTGGCCGAGGCCGGTGGAAGGGAAGTTCATTCTTCCTGACCTCGGCAACTGCGGTCTGCAGGCTCTCCAAAGAGCTGGACTTTTTCAAACCCAGAGTTGGACCAAAATCTTTGCTTGGAGAATCTGGAAAAAAAGAAAACAGGGCAAAAGGTCACCCTTTCCCTAAGGCAGCCTGATGGAGTAGGAAGGCTTGTTGTTCTATCTCAAAAGGCAGGGGTGGAGGAGTTAAGGGGGTGGGACTTGGTGTTAAACCTCAGCTTTGCCACTTTTTGTGACTTTGAGCAAGTATTTGACTTCTTGGGGCCGTAGTTGGTTTTCTATAAAGTTGTGGGAAGATTTAAAATAATACACGTTATATACAGAATAAATATGTATATATACATATATGCACATGGACATACACATATACATGAATTCAAAAAGCTGTAGCAGTCTCTAGAGATTATATGTATGAGTGTATATACACACACTCACATAGCCACACACACACCGAGCACCTACGTGTTTCACAGTTCTCATTCTAAGCACTCCCATACATTGTAGCTTTTATTATTTCCAAAATTGTTCTTACAATTATTAAGGAATGTAATATGCACACAAATCAACCAGCATTGAAGTGATTTTAATTCCTGTCCTTAAACACTTTATCATACTCTAGCACTATTCCTGTAAAATAAATGTAATTTATTTAGTCCACAGACAAAGCAAAGCAAGGAAAGAAAACAACTTTTCTGTGTCAAGGCTTTCTGTTCCATATGTATTTCTATTTGATTAGCTAGGAAATGGGGTAATTTTCTTTGCATGATATAATATTCCACAAAAGCCTAGGTGGAGTTTAATAATTTGTGTTTTGATATGTAGTATTTTTCATTTACACTGTTTGTCTTTCTCTGTTACCTGGCACTTTTCACTCATGCCTTGATCTCCATTCCCACCCACAGTCAGGCTCGCAGTTGTGTGTAACAGGATTAGCCTATATAAATACCAGCAGCACAAGGATTATTTTAAAGATGGAGGGAATTCTAGCAGGGCTCTTTTCCACCAGGGCCAAACCTCACGATCCTCTCTAGTTACAAAGATTACTGTCATGAAGAGGCTACACTTCCATTTCTGGAAATAGACCTTACAGATTTAGTAGATACAGACTGAGTACATCTTATGGATTGTGAACATAAAGTAACTACTTCAATGCCTAGTATATAGTAAAGCTCAGGAAACAGCTCTATCATTTCTTACTATGATCACTATTTTTGCTTCTACTAGTGCTGCTGCCGTAAATATTATTATTAGTTGCTTAAGAAAATACTAGGTAGTACAAGGAATAGAAAAGAAGTACAGCAAAAGTGTCATGCCTGTATAGACATGCATAGAGTTAGAAAATAAAATACACCATCCCATGTACTGTAAATATGTTAAAAACAGTCAAAGTAATGACAATAATGCTAATAGCTAACAATGCAGAGAGTGCTTAGCCCAGTTGTAAGTGCTTTACCTATACTAAAAGTGAAAGTTAAGTCACTCAGTCATGTCCAATTCTTTGTGACCCCGTTTTCTGTATGTAGTCCACCAGGCTCCTCCATCCATGGGATTCTCCAGGTAAGAATACTGGAGTGGGGTGCCATTTCCTTCTCCAGGGGATCTTCCCAACCCAGGTCTCCCACATTGCAGGCAGATGCTTTAACCTCTGAGCCACCAGGGAAGTTGTTGCTACTGACAATATTGTTCCTATTTTACAGATGAGGAAACTCAGGCAGAGGGCAGAGAAATACCTGGTCTAAAGATGTACACTTAATAAGCATCAGAGCTGTGAATTGTTTTCAGCAAGCCTCACTGTGCCTTTTCTGATCTATATCGTCCAAAGTTGTACTTGGCCTCCACCCTTTACCTGACTACAGTGAAGATACTTCAAATGGTCTCTAGTTTCCTCATCTCTAACTAAAACCATTAGTCTAGATTAGCCTTGAGCCTAGTTAAACAGACAAAAATGCAAAAACTGGATGTTGTTTTTCCAGCTTCGCATTAGCTTACAGGAGGCAATTTTGCACTTTAACAATATACAAGATGACAATAAACATTCTGTTTTATAGGTAACAGTGTATCATTAAGATATGCAACATAGATGGGATTAAGGAGAAAAAAAAACCATAAGAAATTTCAGGGACAAATTTCAGGTGCCACTTTGCAAATTGTAAATAGTATGAATACAGTGCTAGCAAATTCACAAAGAGGTATTTCTTATGGTCCTAAGAAGGAAAGTAAGTGGAAGAAACAGAAACTGAATAAGATTGCTTCTGACAAGAAAACAAAAAGCAACAGAGAGGTGTGGGAGTATTAAAGCAACAGTAAAAGCTTTGGAGTTTACAGAAAATATTTTACACCATCTCTCCCTAGGGATCTGACATGAAGGTTGGGAAAAACATGAAGATGAAAAGTATCTGAGGAGGCCTAGTTCCTCTGTCAACAATAGTAACCATCTTTTATTTATTAATTGCCATTCAGGAGATTATATTAGAGCCCAAACTGTAAGTATTCACGTCAACCTTTTGCAATAAATTCTAGGGAACATGAAAGTGAATAAATCATCCAAGATATAAGGCATGTTATCTAAAAGGAGCTCAGCAAGAAGTCATCTTTGAGAAGGAACAAATACACTGTTACTCATTTGAAGCAATCTGAACATTAAGGATTCATGGGTTTTGCAGGATTAATAGAACCAGCAATTAATTCACTTTACATAAATAGAAGTCACAAATTAGAAGTGTCAACTGACGTTGGCCAAAATTATAGCCTAACTCTACTGGATATGGTTAAAAAAAAAAAAAGCATAAAAGCATTTGAGTCTTGGTTGTAAATGTGGATTCAGCGATTTTCAGGCTTGAAAACAACTTTCTTATTTATTTCTAGGGAATAAACAGGATATGGTGGTGGGGAAAAAAAGACTGATGTTAGAGAGGAGAATTTGAAATCGGGAAAGTCCTTACAAGGACTTATAGGTGCACTGAACTGACTGAATTGAATCTCTGAGTGAAAGGATCTTGGCTAGGGTTCTCATTTCCTTTATATGTCCAAGACAAAGGTTGAGGTTACTGGTTACGAGGGACTATTATAAGTCAACTGATGGCATCAGCACTAAATGCCACCCAAACACTTGGAATAAAGGTTTTAGCACATAAAGATAGTATGTGAGCACAATAAACTGTCACATTCAGTCCTTCCCCATTCCCATTCTCTGCAGTTCCAGCTTAGGTTGCCATTGCACTGGAAATCCTGTAGCTTTTAAAAGGGGAAGATTTTCGTGTATTTTTAGCCTAACCATTTATACAAATCATACTCTTTCCTAGGCTCCCACTTAAAGTAGAGGTCTTCTTGAAGGAATTATATGAAGGGAGTAATTAATCAAAATCAATACCTCACTAGTTCCATCCCACTGAAGTCATCTCCAAAGTGAGGACTCCTCACATTTTCACTTGTAGCTGATGTGATACTGACTGTGGCTGATTTTAAGCAATCATTTCAGTGATCTCTGAATACCACATGGTATCAGTCATGAGGTGGACTATGTCCAAATTTGAGCATTTATTTTTCCCATTTTGAGTATCTGAATGTAAACTGAATATAATTTTTCAATGATTTCCAGGCCCATTTAGATTAGCTGCAAATGCCAAGAAATAGATCTTTTCCCAAACTTTAGTAGCAAGGCTTTATTTTTTTAAACTTATGACTTCTATGTTCAGTCACCATGTTCTCTAAGATACTGATAAACTTATCTTCACATCAGAAACTTGAACTTGATATTCACAAATTTCTAGAAACATGATACAATGTTTATCAATGGTACTAAAAGAGGGATCCTGCATGAGAAATGTTATACTTAAAGTAGTATAATAAAAGTATTCTTAAAGTTCCATGGGTAAATTTTTCCTTAGATGTCTCCAAAAGAAATATCACAGAAAGATTTTTAAAAAGATGCTATAGCTTTTTTGAAGATTTATTTGTTCCAGATGAAGGATGGGCTTGACTTGAACCTGGAAGCCTTCCTCATATAGAATGGAGGGAAATTTCAGGGCCATGTTTTCCGGCTCCACCAATCCTCGGACATATCCCCTGTTCCTCCTCACCATCCAGAAAAAACGCAGTGTTATGAAGAAACTGAACGCATACACCAAGTCTAAAGATTTAAAGGAAATCTGCCACCATGTCTCTCCCATGGTCATGAAACAGAGAGAAGGGCAGTAGAGAGCTAGTTATCAAGTGGAAAGGTACCTCTTCAAAATAGAGTTAAAGCACTGAAACTACTGCCCCAGTCTTCTAAGTAGAAAGTCCCATTTCAACATGTTGTTGTTCTTGTTTAGTTGCTAGGCTGTGTCCAGTTCATTTGAGACCCCATGGACTGTGGCCTGCCAGAATCCTCGGTCTGTGGGAGTTCCTTGGCAAGAATACTGGAGTGGGACCCAAAGACTGAACCCACATCTCTTGCATTGGCAGGTGGATTCTTTACCACTGAGCCTCCTGGGAAGTCCACTCACTTCAACTCACCATAAAACAAAAAGTCCTTTCTGGAGGACTGTTTGGATAGGTTTCTGCCTCTTCCCTATGGCGAGAACTGCTGCTGGTTCCCTGCAAGGAAGATGATTAGGATAATAGAGAGTAGGGAAATTTCCTGGTGGTCCAGTGGTTAAGAATCCATCTTGCAATGCAGGAGACAGGTTTGATTCCTGGTTAGGGAACTAAGATCCCACATGGTGCAGAGCAACTAAGACCATGTGCTGCAACAGATAATAGAGAATAAAACACTCTAGAGAGTAGTGATTAACGGTGAATGATGAAGTGGAGAGGCAGTGAGACATTCCAGTACCCCCCACTCTGCCGCTTATTTTCTGAGTTATTAACCTTCCTGTGCCTGCTTCTTAATCTGTAAAAATTTGGATAAAATGAGGATGGGAGAGTGCTTGGCACATGACAGGTACTTATAAAGCATTGGTGATGATTATTGTCATTGGATCGTTTTTACATCAACTCTAAATACTGAGTAAGTGAAGCTCTAGAACAATTCACTTGGTTCAATCCACAACTGCATTTTAAAATACAACTATTCCCCCTGCAAGAAGCTGAAAAAGGGCTCCATAAAGAAACAGTATCATCCTTCCTTTTTTATTCAAAAGTTAAACTCATTTTCCTCCAAACAACTTACAGTTTTTTCTTTTGAAATGTGTGTGTGTGTGTGTGTATCTCCATCTGTTCATCACATATAGAGGCTATTCTCGGGAAGATTAATAGTGGAGTCTTAGATACCCTTCTCCTTAGGCTATAATCATTTAATTAGTCTGAGATTTCATTGGCAATGTTTGAACTTCCCATTCTAGCATTATAATCTTGCAATAAAAGAATGCCTTAATCCAGAAGACCAGTAATTGGATCTTCCATTATTGATGAAATTGCTTCCAATACATTCTTATTAAAACATAAAGAATTGTTTAGGGGAAGGTATTCACTTTCAGACACATGGCAAGTTTCCCTCCATGATAGAGCTTTATAATTAACAGACACTTATGATAGTTAACAATAAATAATGTATTAATCTGCACATTTCAGTAACATCGATAGTCCTCAAGGCATTTAGTGAAAATTAATTACATTAGAGCCCCTCCCCCTAAAACAAAGGAATTGTGCCCAGTAGTAAACTGGGGATCAAAATGATTGCAATGTTATCAAGGGGACTCAGCATGAAATTTGAGAAGGCCATGATTCGTCAAGATAGCTTGCTTTCATTAACAATTTGGCTTTGCTGTCTTATGAACAATGAATTTGGGCAAATACAATAAAAATGCTTTACTTGCTTCATGGGAAGCTGTGATGTGAAATTAATAGCCTTAAAACTCTTTGAATGAAAAATTATTACAAATTCCAAGTAGGAAGTCACACTACCACTTTATTCTCCAACACATATCACTTTGTCTTTTGAGATTAAACTTACTGAAAATTTTGTGTGTTTTTTTTTTTTACTAGTTTCACCTGGAGGCTAAATGCCTTATATGCTTTAACAGATATCATTGCAAATCCATTAGCCCAGAAAAAAAAATTCCCATAATATATAAATGTATAATTTCCCAAATTATGTTATCTGTGCTGTGTCCATAATGGGCCTAATTACCTTCTTGCCTATCTCAGTATTCCAAATATTGATCATCATTCCAAGCTTATCGCAGTGCCCTGTTTCCTATTCATTACCACAGGGCATAATGTAATCTGGTTTATATGTTATCTGCTGACATTTGGGTCTCAGTTCTTTTACTGACAATTTCCAAGTTCTCTAGGAGAAGAGTCCCCCCCCTCCCCCCTTTTAAGTCTCATAAATCTTGGTGTCTTATTCTCTGAAATTCATGTCAAAATATTCAATAATGAACTTCTCATTAAGAGTTATATATTTGCATAATCTCTCCTACTCTGACTCTAAACATTGTCTATTTTAAACTGAAAAGATCTAGAGAAAATTATGGGAATATTAGGTGAACAAATACAACAAATGATTTGATTATAAGTGTGGGCATGGCCCTCCAAGTGACTCCACATCTATGCTAAGTGTTACTGTACGCTTTACTTTTCTTCCCTAAAAAATCCCTCTTTTATTTATAGATGGAAAGTCAAAACCCGATGCCATATTTTGTTTTTTTTTCCTGGACTCAAATTATATCCAACAAATGTAATAAATGGTAAATTTACTACACTGAAAATATTCTTATGACAATCTCCTGTCTTTTTAACTTTGTGGATAAGAAAATGGATTTTGTGGTTCAATTTAGTAGGCAAACTCTCAAAAAAAAAAAAACAAAAGATATATTTAAAACCATATCTGGGGAGATTCTGCTAAGGCACTGGAGAACTCAGTCAAACCTACTGCCCACACACTGGTTTGCTGTAATTTTTTGCTCTCTCTCTCTTTGCCTTGTCAGGATAACTCCGCCAGATTAAAAACAACAACAGCAACCCCAAACTGGCATTCAAGATAATAACAAGTTTAAAAATTATATAAATAGCATGGTTGTCTGGAAGGAAACGTGAATACTTAAAGAAAGGAAAAAAAACCCCATAATTTTTATTATTTAAGTGGGAAATAAAAAAACCTCACTTAAGAGTCAAATAAACTGATTAAACAGGCCAGCTTTCCTGCCTGTGGAATGGGATCAATAGGATCGATGAAGGCCACCTACCGGTTTCTGTCTTGTTGATCTTGGTATCCTCAGTGCAGAGAAGTACTGAATAAATATTTGTTGTAGGGATAAAGGAAGGTACAAGTAAAGGGAAGTGAGAGCATGGTGACTACCCTCCACTCCAGTGCTGTGAAGCTAGAGGGAGTTTACCCCATGATTGCTTTACTCCCTCAAAGTTCACTCACAGCCTCTTGTTTTTACTAACATGACCCTAGGGTTTTTTGGTCCTATTTTCAAGGATCTAATTATTTCTACCCTACTTATAATTACTCATTCATCTCTATGTTTTGTCTTTTTCTACTAGTCATTCCTTTCAACTTAACTTCTCTCTTTGTGATATTAACCTTTTCTGCCATTTCCCTGTCCTTACGCACACTTTGAATAGTCTTATTTTCCCCCACTGCCAAGAATACCTTTATTCTCCTTCCAAGTCCTCCTTGTATGTCTTAGTAACAGGCTTTTCATTCTGAACACAAATGGTTTCAGTGATTTTTTTCCCCCACCTCATTCTTTTTACCACTTACTCTTTGTAAGGCTTACTTCAATAGCACCTCTTTCTTCTGCTTTTGATTGTTAAGTGGTTTATGCTTCACGTGGGTTGTATAATGCCATACTCTCAAAATAAAGTACACTAAGAAGAATTCTAATGAGTTTCTTAAAAAATGATTAGCATACCGAAAAGGTCAAACTGATTGATTTCTTGGATGGTGTCCACAAGAAGATATTTTTAAATGATGTTGTATAAACTGTTGTAAAACCTGTATTTTTGAGGGCCCAAAATTATTTTTATACTTTGCTTTATTCATTTCTCCCCTTTTTAAAGCTAATGGACTACACTAAAAAGAAAAAAAAAACTTGAAATTTTCAATTACTCTTTTCAGAACTGATAGAAAGTAAGGTTTTATACCTTTGAATAATGATTATATGATTATATGTAATGAGAATATTCAGTAATACAAATGAGTGAATGAGTGAAAGTCGCTAAGTTGTGTCCGACTCTTTGTGACCCCACGGACTATACAGTCCATGGAATTCTCCAGGCCAGAATACTGGAGAGGGTAGCCATTACCTTCTCCAGGGGATCTTCCCAACCCAAGGATGGAACCCAGATCTCTCGCATTGCAGGCGGATTCTTTACCAGCTGAGCCGCAAGGGAAACCCCCAGTAATATGAATAACAACCTCTTAAGAGGTGCACTTCAACCTAGGTTCAATCTGCTGGTAAAACTTCAAGTTAAAAATCAAGTCAGCCATCAATGAGTATTTACTGAATAGTTTTTGTCACTCAGAACTGTGCTAAGTCCTAAGAGGCATAGAAGGCAAGTGAAATAGGAACTAACATTTCCCTGTTGCTTTATAATTTATAAAGTTCTTTCCTGTACAAAATGAAGCCACATCTTACACCATTGATCTTATCCAAATTCAAATGTCTTTTTCATGTCCAGAGAGAGCTACAAAGAAGGAGAGGAAGGAGGAAGGCCTGCATAAAATATACTCGCCATTGCTTTCAGTGAGAGTATGCCCCAGTAAGTATGTGTCTAGGAGAGGGCAGGAGTCAAGAGAAATGAATTGTTCCTGTGAGTCTCTGATTTCTTTTTTTTACCCTGGGTAAACATTTTATTTTTTTAATTGAGATATAATTGATATCTAATGATGTAAGTTTAATGATGCAATGTATCAAATGCAAGCTAAGTTTCTTCAGCTGTGTGTCTCTGCAACCCTATGGACTGTAACCCTCCAGGCTCATCTGTTTATAAGAATAAGAATACTATTTATAAGATAAGAATACTGGAGTGGGTTGCCATGCCCTTCTCCAGGGGATCTTCCCAACCCAAGAACCGAATCCTCATCTCTTAAGTCTCCTGCATTGGCAGGCGGATTCTTTATCACTAGCGCCACCTGGGAAGCCCCAGGTTCTTCTTTAACATCTTAGGTAAAAGTCTGAACAAAACTTTTTGGTTAACCCAATATTTGATACATACATATTTGATTTTGATACATATATACTTACATTTTGATGTGATACAAGTATATATTGCAAAATGACTGCCACAATAAGGTTCATTATTGCCTTCATCTCCTCACATTATTACCTGTGTGTGTGTGTGTGTGATGAGAACACTTACTCTTTAGCAACCTTCAAGTATATAATACACTGTTGTTAACTACAGTTACCATGTTGTACATTGATCCCCAGCATTTATCACTAAGTTTGTAGCCTTTGACTGACATCCTTTCTCATTTTCCCAATAGTTCAGCTCTTGGCAACNACCATAGCCTTGACTAGACGGACCTTTGTTGGCAAAGCAATGTCTCTGCTTTTGAATATGCTGTCTAGGCTGGTCATAACTTTCCTTCTCTATCACATTTTCTTTTTCCATTCATCCATTGATGGACACTTGGGTTGTTCCATGTCTTGGCTATTCTGAATAAAGCTGCAAAAAATGTGGGAATATAAATACTTCTTCAAAATAGTGATTTCATTTCTTAGGATGTACATCCATAAGTGGAAGTGCTGGGTCACATGACAGTTCTATTTTTAATTTTTTGAGTAACCACTATACTGCTTTCCAGACTAGTGCACACAGCCATTCTAACAGCTATGGGGTAATGGTTTCTGCTTGCTGTTCCTGCTGTGAGTATCTTATCAGAGAGAGTGTAATTCTTGGGCTTTAAGACTTTTATCTTTCATGATTTTATATTCTTGGGCTCCAAAGTCACTGTAGACTGTGACAGCAGCCATGAAATTAAAGACACTAGTTCCTTGTGAAAAAAAGCTATGAAAAACCTAGACAGTGAATTAAAAAGCAGAGACATCATTTTGCCTTTGGGTCAGGAAGATCCCCTGGAGGAGGGCATGGCAACCGACTCTAGTATTCTTGCATGGAGAATCCCATGGACGAGGAGACTGGTGGGCTTGGGTCCATAGGGTCACAAAGATTCAGAAACGACTGAAGCCACTTAGCGTGCACGCATGCACATGGTAGTTAGGTTATCTGATACAGATCTTGAAACTGGCATGCAGTAAATATTTAGTAAACATTAGTTTGTACCATATGCCTTCTTTCATGAGCAATGTTTATAGTCATTAGGAGGATTATCTACAACCAACACAATGCCAGGAAATTTTCTGTTTCCATATCCATACACTGTGGGCCCAAGTCATCATTAGCTTTGAATTTTCATTCTTTATTCAAAACTTCCACCTTTTCTGTTTTGTATTGCTTAACTGTTTTCCTCTTTCAATAGCCCAAATAAGCTTATTTCTTAAGAGGCATTTTCCAAAAAGAAGCCAGGTGTTAAAATCACTTGATGAAAAGAACCATGTCAGGGACAGCAGATAAAGAGCCAGTAAGTCTTTTTTACAAGCCACGTGACTCCTCTCCCTCAGACCGACCTGTGCCACCATCAACAAAATGGCAAAAGAGACAAGGTTATAGGGTTTGGGGATCATTAGTCAATAGGCATCTCTACAAATGACAGAGCTGACATACAGCATACTGACATACAGCAGGTTCAGGGCTGGAGTAGTTTAGACTCGGGGAAGTTGAGAGAAGAGAAAGCACACTGTGATCTCAAGTCTTAGGATAAGCTTCATGAATGAATTGTCCTCATTCACTTCATTCATGTCCTCAAAGATGGATTGAATACATGGGAAAAGTAGGATGTGGACACTCTACTGCAAGAGAAAGGCATGAGGAAAAGTCCTGACATGTCCGCTTGTTAGTAGGAACACAGGATGAATGATCAGCGAGGGGAAACTGGGAACTGACAGGAAGAAAGTGTGGGGACAAAAGAGGAAGTGAGGTAAGAAGGGCCTCAAAATTGGGCTAAGAAGGCTGGACTCAGAGCAGGGGGCAATCGGAAGCTTTTTAAAGTTTTTCACCAGAGGAATGGCTTAATAATACTGTTATTTTGAGAAAAGATGGTTTGGAAGAAGCTTACAGGACAAATTACAGGAAAGATTGAAATGTTATACAGTAATAGAACTCACTGCTCATAAAATACCTTTCTATTTACTTTCTTCCTTTTTACAATGATAATTTCAGGCTTTTGTGAAACAATTTCTTCAGAAATATTTTTAGTGTGTTACTCATCTATCCTCACAGTGAACAGACGACTGTCCTCAGATCTTTCTTTGCCCAAGTGGGAAAGGATAAAGAAACATACACCAGTCCACCGGGAGGTAAGGGGTGCTCATGGTTGAGCCTCTGGGGATGGGCAGGAACGGGCATTGCCTGTCACCCCTAAGCCTCCTCCTAGTGTGGCTAAGCTGTGACTGTCACGGTCAGACCTAGTGTTATCTCTTCTTCGGCACACTTTACTGTGTTTTGTAATATATAATGATTAATGGGTAGTAAAACTAATAACATGGGGACACACAAAATAAATGAGGTAGCAAATATGAAAAGGAAGTCCCATTTAATATCGTTGTGAAATTTGACAACACATTGGAGTTTCCCTGTAACTCAGCTTGAGGAGCCCTTGCCAGCAGGAATCAAGGTTACAAGAAGGTTTTATTTCCATTAATAACTCTCTCTTGAGGAAATCTATGATCAATCTATTTTGTACTGAAATCCTTGCTGGGTTGTAGTGAAATGTCAGGAGTACCTGGAAATGTTTTTTACTGACTCAGAGAAGCTCATGGAGAAAGAGCATAACTTTCTTCAGTTATTCTGATCTGTCCTTTCTGCCTCCCCCTACTATTGATATCCATTCTTTTTTTTTTTTCCTACCCTGTATCCACTATTCCACCTAGAAGGAGTATCCTGATTTTCTTTGGTTTACTATACCTCCCCTACTCTCACCTAGAAGTGTGCCTCTAACCCAGGCATGCCTAGCCATTTCATCCCTCTGGTGCTCAGGAGTATACTGTTGGAATACTTTGAATTAATCCTTGAAGAATGATCAGGAAAAAGTCATCTTGTTTGCTACTGGGATTATTGGGAAGATAAACCTGGAGCTGCTGTTAACCATCTTGTTTTTCTACAGAGGTGCACTAAAACTGTGCGTGTGAGAGAGAGTATTGTTCATATAGGCCCTCAGTTCAGTTCAGTCACTCAGTTGTGTCCAACTCTGCGACCCCATGAATTGCAGCATGCCAGGCCTCCCTGTCCATCACCAACTCTTGGAGTTCACTCAGACTCACGTCCATCGAATCAGTGATGCCATCCAGCCATCTCATCCTCTGTCGTCCCCTTCTCCTCCTGCCTCCAATCCCTCCCAGCACCAGAGTCTTTTCCAATGAGTCAACTCTATGCATGAGGTGGCTAAAGTACTGGAGTTTCAGCTTTAGCATCATTCCTTCCAAAGAAATCCCAGGGCTGATCTCCTTCTGAATGGACTGGTTGGATCTCTTTGCAGTCCAAGGGACTCTCAAGAGTCTTCTCCAACCCCACAGTTCAAAAGCATCAATTCTTCGGCACTCAGCTTTCTCACATCCATACATGACCACTGGAAAAACCATAGCCTTGACTACATGGACCTTTGTTGGCAATCCACCCATATCTTTATGTAGATGCTCCTCTGAACTTTTCAGTTACTTGTGTCAACAAATTAGCTTCCTTGCAAGAGCCAGAATGAAATTTGTTTCTTTCGATTGTAACCTATAGTCTTGATTTAACACTTTATTCTCCAAATTTTCCTTCATATAAACACCTGCCAGTTATTCTAAATCAGGTCTGACAGATACTTGGGAAGCAGGGAAAACTCTTCCTTGGCTATACCATTGGTGAAGGGAACATTAGTACAGAGTTGATAACAGCAGTGAGAAGCATGCCTGTGGGTGGACATATTCTAGGGTGGATTTTATGAGAGACAAATTCCCCAATAATGAGAAGAGTTGCATTAGGTTCACCTGTTCAGCTTGGCCCCGACTCCTCTGTGGAAAGAGGACCATTCTCTAGATGATTACTAATAATTATAGGCCTAATACTAATTGTTATATACTTTAGAAAAAAAAGAAAGGCTTCCAAAAGTTGAATACAATCAGTTCTTACTATGGTTGACCAAGGTTCAAACAACGTATCTACAGCTGGATGTTGAAAATGTGAGAGTAAATGTGGTATCACTTTTAAGCGCTTGTCCTTCTATTGTATTCCTGGGGCCACTCAATGGAGACTTCATATCTGGGAAGAGGCAGAGCTGCCCCACAGGTGAANGTTGATAACAGCAGTGAGAAGCATGCCTGTGGGTGGACATATTCTAGGGTGGATTTTATGAGAGACAAATTCCCCAATAATGAGAAGAGTTGCATTAGGTTCACCTGTTCAGCTTGGCCCCGACTCCTCTGTGAAAAGAGGACCATTCTCTAGATGATTACTAATAATTATAGGCCTAATACTAATTGTTATATACTTTAGAAAAAAAAGAAAGGCTTCCAAAAATCAGTTCTTACTATGGTTGACCAAGGTTCAAACAACGTATCTACAGCCGGATGTTGAAAATGTGAGAGTAAATGTGGTATCACTTTTAAGCGCTTGTCCTTCTATTGTATTCCTGGGGCCACTCAATGGAGACTTCATATCTGGGAAGAGGCAGAGCTGCCCCACAGGTGAAGGCGTTTATTTCTGGAGGGGGGCATGTGCTGTATGGGTGTGTTTATCTCAAGCTTCTCTTTCATAGAATTTCTAAACTGTGAATTAGGAACTTCTCTGTAAACTGAGTGGTGTTTCCCTCATAGCTCAGTTGGTAAAGAATCGGCCTGCAATGCAGGAAATCCTGGTTTGATTCCTGGGTTGGGAAGACCCCTTGGAGAAGGGATAGGCTACCCACTCCAGTATTCTTGGGCTTCCCTTTTGGCTCAGCTAGTAAAGAATCCACCTGCAATGCGGGAGACCTGCATTCGATCCCTAGGTTGGGAAGATCCCTTGGAGAAGGGAAAGGCCACCCACTCCAGCATTCTGGCATAGAGAATTCCATAGACTGTATAGTTCATGGGGTCGCAAAGAGTCAGATACGACTGAGCAACTTTCACTTTCACTTTCTGTAAGCTGAGTAAGAAAATGATGCTGCTACTGCTACTGCTAAGTCGCCTCAGTCGTGTCCGACCCTGTGCGACCTCATAGACAGAAGTCCACCAGGCTCCCCTATCCCTGGGATTCTCAAGGCAAAAACACTGGAGTGGGTTGCCATTTCCTTTTCCAAGAAAATGATGGACTAGAAGCAAATGGTCTTGGGTGGTTAGCAATAAAGACTTTGACATAACAGGCATCTTGGGTATGGAAGACCTTGGGTTTCAGCAAGCTGTTTAACCTTTCTGGGCTTCAGTTTCTTCACCAGTAAAAGTGGAAAAATGAAAAAGATTATATTGAGGGTGATAATGATGATGACAGTATAAACAGCCACTGTCACTATACTAGGCATGTTCTGAGTACTTTTACAAAGATATTAATTAACTCAATTATATGAGGTACCTATATAATACGTAACCTATTATAATGGTTATCTCCATTGTAGAGCTGAGGAAACTGAAGCACAGGTTGGTGAAGTTAACCTGTCTAAGTTAACAGTGGTGCTAATTTCATGGATTTTTATTGTGATCAGATGTAATTACCTATGTTCAAGAAAGTAGCAAAGCTACAACATACTATACATATATATATATATACGCACATACATACAGATATCATACTTGCTTCTGGTAAGAGAAAGAGGGATATGTTTTCTTCTACATCAGAGACATTGGAGTGAATTATTCAGATAAAGTCACAGATGGGTATCTCTTTCTGAACAGCTGCTCTTAAAGCACAAGCAATCTACATGAAGAGTCAAAATGCAGAATTCAAAAGCACCCCGAAACAAGGTGGGGTAAATCAAGACATGAAGTGAGTGGTGGGAGTCAGAGCAAAAACAGGATTCTGGCCCGCCATGGAGCCTTGAAAATTGGGCAGTGTCCGATAGGCTGGGAGGTTGCCCAGGGTACAACATGGGAGAGACACAACAACAGAGGCCCGTGGAGGGGTGGCAAGCCCACCCATCTGTCTACTGGGGAGAAGTCATTAGGGGCTGGTGGTGCACAGAGATGAAGGACAGAGATAGCACAAGTGAGTGAAGCAGCCAGGTGACCAGGTGCATGACTGATCCCATTGGATCAGAGACATGAAGTCTCTGGAGTCTGAGGCCCTGTGTCCAAACACAGTTCCTCGAAAAAACTTGTTCTTTGCTACAGATGATCAACAAGGAGGGGATTTCAAACTGTATCACATATTAGGTGGGACTCATTTTCCCTTAGTGTATATGGCCTACGGACCTAAAACTGGGATGGATTTTTTGTTTTGGTTCAACAACAATAACAGTAGCTAATCTTTATTTAGAGCTTATTATGTGTGATAGGCTCTGTGCCAAATGTTTGTCATCTGAACAATGCCCCAGCAAGGAGGTATGATCATTCTTCGCTTTTTACCGAAGTCAGTCTTCCAGACCAGAAGCCTCAGTTCTGTTCCAAACATTGTTGTTCTTCGTAGCTCAGTTGTGTCTGACTCTTTGTGACCCCATGGACTGTGGCCTCCAGGCTTCCCCGCCCTTCACCATCTCCTGGACCTGGCTCAAATTCATGTCCACTGAGTTAGTGATGCCATCCAACCATCTTTGTTGTCCCCTTCTCCTCCTGTCCTCAATCTTTCCCAGCATCAGGGTCTTTTCCAGTGAGTTGGCTCTTCCACCAGGTGGCCCAGGTATCAGTGTTTCAGTCTCAGCATCAGTCCTTCCAGTGAATATTCAGGGTTGATTTCCTTTAAAACAGACTGGTTTGATCTCCTTGCTGTCCAAGGGACTCTCAAGATTCTTCTCCAACACCACAAACATGACAGAATCCTTTTCCACTTTTAATAATTAATTATAATAAAAACAAAAAAGTATGGCTTTTCTAAAATGTGCTTATGTCTAAAAATAAAGCACTATTTGGTTCACAGCTAATATATAATATAATGGAATAACAACCACCAAAAAGAGCTACTTTTGTCCTTATTTTTAAATCAAATTTGGAGCACACTGTCGTATCTTTATATTCCCTGCCTAGTTCTAGAGAAGAATTTAGGAAGGAGCTTGTGGTGCATCATTAAATAGTTTTTCCCATCATCTTATGACTGAGTTATGGGCACTAGATATAGCCATGGGGGGGGCATGAAATAAATGTTTATGGTGATTTAAAAGACCAATTATAAGCCTTTGCCTTATTTCTTACTCAGCACCCTGCACAGGATGTAAAAACGGCAGTGAAAAAAATACCACATTAGAAATTTTAGCTGAGCAGAACGTAGGTTTTCAGTTAGACTTATACAAGAGAAAACATTAGGCTACCATTAACAGCTTTAGAGTAATGGAGGCAAAGTGGGGTTGTTTTCTATTATTATTATTACCTCCATTAGTGGGTCAGAGCCTTCCAAGGGAGAAAAGGTGGGGACAACCCAGACACTTTCAATACAGCATTAACTCTTTCAGGTCAAAAGGGGCCCATTTAGTGGACTGTACCAGTCATTTAATAAATGACAGCCTTGTGGCCTCAAAGAATTTATCTCCTGTCCAAAGAGTCTCACTTACATACTCCTATTTTCTGTACTCTATCCCACTAAATAGTCCAGTTAGAGAAAATGTTAATTTGAAGATAATTATCAAGGGAGTATGAGAATGTTTTTTAAGGCAGAAAAACAAAAATAACCCATCACAACACATCAGCCACTGTGTGCAGATCTGGCAAAGGATAAGGAGCCTCATGAAGTAACAGAATTATGATGAAAAATTAGAGGTGTGAGAGGGAACGATTTTCTTTCAAGGGATGTAGCTGCTGAAATAATTTTTTTTTCCTGTTGCTTGCTCTGTGCAGTTTATATGTGACTAAGTACAGCTAATCCCGTCTCTTTTCAAAAGTTAATGTCAGTGACTAAAATAATCTGCTTTCTTGATTTAATTGCATAGTTTAACCTCTGACATAACCTTTTAATTCACACCATGACAGCCAACCCGATGGAAAGTTTTTCTAAAAATCTGAGTAACTTCCCCAAGGTAACAACGGCTTTCCCTCTTGTGGGTGTAGGGGAAAACAGTCCACCCAGATCATTAAATACACCCTGGCTGTCTGGCTGCAGAGGAGGCCTGCTTACTGCAAGGAAATTCATTAGAATATCTAGAAGTGGGATGCACAGGGATGTAAATGTACTTAATACTATTGAACTGCACACTTAAAGAGAGTGATGGTAAATTCATGTTATGTACATTTTACTACAATTAAAAAAATTTCAATGCATAGTTACCAAAAAAAAGGTATTGGTCACATGGCGGTTTGGATAAAGAATATGTTTAGATATACACTGATTTTAAAAAGTTGTAAAAAAAAGTTGTGAAAAAAGAACACAGTAAAAGTTTTGCTGCTGTTTAGTGCACTGGATTCAATTACATTTAGGGAACAGAATTAATAAGAAAGCCTAGCTCTTTACAATGCTGGGGCAGAAGTCGTTGGCCACAGTCATGTAAAGATCCCACTCTCTGAAGGCTTTTGGTTTTAATATGAAAACCAAACAACTCTTTGGATACTATGGGGCCTTTATTCAACTGAGTTTAGGCAATTTCTTAAACTGAAGGATAGTAAAATTCTGATATTCTTTTAACCCTAATTTTTTTTTTTAATTACCAAGAACATTTCTCCTATTTTAGAGATTTAAGAAACATGATTTGGGGAAACAACTCAATTTTAAGAACAAGACATTTAAATCTATTCCATTTTTCTTAAGTTGCTGAAATATCCAGAGAAGAGACAAATATTAAGGGTTATCTTTTAAGTTTCACTCACATTATTGAAAATACCTGGCCTCTTAAAATGCTTGGACAGAAGTCTCTGGCCAGAGGTTGTATAATGATTCTTAAGAAGACCCTCATTAAAGAAAAAAAGGCAGAGCTTGGTAAAGTAAAATAACAAACCATGCCCAAACACATATCATTTTGGATTAAATTCTTCTGCAGAGAAAGATGTTCCAAGCACATATCATTATGGTTCAAATTCCTCTGCAAACAGATATAAAGTGAAGATGGAGGGGGATCTCATTTCTCTTTTGTCAGAGGTGTTTTTATTTAAATTATTTCAATATGAGTTTTTCTCTTTGTAGCTCGAGTTTTTTTCCTATGGTAAATGATAATTCTTTGCTTAGATAACCTCACTAATGCTGTATTAGAGTTTTGCTGCATGATCAAATAAAAAGAGGTCTAAGGGTTGAGAAAAGAAAATTTGTTTAAACAAGCATCTTTGATAATGAGAAAACTGATGGGAAATTTTCTACAAAGCAGACCAAAGTTACTTAGTGCATAAGTTAAAACCAGGAAGCCACAAAGTAGAATTGTTTCTTCCTCAACTCCAAATATAAGGCATTCTTACCTAGTGATGCATTTCAGGAATAAACTCATATATAATTTATCCTTTTCTTCTTTTTATGGAAAATTAGATGCTTCAAAGGGTATACACCTGGCCAGGAGGCTTATGACTGGGCTATTTCAAGATGAAATGGTTTCGATTTGCGGAATGACATAAAACAGTTCCCTGTCCTTGGAGGACAGGTCGTGGTATCTTCAAAGAGTTGAGAACTGACATTCTAGAGTCTCTCCTAGATCTTGTTCAAATCAGTCTGTGACGGGAAGCATATATTTTCATAGCGTAGGGAAGAAAGTCAGTCTTAGTTTGTTTTAATTCCAGAAATTAAGGTTGTGCCCAGGACCTTGAAACATGCAGACCAGGGCAGCTGTGTGAGTGGCGTTGCCAGTCGGTCTCCAGCTCCACCCGGCTCTTCGGTTACCTGGTATTCTGTTCCTTGTTTCCCAGCTGTGCTTAGTATCTGAGATGCTAAAGTAAATGTTTATTTAACATCATCAACCCCAATCCTTTTCTCCTTAGGCCTGCCCCTTCTTTCCTGCACCTGTCTGCGCTCGCGTCATGGAATCCTATACGCTTGAAATGTTTATGACTTCATTTATAGCTGCGCGCACCCCTCCCTAGCAGTTGAGCAGCCACTCTCATTTAAGAAGCCCTAAATATTGTTGCCACGGGTGACACGAGAGCATCAAGAATGGTGGAGCTCAACTAATAAAAAGGCTTTCACAGCATTTCAGCCTTTGCTCATAAGTAAAGTTAAAATTTATGGCTTTTAAAATACTGGATCTGGAAGAGGTCAGGTTAAACGGCTGCTAGTAATAAAAGGAATCAATACACCACAGCATCTTGAAACAGCCAGCAAACTAAATAAACACTTCATCCAAATCCACTTGGCCCTGAATTAAAAGAACATAAAATACTGTATTTATTTGGTTTGTTCCCCATCCATCAAGAGCTTGCCTCTCTAGGCCTCAACAAATTCTATCCAACACAAGTTATCAAACGTTTGCTAGCCAAATGGCAATTAGAGGACATGTCAAGGCTCTGGGTAATTAACTAAGTGTTAACTTTATCAGGGAAACACTTGTAGATGAGTTTACTCCAAACACACAAATAAGACAAACAGCCTGGCATGGGTAGACAACAGATTTCCTGATACTTATTTACAAAACTGACACTGAAATTTGATATCTCCTGGGAACCAAAGCCTTCCCTTAGGAAAAAAAGGAAAGAAAAAAAGAAGGGAAAAAAAAGTGTTTTTCAATAGTTCCTTTCTCTCACTCTGGACTCTGAAACCTAATCTAGATTTTTAGAATGAAAAATTAAACCATGTGCAATAATGAACAAAATAACAAATCAGAAAGCTTAGTACAATGTAGATTAAGTTGGAAAGAGAAAACCAAAAACCAAAAACTAGTGAATTTAAAAGCAGGGCAAGGAAAGACTATCATTTTGATGACTTTTCTTTTTTGCTACACATTATCTAAGGCACAAAAATACCATCTACTTTCCTTTGGTGACAAGTAGCTTAATAATCTGTTAATGTTATTTTCCTGTTCAAAAGTTCATGCTGGGAAAGAGGAGTGGTGACTGTATTTTGTCCTAAAGCCATCCCCACCCCCCGCCCCCTGCACTGGAAGGTATTATATGAAAGCTATTTATGTCAGAAAGAGGCGACTGCTATTCATCCCTTCAGACAGAAGAAATCCTGACACAAAGGGACTCTTTCACCCTTCTCTAATAGCTTACGGTTTAATATTTTAAATGTATTTTTGCTTTTCATGGTTCAGCACGAAGTAAGGCTCTGGAATGAAAATAAGTGATCAGTTTATAGACATAACAGGTAAAAAAAAAAAGGGACTCTTCTTTTCCGTAGCTTCAGGCTGTATTTAGACTCCCTGCTGAGAATAATTTTGGACTGCAGAGACCCAGCTTTATGGTCAGAAACACCGTGGAGAACTTACTTTCCAGAATGGGCTTCTCTGGTCTGGTTCGACTATCAGGAAATGAGAAATGTTCTCTAAGCAGGGGTTCACTTCAGGGAAGCGATGTCCTTTTACTGAAAGGGTACTGGCTGAGCCCCTGAAAGCAGCCGTCATCCTAGGAGGGGTCTTGGATGTTGTGAAATGACTCAAAAGTTTTCAGAGTTTTGGGGGAAGGCTCCACATTTGTTGGTTGTTTTAAAAATCAGATTTGAAAGTACTGTTTAATAAATTGTCTTTCTGAATAGAAAACAACATGCCACTCTAGAAGTTGCCAATGGTAAATTTGTTTTTAGCAGCGGTCAGCTACTTTTAAATTGCTGCATGTATGCTGGGATAAAGGGGCTTCCCTGGTGGCTCAGTGGTAAAGAATCCACTTGCCAATGCAGGAGATGCGGGTTCAATCCCTGGGTCGGGAAGACCCCCTGGAAAAGCAAAGTGCAACCCACTCTAGTTTCCTTGCCTGGAGAATCCCATGGAGAGAGGAGCCTGGTAGGCTACAGTTCAAGGAGTCACAAAAAGGTTGGACATGACTTAGTAACTGAACAACAACAATAAATTCTAAGGTCTAAACTTCAAAACAAATAAAGCAGTGATTTAAAGAGAAATTCTGTTTCATGTGGTAAGACAATCATTTAGCTTGCCCTTCGGATAACTGGATATTTGTTGCTGTTGTTCAGTTGCTAAGTCGTGTTAGACTCTGCGACCCCATGGACCACAGCCTGCCAGTCTCCCCTGTCTTTCACCATCTCCTGGAGTCTGTTCAAACTTACATCCACTGAGTCGATGATGTCATCCAACTATCTCATCCTCTGCTGCCCTCTTCTCCTTTTGCTTTCAATCTGCTTCAGCATCAGGGTCTTTTCCAATGAATTGGATATTTATATAATGCCAATGTGAAATTACGGCAAATGCACATACTTAACAAAGCAAAAAACTGAAAATATGGAAGACCACAATAAGGAAAACCAGCGAGAGAGGAAACACCTGAATGGGATGAGGCCTCCAACACTGGAGGTGGTGAGGATGGCAGAAATAGGAAGTAAGGTAGAGTTACAACTTTAGAGAAAGTTAGAGAAACTACAGGTTCCAATGTTTTGGAAAATCTGAATAGAACATTAAAAAAAGAAAAACTAAAATGTAGTTAATCCCGAAAGTGGAAGGAGAGGATGACTGGCAATGCTGCCACCATTTATTTTGGCAGTTCTTGTCAAAGGTGACGATGAATTTTGGGGAAAGTTTAGTAGAATTAAGGGAGTTTGAAAGGGACTATCACTCTATTTATTTATTTATTTTATATTTCACTTTACTTTACAATATTGTTCAGGTTTTGCCATACACCAACGTGAATCCACCACGGGTGTACATGGGTTCCCAATCCTGAACCCCCCTCCCACCTCCCTCCCCATACCATCTCTCTGGGTCATCCCAGTGACTATCACTTTATAAAGTTCAGTAGCTTCTGGAAGTTCTGAATTGGACTTCAAGTTTCTTAAGGAAGAACGTGACCACAATTTTTCATTCTCGCAACTGCAGGAAGCTCATAGAAAAATTAAATTTATGAAATTTATTGAGAAAGAGTCTCACTGAGCCTCACGGGTGCCCAGCAATGGTTTTACTCATTTCTCATTAAGTAGCTAAAGCTTCTCCCACAACAGCTGACTCAAAACTTGCCATTATAACAAGTCCCCTTATTCCTATATATTTCCCTTCATTCCCAAAACTTAAAAAAAAAACCAAACAAACAAAAAACAAACTCGGAGTCTCTCATTTCTCAGATTCAGAAATGGTCTTTGTTTCTGCTTCCATTTTGTCTTCTGAACTTCATGTCCAATTAAAGGAGACCCCCTTCCCTCTCCTTTCTGGACCGATCAGTCATCCTGGCTCTCTCCAGCTCTTTAGAGATTCTTTCTCTTCACTTAGATTATCTCCTGGGTCTCTCCTATTCAGAAGCTCCTGCAGGTCATCTAAGTCCTCTCATTGCCCTCTTTTAATGCCAGGCTGGGTACACCCAGAGACCTCATCCAGAGTCTACTTTCTCCCAGTCTCTGCGTCCTCTACCATATGGCATCCAGCTCCAGTGTTTCCTCAGTGCTCCAAGGTCACCAATTACCTCCTAATTGCCAGAACCAATAAACCTCTCTTAGGCCTTATTTTGTTTGATCTCTCTGCTGCACTCAATCCTTTGCTTAACTCTTTCTACTTGAAATACTATCCTCCCGTTGGGTGCAGGCCCAGGGCTACCTGGTGATTCTCATAAGATGCCGTTTCTTCTCAGTCTCCTTTACTGGTGCCCTTTCTTTCCCCTTTGGCCAAATGCGGGCCTTGTCCGAGATGTAACCCTCAGCTCGGTGCTGTCTTTATGTATTCACATTCACCTTCTGGGCATCTGTTTCCAGGAGTTTTCATCATTTGATCAAATTACTCCTCCAGGCTCCCCACTGCTTTTGGAAGAAAGTCCAAACTCCTTAGGATGGTTTACAAAGCCCTTCATGATCTGGTTTCTCACCTCACTTCTCTTCCCCTTCCTCTGCTCTTTCCTCCATTTTCCAAATCTTACCATTTTGAACTAATTGCTGTACTTCAAAGATGCTAGCTCCCTCCTTTGGGTCTTTGTACATTCCGTCTCCCTCTCTAGGACTCTCTTCTTTCCTCCCTGGACAGCTCTGCCTCAACCTGATTTCTTAGACACAACTTTTAGCAGAAGCCTTTTCTAATCACCTCTATGCCAAAAAATAAATAAATAAATAAAAAAGAAAGAAGAGACAGGGAAGCAGTCGGGTTCCTCATTTCTGTTAGAATGTCATAAAAACTAGTATGTATTGACTGTCAAGCATTCCTTTAAGCATTGTACATTATTCACAAGATTAATCCTCACCATAAGTCTTGGATGCAAGTGTTATTATTACCGTCACTTATATAAAGGGAAAGAAAGAAAGAAAGAGAAGTCGCTCAGTCGTGTCTGACTCTTTGTGACCCCATGGACTGTAGCCCGGCAGGCTCCTCCATCCATGGGATTTTCCAGGCAAGAATAGGGGAGTGGGTTGCCATTTCCTTCTCCAGGGGATCTTCCTGACTCAGGGGAAGGGAATCTTGGGTACATAGAGATTGAGTACCTTATCCAAGGTCACACAGCTATGAGCGACAGAGGTGAGATTTGAACTCAAGAAATCTGCTTCCAGTGTCGGTGTCCTGAGCGGCATGATACGATACCACCGCTCTGATAAATTACACATCTTCTGTACGTTGTCAGTGCATGCATCTGTCTTCCTTACTAAACTCTTTGAAGGCAGGTACAGAGTCAAGGTCAGCTTTTTATCACTGCCCTGCAGAACGGACAACGAACCATTATTTGTTGTTGCACTAGTTGACTGAGCTTTCCTTACTGTGTAGTCTTAAATATTTCCCCTCCTTGATTACTTACAGCATGGATTCTTATTTAACTGCATCCCTGTTGTTGCAATTACATGGATCATTCATGTATAACTATTAACATGGGTTGCAACAACACAGGTTGCCCTGTGTGCCAGAAACTGTGCTGGGTGTTCTATAAGAATCGTCTAAATCCTTCTTCTCCTATGAGGCTGATATTATTATTTATGTTTTACAGATAAAGCAGCTGTGGTTCAGAGTGACTCAGGGTCACAGACTGAACTAGCTAAGGAGCTGGGGCTCCAAAACCAGGAGTGACGACTGCAGGTAGGTCCCCCAAGCAGGACAGCACATTTTCTACCAGCCAAAGTCTTTGGGCTTCTTCTTCTGAGGTTTCCTACAGAGCTCAGAGGCACAAGTTGCTGTGTGGTTGCTGCTGATAATTGCTGCCTGCCACGGCTGGGAATCCCTCTTACTTTCCCAAGAGAAATGCTCCCCCGTGCTTCCCAGAGGGGCAGTCTGTGTGCCCCCCTCCCCCACTACCTGAGGCCCCACCTCGGTTCCCTGCTGGCGGACTCCCTTCTTCCCTCAGTTCCTCCACAAGGAACACTGAGCTCTGACTCCTTTGTCTTCTTTTAAATTCTTGCAAAAGACCTTTTCTTGGTGAAGCTTTTCACTGGGGCTTTTTGTCCTTTCTTCTACTAAAGATGAATAATCAGAGAAAAAAGAAAATACCATAAATACTGTATAAATTCGAAGAAGCTGAAGGCCTTTGTTGTTTTTGCCAAAGTCTCTCAGCAGCACGTGTCCTGCTGGCTCACCTGAAAAGGACGCTGCGGAAATGTTCTCCCATCCAAATTTCCTCTGCCCCTCTGTTCCAACCCTTCTGTTCCAGAAGGGTGCCATTGCCTTCTCTGGTAATGTAAACTATACACAGTTTATTCTGTACATTACCAATTTTCAGTGAGATAACACCCTACTGAGGGAAACAGCTTCTGTTACTTGTATCAAGACTCCCTCAGAAAACAAGAGTTCTAAGAGACAATGACAACCTCACCAACATACCCGAGAATGGTAACTTCCACTTTCATGAATGTGAACACCAGGCTCACAAACATTAAGAGCACTTGCATTTCTATTTGCACTGATGTGAAAAAAATTCATGTTAAACTTCTCTTTCCTGCTGCTGCTACTGCTAAGTCCTAAGGACATCAAATTGAACTTTTTGTCTACAGCTCTTTTCTGCTGGCGCTTCCCAGGTGGCTCAGTGGTAATGATTCACCTGCCAATGCAGGAGACGTGGGTTTGATCCCTGGGTCGGGAAGATCTCCTGGAGAAGGAAATAGCAACCCACTCTAGTATGCTTGCGTGGGAAATGCCATGCTTGGAGTGGAAGTACATGGGGTTGCAAAGAGCTGGGCATGACTTAGCAACTAGAAAAACAACAACAACTTTTCTGTTGATAAAAGAATTCAGGATCAAAATAAACAAAGCTGACCCTAGATTTTTTTTTTTTTTTTTGAATACTATTGTGAAATCACAATCACCTGTTTTGGGTGATCCAAAAGAGGCAGGCAGCTCCTGGCTTCTATTGCTGCATCTCCTAAATAAATATGTAGAAAGAAGACACACGAACTTGTATTTCATGGTCTCATTAGAATGTGCCTTTTGGAGACTAATTTCTCTTTTCATTATCTTTCTTCTCCCCAAACACACTGCTAATTGTATTTTCAGTAGATGGTAAATACAAGGAAGTTTTTGCTAATCTGTGAAATTCAAGGGATTTTCCCTTTCCAATAGGCCACTGAAAGATGCTAACACTGGGCCTTGGAGTCGATTTATGATTATACATTACCTCTTTATTCACTTTCTTCTCAAACAGTCTGCAATCATTCCATAGTTAGTAAGCATTACTCATATTTTTTTCCTCTCATGTCTAAATGTGTATCCAAAAGATACACAAGCAGTTAGAAATCTAGATGCGAGTAGAGAATAAAATTAAAAGCCCTTTGAAATAGCATACAACTCTATAATAAAGGATAATAAAAATCAAGGCCGTGGTAACAATGGGAATTGCTTTCAAGATAATAAAAGAATATTTAGCAGAATGGTACTTCCTCATGTTACCACAGATTTTCTAATAGTTTAAATTACAAAGGTAATATTAAGATATACATATGTACATATACATATTTATTGAAAAACGAAGAAGAGAAAATGCTATGGATCATCTTCAAAATAATATAATGATTTCTGAAGAGGACTAGAAAGTTGCCAAAATCTATATTTGTTACTAATTAAGACAAATACTGTGTTTAATAAAAAGACATATTGAAAAACTCAAAGGCATACTGACATAGCTTCCTGAATAACTGCAGATAAAATTTAAGCAGAACTAATTTTTAAAAAATTGTCGATGTAAAATAAGAAATATAGAAAAAGTTGGTGTTAAGAAAAACAAATGTTATATATCATATTTGTTTAATAATAAATATTTCTCACTGAAGTTACCAAGATGGTTGCTGCTGCTGCTGCTGCTAAGACGCTTCATTCGTGTCCGATTCTGTGTGACCCCATAGATGGCAGCCCACCAGGCTCTGCTGTCCAGGCAGGAACACTGGAGTGGGTTGCCATTTCCTTCTCCAATGCATGAAAGTGAAAAGTGAACATGAAGTCGCTCAGTCATGCCCGACTCTTAGCGACCCCATGGAGCAGCCTACCAGGCTCCTCCATCCATGGGATTTTCCAGGCAAGAGTACTGGAGTAGGGTGCCATTGCCTTCTCTGAAGATGACTAGGCTTTGTTTTTGGAAGTAATATTAAAAGAAATTGCAATATAAATGTCTAAGTTGGCTTGAAGAACGAAGCATTTTTCTCCACACATCAGAGAATGAAATTAGTAGGCTGGTAACTTCTGAATGTACAAAGTTGGAAATTTATGATGTATACTAAACCCCAAAATGCCATAGAAAAAGCACATGCTGTCTATTTCAAAAGAGTAAGAAAATAAAGAATGTAGATATAAAATTCTTTTAACCTTAATATTTATGTAAATTAAATGCAATATTAATTTAAGATTGCAAATTAAATGCAAAAAAAAAAGTAGTAGTAGTATTAGTCATTCAGTCACGTCCA
The DNA here is from genome assembly GCA_006410875.1 of Neotragus pygmaeus. NCBI lineage: Eukaryota > Metazoa > Chordata > Mammalia > Artiodactyla > Bovidae > Neotragus > Neotragus pygmaeus. The sequence goes on from SJYV01038784.1 coordinate 516,511, forward strand.
ACTTTTTATGACCCTGTGGACTGCAGCCTGCCACGTTCCTCTGTCCACGGAATTCTCCAGGCAAGAATACTGGAGTAATTGCCATTCCCTTCTCCTGGGGATTTTCCCAACCCAGGGATTGAACCCAGGTCTCCCACATTGCAGGGAGATTCTTTACCATCTGAGCCACCAAGGAAGCCTTCTAAGATCTAGATCTATCTATCTATGAGGGAAAACTGCCTGATTTTTAAAAAATCCTGTAAATGTCAAAGCCTAAATTATCTAAGCTAATAATATGGATAATATAAACCAGGAACCAATCCTCAAAAGCAGTAAAGTAGCCAAAGTAACTTCATAGACTCAGATGGGCTTGTGTGCTCTGTAGCCCTTGGTAGACCACTAACCTGACTCATAGGTAGTTGATATGAATAACCCTCTCCCACTCCCACTAGGGAGCTGGACAACATGGTAGACTATCGAGTAACTAAAACTAAACAACATAGGTAACTCACAAAAGTAATGCTTTTCAAGCTGCATTTACAAATAGTATTTAATATGGCTGCAGAATACAGAGTGCCTATAAGCACTGTGGGCCCAGCGTGATCCACAGCACATGGTCAGAATACACGAAGGACTGAATGAACAAAGTGAGTGTTTTCCAAACTGCAAGCTCACAACATTTCAAACAAGAAAGGAGATACTCAGTCTAGGAGGAACGGGTAAACTCCTAGGCAAATGTCTTTTGTACTTTTACCGAATATTTCGCTCCTTGATTCATAGTCAAGACGGAGAAGACTGGCCTCAAAATAGCAGCTTTTTAGATCACTGCTTGTGGGTTTTCATCTTTGCTGAAGGAGGAGAAGGTCATGGGAAGGAAAGAGCCTCTATGGAAGCTGACCCAAGTGTAGAGAGGGAATTTCCATCTGCTTCCACTCCAGTTGTGTTTTGCTACAGTCAGAAGGAGCAGAGTTCACCCGAAGATTAACAAAGGAATGAAAGCTTTCCACTAGGTAACAGTGCAAAGAAGAAATGGATAGCTCGATTTTCCAACATTAATGGGAATTCACAGCATTCACTCTTTAGTAATTGAGAGTTGATTGTATATATAAATACTTAGTTCTAACTGTTAAAGTGAAAATTTAGGTTAAAGAAAATCACTGAAGCAATCAACACAATTTATTATTCATTACATTCCTGCAATGTATGTGTTGCTGTTCAGAGAACACTGAACTAATTTATATATAATTTTTACTGTCTATATTGCAAGACTCCTTTATTTTCAACTGTTAGACATTTTAAGTTAAATTTAAGGGAAAAACTAATATATAATAAAAGGGACAAATTTTAATTGGTTAACTCATCTGTCTTAAGTACAGTTACCTGTTGTCTACCCAGAATCCTTTCTCATCTTCTTCTCTCTAATGTCTAAAAGTCTAAATGCTGACTTTGCTTGCAGAAGCAACATGACTAGTTCTAAGCACTCATCTCCCCATGTATTCTTGCACTTCTAGGTTACTATGTAATGGTTTTGAATAATACGATGTAAACAAATCTTCTGAGGTTAAATTTCTGGAAAGCTACTAGTTTTTTGGATAAAAGGAGCAGAAACAGCTATTATGTCTTTTGCATCTTCATCTATCCTCCATCCTGCCTGGAACAGGGAAGGACAGCAGCCTTTTTGCAAACATGAGGTTGAAAGCCACACAGTATGGATGAAGCAACAGGAGGTCAAAAGGAGCCTGGAGATATGGTGACTTGTTTGAGCAACTATACCAATCCTGGCCAGATTGCTTTTGCTCTTCTTGATGCCTAAGAAAAACACTTTTTTGGTGAAACCATTGTCATTGACTGTCCACTACTTGAAACAAACACATCATAGTAAACACAACTAATTATAAAAATGTAATGGTCCTTACATGTAATATTCTAAAGTCTACACATTTTTTGCTGCTGGTGCTGTTTGTTTATGATAACTTCAGTACAGTTCAGCTCAGTCACTCAGTTGTGTCTGACTCTTTGCGACCCCATGAACTGCAGGACACCAGGCCTCTCTGTTCATTACCAACTCCCAGAACTTAATCAAATTCACGGTCCATTGAGTCAGTGATGCCATCCAACCATCTCATCTTCTGTCATCCCCTTCTCCCACCTTCAATCTTTCCCAGAATCAGAGTATTTTCAAAAGAGTCATTTCTTCCCATCAGGGGGCTGAAGTATTGGAGTTTCAGCTTTGGCATCAGTCCTTCCAATGAATACCCAGGACTGATCTCCTTTAGGATGGACTGGTTGGATCTCCTTGCTGTCCAAGAGACTCAAGAGTCTTCTCCAAAATCACATTTCAAAAGCATCGCTTCTTCGGCGCTCAGCTTTCTTTATAGTCCAGCTCTCACACAACTACTGGAAAAACCATACCTTTGACTAGACGGATCTTTGTTGGTAAAGTAACATCTCTGCTTTTTAATATGTTGTCTAAGCTGGTCATAACTTTTCTTCTAAGGAGCAAGTGTCTTTTAATTTCATGGTTACAGTCACCATCTGCAGTGATTTTGGAGCTCCCCAAAATAAAGTCTGTCACTATTTCCACTGTGTCCCCATCTATTTGCCATGAAGTGATGGGACGAGATGCCATGATCTTAGTTTTCTAAATGTTAAGCTTTAAGCCAACTTTTTCACTCTTTCACTTTCATCAAGAGGCTCTCTAGTTCTTTTCTTTCTGCCATAAGGGTGGTGTCATCTGCATATCTGAGGTTATTGATATTTCTCCCAGCAATCTTGATTCTAGTTTGTGCTTCACCCAGCCCAGCATTTCACATGATGTACTCCACATGTAAATTAAATAAGCAGGGTGACAATATAAAGCCTTGACGTACTCCTTTCCCAATTTGGAACCAGTCTGTTGTTCCATGTCCAGTTCTAACTGTTGCTTTTTGACCTGCATACAGATTTCTCAAGAGCAAGGTCAGGTGGTCTGATATTCCCATCTCTTGAAGAATTTTCCATAGTTTATTGTGATCCATACAGTCAAAGGCTTTGGTATAGTCAATAAAGCAGAAATAGATGTTTTCCTGGAACTCTCTTGCTTTTTCAATAATCCAACGGATGTTTGCAATTTGATCTCTTGTTCCTCTGCCTTTTCTAAAACCAGCCTGAACATCTGGAAGTTCATGGTTCACATACTGTTGAAGCCTGGCTTGGAGAATTTTGAGCATTACTTTGCTAGTGTGTGCGATGAATGCAATTGTGCAGTAGTTTGA
>SJYV01038784.1:521681-542837 GCA_006410875.1 Neotragus pygmaeus
TTTCTAAGGCCCACTTGACTTCACATTCCAGGATGTGTGGCTCTAGGTGGGTGATCACACCATCATGATTATCTGGGTCATAAAGATCTTTTTTGTACAGCTCTTCTGTGTATTCTTGCCACCTCTTCTTAATATCTTCTGCTTCTGTTAGGACCATGCCATTTCTGTCTTTTATTGTTCCCATCTTTGCATGCAATGTTCCCTTGGTATCTCTACTTTTCTTGAAGAGATCTCTAGTCTTTCCCATTCTATTGTTTCCCCCTATTTCTTTGCATTGATTACTGAAGAAGGCTTTCTTATCTCTCCTTGCTATTACTATGGCCGAAGGTTCATATTGTACAGGAGGCAGTGATCTAGACTATCCCCAAGAAAAAGAAATGCAAAAAGACAAAATCGTTGTCTGCGGAGGCCTTACAAATAGCTGTAAAAATTAGATAAGCAAAAAAGGCAAAGGAGAAAAGGAAAGATTTATGGTAAGTATGTTCTATCCAATATAAATATAATTTTGAGGAAAATAATCAGAGGGATTAGGGGACATATGATCTAAAACAGGACTATCTAAGAAAATGTGTGACAAGGTGATAAATATATATTGCAGTGTTTCATTTTGAGAAATCTAATTAAGCAAAACTTTACCAGAATCAAACTCCTTGCCATTCATTCAAGGAATCTGTCAAAATAGGAACATCTTGTTACCAATCTTATCAGAAGAAGCTAATACAGTGTTAAAATGAAACCAATTTAAGAAAAAATAATTTATATGTCCAATACAATCTTTTTTTATTGAAATATAGCTGATATATATTAGTTTCAGGTGTGAAACATAATGATCTTTTTTTTTTTGTATACATTAAGAGATAATCAATGAATCGAGTTAATACTATAAAACATTTTCTTTCAAACCAATGTGACTGCATCAGTGGAAACCAACCTGGGGTTTCTGGTCGATATTTGGGTTGCTTTAAGAAAACAATAGGCAACAATAATGAGGATTTGTGAGTTAGTTCTAAATATCAATATGATGATGACTAGCAACTGTACATTTTAGTAAGCTCAGAAACATCCTAAAAGAGAAACTACTTTTTCTTTGGGTTAAAATTATATACACATGTTATTGGCATGTTTACTTATATGTCAATAATTAGAGACTGAATCATCAACCAGTCAATCACTATTACTTATCAATTTTTTTTTTCCATGAAGGAAATTCTTCCAACATCGGGACTATGAGGGTTTCCTGCTATCATCCTCAGCAGCAAATGCTTGACACTGGAGTTTCATATATTCTCAAGTGACTCTGAAGGCCCTTGTCTGGTGCAATCTGATATTTTGCTGAGGCATGAATCTGAATCACTTTGCAGAAAATGCACATGGCACAAAGTCCAGCTTCTGAAACCGTTGGAGCATGATTTTTCTCCACTTGTCTTTAGATATATAGGAATGCATCTCAGGTGATTATTTTCTAGATCCAGGTAAGCTATAATGGAGTAATGTAATTTATGATAAAATTTATTTTAGTGGCAGCATTTATTATTTTTCATGGTGTGAAGGGCTTCCTTGGTGGCTCAGATGGTAAAGAATCTGCCTGCAGTGTGGGAAACCTGGGTTCGATCCCTGGGTTGGGAAGATCCCCTGGAGAAGGGCATGGCAACCCACTCCAGTATTCTTGCCTAAAGAACCCCTAAGGATAGAGGAGTGTGGTGGGCTACAGTCCATGGAATCAAAAAGAGCCAGACACAACTGAGCAACTAAGCACAACAAAAATGGTGTGACAATCAGTGCTGTTTGGTTCCTCCAACCACATTCCCAGCCAACTTCCTTCTTCTTGCAACTGGAATAGAGGCTAGAAAAGCAAATACTTAAAACCCAGCTGACTCTGGGCCAGAAGCTATGTGTAGAAGCGGGTTGGAGCCTCCTGGGGGAAGGCCTTAGCTTTTACTAGTAAGAAAGACAAACTTGGCACTATCCTTTCACTCCTTTTAACCTTTTCTCGTCTTCACCAAGGGGTTTATGTCCAGAGTTGCCATGAGAGGGTCAAAAGGGAAAAGCAAAACAGCAAAAGACACAACCAACCCAGGGAACTCCCCTCTCCTCCTCTTCCCTGCTGGCAGGCGCATTTACCTATTGTGTCAGAAATATAAATCCTACTTCTTTAGTAGAGCTTTCTGTTACTTGTAGCTTAGAGCATTTCTAACTGACACAAATAGTATTACTAATTAATTTGGTCCTATACTTAGAGCACTATTATCTGAAGGACCCAAAGATTCTCTTAAAACCTTCCATTATTTGGTTTATTTCAGGAAGAAAACTACATATAATACTGCTATTTGTGAATTAGGAGATTGGTGAAAGTATCAGGAGGAATTCTAGAAAATATTTAGCCTATGAAGCATTCCAAAAGTGGAGATATATATACAGCTTCCTTTCAGGTAATCCAATTCACTTTGCTTGCTCAACTAGGTAAGTATCTTTCATATATTAATTTGGTTTTTGCAAGGGAATATTTTACTAGGAAAAAAATATTTCTGACAGTTAAAATGATTATTACTGTTCAGAGGGAAATTACTAATTATACCTTGTCACAGACTAATGCATTTTTGTTTGTCAGGTATGAGCCTGGTTATTGAGAATTAGCAGCCCAGGACCTCAATTGCCTCTGGGGGAACTTAAAAACAATCAATGAAATTCCTAAATATAAATTCCTGAACATAAAAGTTCTCAGAAACTCTAACAATATGTGAACATTGATTCTCTCTCCTACACATGAAACATGACCTGAGAAAGACTTCCTTTTTTATGTCTGAATTATACTACTAATGACAAAAACTAGAAATTGGAAAATAACTTGGAAGTAGTCTACTTAGGGTATCATTAGTTTCATAAGAGTAAGTATCAAAAAGTTTTTAGCACAAAAGTATAAATGCTACTTAAAAAACACTCAAGAGACCTTTAATCATTGAGAACTTCAATTCGAGAAATTAGGAAAGTATAATAAAATAAGTTGCTAACTAGGTAGGAATTTATCTACCTTGTTCATCTGAAGTCAAATGTGATTAATTCTAAACTTTGAGGGATTTATTTTAAAAAGTTTAAATTGACTTAAGTTCAAATCTAGAACCCTTACTATTTGCATTAACATCTCAAGTTTCCTCATCTATAAAATGGAATAATACCCACTCTTCCGATCTCACAGGTTTTCTGAAATGGGATGATTTATATTTTATTAATATGATGAACCACTTGCTTGGTAATTCACACTTGAGCATGTCTTTTTTTTTTTTTTAATGAGAACATTACATTTTCTTCCTTTTGAGCAATTCAGCCCACAAATGAAATAACTTCTAAGAGAGTCTCTTGTTATCATCTCATTAATGAGGTTGTTAAAGTGACGTGATTTCTCTTTCTATTCCCACTTTTTTTCCAGTCATGATCATATTTAAACCTTCACTCATTTTAAAAATGTTTCCAAAGAGTTAAGAGGTCTCTTTTTGCCAAACTTCTAGTACATTCCCTGAAACTATATATATATATATTAATTTTTTAGCTTATTTTGGACTAGGCACACATTTCAGAATTAAAAACTTAGTATTACTTATGGACCTTCCTTTTTTATTCACAAATTACTGCCTTATAACACTAGTGACATTAGAGCACTAGGTTCTTTACACTTCATTTCAAATTAAATGTTTCCGTGCACTTGAAACTCAATTTTCTTTCTCTTGTTTTACCAGGGTGTTCTTAACACCCAGAAAAGTATAGCATCTTAAGCGTGCTAACCAGTAATCTGAATCAATACTGGCCTCTGCCAGGATCTTTTACTACAAATCTCTAACAATTCTTTTGTTCCTGGTGTTATGACGGAGTCAATTTGATTTCCAAGTTGATGCTCATATCTCTCCTAATACATTGGAATAAAGTGTTTTCAAGAACCAATTATACAAGCAGACCTTAATCGGTCTGTCTTCATGCTTATTTACTTTTACTAATGCATGTTTGTCACAAGACATGGTGATGCACAACCTCTAATTTACTCTGTGATCAAATCCCTGATGATCAGCAGTTCCTACTTTGGCACAATATTAATGAGTTCTTGCAGTTGACTCTAAAACATTTCAGTGTCAGCATTCTTTCTTGCTGGAGAAGGCAAGGAGAATGATGGTTATGTTCACTAGGCCTCACTCCCTAAAAGACCTGGGATGAGAGCAGCCCTGCCAGTTAGCCTTAAGAGTCTGATTAATAACCAACAGAGTTGGTGCCATATAAAATATGGCGGCAGCCTTTTTCCTTACAGTATTAAGAAAAACATCCTTCCTCTAGTCTAGAAATTAAATTAATTATCTTGAATGTCTGAGGTCCTTCAGGAGACCCAGGAATTTTCTGTCCTCTTAAAATCAAGCCATGGACTAAAGAACATGCTAGGAATTGCTAAAAACTAAAATTTCAGCCTTTTCATTCGGTTTGTTTACTATCATTATTTGTTAAATGGATTTATTCAGTATTCACTCTTCAATCTTCCTTCTCTCTAATGAAGCCAGCTACTAAACTGGAATATTTTACTGCTGACCTAAATTACAATGAGATCAAAGTCACCTCCGAGGACTGCAGGATCATTAAAATTAGGGCATACTATGACATTTGCATGACATTTTTGCTTCTGAGCTTGCTTTTGCTTTCCCTGTTGTCTGGAATGCCTTCCTCTCTCTTCTGTCATGATCCAAATCCAGCCAATCCTTCAAAGCTCAGGCTAAATCCTTCCTTGATGAATACAGCCCGCGCTGCTCCTGCCTGTCTCTACACCCTGCTGCCCTCTTGTTTGTGTTACACAGTCTGGCACTTTCTCTTTCAGTCTAGTATTTACAAATCACTTGTTCTTAATTGTTTCACATGTATAAGTTTTACTTTCTCGGAAAATTTGTTCCCTATGCCTTTTACTTCTTTTGGGTTCTCACGGTATTTCAGGCAATATCAAGACACGGCAAGAAGTCAAGAGTTACCATCTAATGTTATAATTTGTATGAGTGTATAAATGTTAAAGAAGTTCTGTTATCAGTATTGGCCGAAATGGAGAAATATTACTGGGACTATAAAAGAAAAATAAGAAAAGGGGACACAGAGTGAATTCTCATCTTTAAGAATCCGAAGTGTGCAATAGTAAAATTTCAAAATGAGTTAGCTTAGCTTCAAGTTTAGCAAAAAATTAAATAAATAAAAACCTCTTGGAAGATAACAGCAGATATTCTAAATTTTGTGAGAGAAATGCCCCTTTTCCTACTCTTTCTTTAGTATAATTGAAGATTGAAGACAGGATTCTTTTTGTTGAGAATGCTCCTAATAGCCTGAACTGAAAGGGTAATTCAATAACAAGTCTGAAAAGTGGCATGTCTCACTGATAATCACTTATATTCCTTCAATCCAACTCTGATAACCACATGCGCTAGCTAAGTCCAAGGGGAAAGCCCCCTACTATAGCTCACCTCTTCCTCTTTCCTCAATGATGGATGACATAGGGCAAGATACTGAAAAGAATCCTTTTATTGTCAAAAGAGGCGCTTCCCCTGTGGCTCAGCAGTAAAGAATCTGCCCACAATGCAGGAGACACAGGAGATGTGAGTTCGATCCCTGGGTCAGCATTCTTGCCTGGGAAATTCCATGGACAGAGGCTTGTGATGGGCTGAAGTCCATAAGGTCACAAAGAGTTGGACACGACTGAGCCCTTAACACATATACACACTGTCAAAAAGATAGAATCACTAGTTCAAACCTAGGAAAGCCAAAATCCTGCTTTGTGAAATTAGTCACAGTGAAAGGAGGTAAGTAGAGATAAAGGCTGGTATAGAAAATAGCAACAAGAGCATACTGCCTGGTAACATTTATTGAATACCTTCTAGGTGCTACACTAAGAACTTCCTTTGACCTAACTCTCAGTGTTGGATGTTAGCACATGTGCCTCAAGGGAAATGACCAAGCAACAGTTGCTTATGACACCAACAGACTCTAATAATTGTATTTTTGATCTATAATGCTGCATGAAGTTATAAGTTATAAAACCAAATTTATTTTCATCATTATTAATATATTGGGTTACCATATCATTATTATCCTTCCTTAAAATACCACTACATCTTGAATGAGACAAGACAGTGTTCAGCGAATTTTTGTTCTAAGTTCACTGGATTCTTTGTGTCTAGTTACACAGTTTCTAAATTCTATTAAAGATGCTGAAATTTATTCTAGAAGTAACTGCACTTTGAAAGTGAAAGTGAAAGTGAGGCCGCTCAGTTGCGTCCAACTCTTTGCGATCCCAGAGACTGTAGCCTACCGGCCTCCGGATTGCCACTTTAGTCTTAGATAAACTATTCGGTAGGTTTGGGAATAGTAAATCAATAGATATTTTATAAAAAAGTTACTTTTTGTTTCCTTGAAATGGAAGTCTAAAAGGCAAAGCATATTCAGATAAGGAGCTATGTATTTTTCAAGGATATAGTAGTATGATTTTAGTAGGAGAAATAATTTAAATTTTTGGTAAGATGTTTCTAATGAGTCTTCTGATTGATGCCTTATGTGATATGCAAGTTACTTTTAATAAAAATCAAAAGCCTTTCTCTCAAGATTTACACTTTATGTCACCAAAGTTCCAAGATGATAAAAATCTATATGAATAGAGAATTTCTAGGCTCTAAGCTGATAGCCTGTTTAATTTAATCAATATGTATCTGATAAAATTCACTTCTGAAAAATCCAATGATTGAATATCTCTTAATTTTCTATACTAGCATGTGACTTGCAACTACTATAATTAATGAATATCAAGTTTTAAAAAGAGCACTGAATATTAATTTAAAAACTAAAACTATTTCCCTTGTTACCGATGTTTTTCTAGAAGAGAGCTTGTCTCATTTCTGAGAGTAAAACAATGAAAAGTGACATCTACATAACTACACTGAATTGAATATCTCTTCTGTGAAGTTTCAATATGTCTGCAGCAATATTGAAAGTAGCATATCAAAAAGCACCTGAGAGGCCATCCTAATCCACACATATAAGAAATTAACCCACTTGTAGGTAGAAAAACACTGTCAACATTACATAAGTATATCAAAACTCAATGAGGAAAAAGGAGCTGCAGAGCTTTTCATATAACTTTAAAAGTAAATATTCCATAATGTTTCTAACATTTAGAGATTGAATATCAGATTTTTACCCTTGAAAGTGCATACAACTCCAATAGTTCGCAAAGGCCAGCATGTAAATAGATATTTTATTTTCACCCTTGGAAGTCTTTTCTTTGTCTAAGCTTAAAAAAAAAAAAGAAATATTAATTATGTTAGAGTAAGTCATTGGTGCTACTTTCAACCAGTTTCAGTATTGATGTTTTTTTCCCCGCTTGCTCTGGGGGCAGTAAAGAANATAGATATTTTATTTTCACCCTTGGAAGTCTTTTCTTTGTCTAAGCTTAAAAAAAAAAAAGAAATATTAATTATGTTAGAGTAAGTCATTGGTGCTACTTTCAACCAGTTTCAGTATTGATGTTTTTTTCCCCGCTTGCTCTGGGGGCAGTAAAGAAAGCTTATAACAATTTTTGTGAAAATTTCAGCATTAATATGGGCAAACACACACATAAAGACTATGCAAATTAAAATAAGATTATATATCTATGTAATGAGTTACTAATTAACTCATATAATAAAGTCATTCTTTGAAAATCTTCACATTTTCTATGTGTGTAAAAAAGTATTTTGAAGTAATAAGAAAATGTGTCTATTAATCTCTGAAGATGAAAAGTAGAAAAAAGAGAAAACAGTGTATTTCTATAACTACTTTAGGAAGAAAATATCATCATTCATTCAACATTTATTTTTACTAAGTGGAAATATGTGTATGCACTGACTTTTGTCAACTGATCAAAACAGACAACTAATATGATAAACAAGCATAAAATTGCATTTTCAAAGCAAACACAAGACTATACGGGAAAGTCAGTGCAAATTTCATTCCATAATGACTTCTATGTACTCATATCAAACTAATATTTAAAAACGAACAGAAATCTCATTTTTGTGTTNGATCAAAACAGACAACTAATATGATAAACAAGCATAAAATTGCATTTTCAAAGCAAACACAAGACTATACGGGAAAGTCAGTGCAAATTTCATTCCATAATGACTTCTATGTACTCATATCAAACTAATATTTAAAAACGAACAGAAATCTCATTTTTGTGTTTAAGATCCCTTAAAATTACAAATATATAAATTGATTTAACTTGATACAGAATTTGTAACTGCTAAAAAGTTTGCATTTCCATATAGCTGCTAGTTTTCAGAGAAAAATTCCAGTTGTTTCAAGCCATTGAACATGATAATAGCAAAAATGAGATCGATCATTAACTCTAGCAACTGCCTTTCCCTTCATCTTAAGCTTTTAGTTAACCAAACGAATTAATACTTGCTAACTCTTTTAAAGAATTATTACTTAATTTAATCTGTGCAATCTTGTGGACAAATCCAAGCTTCAATTTCTCTTTTAAGCAGATGACCTCTAAATCTGTATTGCTAACCTTGACTTCTCTCTTGAGTTTCAAATGCTTATTTCAAATGCTTCTTCCTCATAATTTGGATTTTCTATATGGTTCCTTTCTTTTGATCAAAGGCACCAACGTTCTTCCTGATCTCCAAGTTTAAAAGTCTCAGATAAGTGTTGAGTACCTCCCCAACTCTTGTACACAAATATGGGAAATTCTCAAGGCCTATATACCCTATGTCTGCAACATCTTTTAATAACACATTTATTGATTATCCTACTCTAAAAATTGTCTTCAACCTCGCATTACTGCTTACATAAAATAACTCAGTAATCTAGTTGGTCCAAAAAGAAACAGTGCTTAATCAACTAACATTAACATTTCTATTTTTTTTCTAGAGGTTTTATAGTTTTAGCTTTTACATTTAGATCTATAAGTCATTCTGAATAGATTTCTTATCAAATGTAAAGCATAGGTATAGATCTTTGTCTGGTTATCAAGCTATTCCTCATCAAAGGCTTCAGAGAAGAAAAATGACATGATCTATCTAGGTTTCAGTTTGGGGCTTTCCTTGTGGCTCAGCTGGTAAACAATCTGCCTGCAGTGCAGGAAACCTGGGTTGGGAAGATCCCCTGGAGAAGGGAAAGGCTATCCACTCCTGTATTCTGGCCTGAAGAACTCCATGGACTGTATACTTCATGGGGTCACAAAGAGTGAAACACGACTGAGTGACTTTCACTTTCAGGTTTCATTTTAAGATGGTCATTCAGTCTGCCATTTAAATGATATTGTGAGACATATAGCAAGGAAAATAAATTTCTAAGGCATAGTCCCTATCTGCACTTACTACTATCCATCACTTTTGCTTAGTTTCTCCTTCCTTTTATTACTCCCTACTTTCATATACGGCTACTACTTCCATCCACTATTCCTTTTTTCACCTAGATTACTCCTCCTTGGATGAAAGGAAGGAACCAAAGATGAGGGTGAAAATGAAGATGGAAGAGAAAGCTATCCATTGATTGGAGAAGACCTTGGAAGAAATGAATTCAGCACACGTGACTGATTAGCTCAGGAGAGGGAATGATGCATCTCTTCCAACATCCACCTCTTTACCTTACTCTTGTTATTTCTTTCTCTAGATCCACAATGCATTAATCCTCACAGCAGCTCACCAGTAACCTGGGGCCTCAAATTAGCTGTAACTCGCTTTTGGTAGCATTCTATACTTAGTCTGCAGAATCTTAAACATTCACAATTTCAGAACAAGCTCTAATGGTTGATATCCCTGGAAATAAATTGACTACTCTAATAAGTACCTGAATGTAGAAATAAATATTTTATGAAAAATTATTTGTTAGCACTTGAGAAGTGAATACAAGGTAAAGCAATAAATGGACCATTTCAATATCCCTTCTTGTAGGCATTGCTGTATACATTTCATCAGAGTTCCTTAACAAAATTCAGTTTTTGGTTTTTTTTTTGGAGTATGTGTGTGTGTTCTGTGTTTCTACTATATGGTACTCTATATGACTTCTATGAGTGCAACACATTGAATGCATTTTAACTTATTAAATGGAATTTACAAGAAAACAACTTTATCCATACCCTGTAACACTCAAGTAACAACTTCATGACCAGATGAAAAGGTGCTTCCTCTTTCTCACACTTCAAAAGCAATGCAGGGATGATTTCTAATTTGCCCCCTCTGCCACAGCCATATGCTCTGAAATGCAAGCTAGAAGGGCAGATGTATAATCTGGGAAATGATCCAAATTCATGACCTCCTTGGAGCCAAGGGTATTGTGCGTGTGATATCAGCCCTGGATGCTATATCCAGAAATTCTAATTCACAGAAACAAAGGATTAAATGGCACAGAAAAAAGAAAAAGTCTACTAATTTATTTACCATGACAGATAACTAGCCCATTATCTGTTCTACTAAAGCTGACCAAGCTAGTATTTTCATTCCAGAGAAATAATGGGGTATCCGTAATCCTAATAGACTCCAACAGCAAAGATAGCTCTTCAGTAATAGATCTGTGAGCTGATGTAATCCACATTCCCACGTCACTCCTTTGCCCAATCTCAGCTCCTATTCTATGGTAACACGAGTCTTATATAAATGATAAATTGCACAAAAATTCTTTAAAAAGTATGAGAATTTCTGGGCTTCAGAAAGAGAAAAACCAAAGAGCATTTGGTACAAAAAGGAGAATTGGTGGAAGGATAGCATTTGCTGGAATGAACAGGACTGGTTTTGATTGATTTTAGTACCTAAAGGATTTATCAAACAGCCTTTTCATAAGATACTCTTTGGGTGTGGTTATGACAATGAATTAACTTTGAAGAGTGTTCTAGGAGTTCAGGAAAAAAAAAATCTAGCATCTGATCCACGGCCCACATAGGTAGTGTCAACAAGTAGCCAGATAAGACTCTTCTTCCCTACTAGACACACATGATAATCTGATAAAATGTTGTTTGTATACCGTATTTTATTTCTTCCAATGAATCATTAAATAATCTCTAGACAGTGCAATAATCCATAGCTTGTAATTTCAAGCTTCCCTGGTAGCTCAGCTGGTAAAGAATCTGCCTGCAATGTGGGAGACCTGGGTTCGATCCCTGGGTTGGGAAGATTCCCTGGAGAAGGGGACAGCTACCACTCCAGTATTCTAGCCTGGTGAATTCCATGGACTGTATAGTCCATGGGGTCACAAACAGTCAGACACAACTAAGTGACTTTTACTCGTAATTACAAATATAACCAGAACTTTTTATTACATGGTTTCTTATGAAGTCAATTTTCCATTTCAAACTTTCTCAGCATATTAGGGACAGCATTCTCAACTTTGTTCCTATGTCGAGTGGGTTTCCATATATTTCTAAAGAGAATTTTATCAAAAGTAATCTAGATCCAGGGAGATAAAGCTATATCTGGTGAGCATGTGCTCTAATCTGCATTGAGCCCAGTGGTTTATTTGAACTTAGCCATTTACAAAGGATAACCCTTCATTCATTCAGCAGTTATTAGACTTGAGATGTCTGTTTCCAGCTACGTATTAATTCTCAAAATCCTGATAATAAAACAGAAATAGATCCTGGATAAATTTTAAAAGAGTATTCATTCAAATGCATTGCTTAGCTCATAGGAAATTAAAGGAAATTCTGAAGCAAAGTAACCCTCAAAAGGACCTACAACCTTAGTAGAAGGGGGACTAAGAAACCTCAATCCTCAAATACACTTTCCTCAGGAAAGAGAATTCAAGAAAATGTCTCTTAACTCGGACTCTAGAAAGGGAAATGACAATGAAAAAAAAAAATCATTAACTCTGAGAATTTTCAACCACAGAACTCTTGGAGGTATTTAATCAAGCATATTTTCTCCCAATTAAATAAGCTGTCGACCAAGAAGTTAAACGAAAGTGGTTCCAGGTTAGTCCTACTCTGCTCGTACCCTAAAGGAAGCAAATCTAAATATTCTATGGAGAAAAGTACATGCAAATCTGGCTCCCTCAAATGTTCACACATTAAATCCAACCAAATATGGCGTCCCAGAGAAATTATGAAAAAAGTCACCATGGATGGAATCAGTAGAAACATGAAATTCTAACATTGGAATTAGAAGATAGATCTGGAGAAATTACTCAGAATGAAATTCAGAATCAAGGAGACAGAAAAGTATGAAAGATCTCAAAGAGACATGGCTGCAGAGTGAGATCTAACACACACCTAATAAGAGATCTACTGGGGAAGAGCAGCATTGACACACTTGCCCAGAGGGAATGGAAAACGTTAATATGCAACCAAAGGTGACACATCACACACGAAGAAAGATAACATTCAGTTCAGTCGCTCAGTCGTGTCCGACTCTCTGCGACCCCATGAATCGCAGCACGCCAGGCCTCCCGGTCCATCACCAACTCCCGGAGTTCACCCAAACCCATATCCATTGTGTCGGTGATGCCATCCAGCCATCTCATCCTCTGTCATCCCNTGTCACCTAGAAAACCTGGGCCGGTGACGGCTTTGGAACCGATCGCAAGCGTGGTGGGTGAGGGCAAGGAATTCAGTGCCAGGGTCAACGCAGTCCAAGCTGGCGCCTCGGGAGCGCTCCAAGCCTCATGAAGCTGCGGGGGAGGCAGAGGGGCTGCCACTCCTCTGCTGTGTGCCTTAGGTTTTCTGTGCCGCAGTCTCCACCTCTGTATAATGGGAATGATAATGACAGGTCCCTTGTTTGCGTGAAAGTTAAACGAGGTCATCAGGGTAACGCATTCAGCAGGTACCGGTGACCCGCCCGCCAATGCAAGATATGTGGGGGTTCGATCCCTGGGTCGGGAAGATTCCCTGGAGAAGGAAATGGCAGTACTCTTGCCTAGAAAATTCCATGGATGGAAGAGCCTGGAGGGCTACAGTCCATGGGATTGCAAAGAGTCAGACACGACTGAAGTGACTGAGCGTGCACACACAAGCACACAGTAAGCTCAGTACACCTAAGTTCATCTTCGATATTACGCCATCAGGCAACTCTCCTTGAGAACATTTCGGAAGTGGCAGGGCATGCCTCTTTGAAGCCCATGAATTGGGAGCAATTAATATCCCCTCTCTGAGGAGGACATGAGAGATTTCAGCAGGTGACAACATTATATAGAATATAGAAATGGTCCTACTCCAATAGAAAATAAAATGTTGAAAAAAAAAAAGTCCCTCCAGCAACCACTTAATGAGCTCCTACTGTGTGCAGGGCCCTAGGGACACTCCGGGGACCACACAGTCCCTGCCAGGGTCTGGGACCTGTCAGTGGGGACGGTGACCTGTCCCCAAGGGGTCACCCACGTACCTCCCGGCATGGAGCACAGCACCCAACACCCCAAACCAGACAGACGGGTGAAAGAAAAGAGCAAAGGTCGGGGCTATTTCAGCTCAAAGTCAAAGCCTCTTTCTTACAGAGAAACTCCCCTCACCGTCCCCTCCCTCCGTGTTCCAGTGAATCAAAGCTGCCCGGCTCGTCCAGGGCGAAACCCTCCGGCGGTTCTCCGCTTTCGCAAGAGCGTCCTCTCCTCCCGGCGGGTCGCACAGACATCGCGGGCCCAGGACAGGGCCTGCCCGGTCTGAGCCAACATGCCAGGTGCCAGGCCTGGCACCCCCCACGCTCCGGACCTGCCAGCAGGAGGACTCCCGGCGCTGGGAAGGCTGCCGGGCCGGGCCCCAGGTGGCCGGGATGGGCCAAGAGCTTGCACTCCTGCAGCCTACAGTCGGACGCTGAGTGTGGGGAAGCGGGAATGTGGGCTCCCTGGCAGCGCGGACCCCGCCCCCACCCCCAGGATCAGCGCCCCAACACGGCAGCCAGCAGGGGCGACGGGGCGCCTAGTGTGACTGCAGAACTGAACCTGCAAGTTGACTCTGCTGTAATTAATGTGAATCCGCTGCTTGTGGCTAGTGGCGGCCATGCTGGGCTGCCCAGGTAGAGCCTCCAGAGGTCTGACCTGGGATGCTGAGGTTAAACTGCACCCCTGGAAATCAGCCGGACGAAGCAAAGCACTTCGGGGCCCTGCTCGCAGACACACGGTCTCCTCTCTGCACCAGGGGCCTCAGACAACTGATAGCTCACGTTTCCAAACCCAGGCACTGCGTTAAGCCCCTCTCGGGCATGACCACCCGGGGAGGCGAGTGTGGTGACATCGCCCATCTCACAGATGAAGAGGCTGAGGCTTATGCTGCTGGGGGGACCAAGGACTTGAACTCAGGTCTGAGTATTCTGGAGTTTCAGCCCCCATCCTGTAGAACCCCACTCCCCACCCCCAGCCGATCTCAGCGCCGCCCCCGCGCCCGCACTCCCGGAGCTGTCTCTTATACACATCTAGATGTGTATAAGAGACAGCCCCAACACAGGCGTGCTGGCAAGCTAGACGGAAGGATCATGCCGAGTCTCCTCTCGGTGCTCCAGGAGGACTCCATCGGGTGGGCTGTTTCTCCTGCTTCCTCCCTGCACCCACCTAACTCCAGAGCACTCTTATTCTCCAAGTCGAATTTTATGGCCCATTTGTCCCCCGGCTGGGGTTGAGCACTTAACATTCTCCCCTGCCTTTTGTCTCTGAACACTGTCCAGACACCCCTCTGCCCTCATCCAGAATGAACACAGTGACTGTGTATTTCATCCACTCAGATGCACAGCTGAACCTCCCCTCCTCTAAAGCTGATGTGATAATGAAGTTTGGGGTGCACTCTTCTCTCTGAGAGTGCTTCAGAGAATCCTGTCTTACGAGCTGTGGTCTCTCATTTGCTGAAAGATGGGGGTCCCCACCCCACAGAGCTGTTCCAGGAACGAAGTGAGACAGTATCTACTGAGCGCTCAGTATCCACTGCACCAGCCGCTCAGCAAGCATTTCCAAGCATCTGCTCTCGTTCTGAAACACAGCCCGTCTATAAAACATATTCAAGTGCTAGTTAAGTGATGTAACTGCCCGTCCCCTGTGAGACCATCACAGAGTCCTGCCCACACGGGTTGGACTCCATACTCACAGGGCTAGGAAGGGCCCAAGGCAGGACTAGAACTTGGAACCCCTAACTGCCCACACCCAGCTTGGAGAGCTCTGGCTCGGAGCTTCTCAGCTGTCACACTGGCANCTTCCAAAGAAATCCCAGGGCTGATCTCCTTCAGAATGGACTGGTTGGATCTCCTTGCAGTCCAAGGGACTCTCAAGAGTCTTAAGTTGGCTAAAAAGTTCGTTTGAGTTTTTCCGTAAGATGAGACAGGAAAACTCGGATGAATTCAATATAAAGAAACCTACAGCAAGACCTAGACTGCAGCGAAAGTGCTTATCAAAGACAAAGAGAATTTAAAATTATCCATAGAACAGACTGACCACTGGTACAGAGAGGCCAAATAGACCAACAGTGGACTTTTCATGGGAAAAGCCAGAAGACAGCAGAAAAAAACATCTTTGGTGTGCTACCAGCTTAACGTTGTACACTCAGCAAAACTAGTTGTCAAGAACAAGATGTTCTTTTATAAACAATATGCAGTATAATCAATAGACCATCGTTAGAGGAATATCTGAAGAACATACTTGAGAAAGGAGGAAAACGACCCCAGAAGGAAGATCTGAGATAGAAGAAAGAATGATAAAATAAATTTATTATACACTCGTAAGTTTGAACAAATAATAAATACAGAAAACATTAAAATTAGTATATAATCTGTGGGATCAAAAAATAAGAAATAAATGGAACACGGTATAGAAATTAGGAGGGGGTAAAGATAAGGAAAGAGAATGAAAGTAAAGTTTCTTGTGTTGTTTAGAAAAAGAATTAAGTATGGATTAATTCCATGTTTTGTTAAGTATACTTGATAAGTATATAATCTTCAAATTAATATAAGAAAAAAACTGGATTTAAAGACAAAAACAAATAGGAATTTATCCTAAGAGGATAAGAAGTGGCTTGTGTATAAAATAGGGTGAAATGAAAGTTGCTCAGTCATGTTCGACTCTCTGTGACCCCATGGACTGTAGCCTGCTGGGTTCCTCTGTCCATGGTATTATCCAGGCAAGAATACTGGAGTAGCTAGCCTCTCCCTTCTCCAGGGGATCTTCCCAATCCAGGAATTGAACCCAGGTCTTCCACATTACAGGCAGATTCTTTACCATCTGAGCCATAGGGAAGCCCATAAAATAGGATGATAATCATAAATCCAAATATGTTAGTAATCTCAATACACGTAAATGTGCCAAATTTTCAGTTACAATTCAGACTGTCACGCCGAACACAGCAACAACAAAAAAATTAAGACACAAACAAAAATCATAAATACAAGGAGAGTTTAAAAGTAAAAATATGCAAAAAAAAAAAGAAAAAACTAAGCAAATGCTGACTATTGCTCCTGGGCTGGGGCCCAAGGGCTCTCCATGTCTGGAGCTCATGTTCCATAGGTGGAGGAGATAGACAGTAAGTTAAATACATATATACACATGCAGAGACTACAGATTTCAATAAGGACTATAAGGAAGTGAACAGAGTAAGTGACAGAGACGGACTTATTTTGTCTGCTTTAGATGGGGTGGTCAGGTAAGGTATTTTTGAAAAAATAATACGTGACCTAAGAACTGAATTAGAAGGAATCAGCCACATGAAGGTTTGGGAGATCATTCTGAACAGAGGGAAGGTATGTGCAAAGGGGTCCCAAAGAGAAAAAGTGGTGGGGGCAAACTTCAGCAAGGTAGGCAGGAAGTTGAGGCTGGGCCTTGGAGGGTCACAGTAAGAAATTAAGGTCATTTTCTGTGAATGATGGGAAGCCATGAGAGAGTTTTGACCATTTGAGGACATTATTTGATTCATGTTTTCCAGATGTCCCTCTGGGTTTTGTGGGGAAAATGGAAACTGTAGAGAGTCGAGAAGTTCAGAGGCTACTGAAGGCATGACGCGATGGAGGCTTGGGCAAGGATGGGAGAGGAAAGCTCTGGGTTGTGTTTCCATGAGACCAACCTGATTTCCTGCTGGATTTATGGGATAGGTAAAGAAAGGTGACCCATGAAGGCTGATTCTGCATTTGTAAAACTTTCCATGCTCACAAAGAAGGGTATAATTGTATCTGTTATGCTTCCTTCTAGATGACAATGGCCTCTAACTGGAATATACATCAAAACGTAACCCAAGTTAAACTTGATGGGGACAGTTCATAGTAAGAAATAGCTGACAATTTGGACAGTTCTTTGCTAAAGGAGCTGACAGAGGATGACAAAGGATGAGATGGTTGGATGGCATCACTGATTCAATGGACATGAGTTTGAGCAAGCTCCAGGAGTTGATTAATGACAGGGAAGCCTGGCATGCTGCAATCCATGGGGTTGCAACTGAATTGAACTGACTGAACTGAACTGAAAGGGCCTTCAACCAGAATTGAAGGCATTGGTCCAGGGACAGGAAATGGGCACCAGAATGTGAGTATTACAAGGTCCAAAACCTCAGAATGAAGGCATATATCTCAAACTATCAAACTAAGATTTTCTGAGCTTTGCAAAAAATAATAATGATGATGATTCTGTACATGCTGATGGAAACTTACAAAATTCATCACTGTCTTCCAAACTTTGGCAATCTCTGTCACTCGACTTCAGAATATTTTGCCATTTTCACAAATCATTTTATACGAAATTTCCTTANAATTTCATGGCTGCAATCACCATCTGCAGTGATTTTCGAGCCCAAAGAAATAAAGTCAGCCACTCTTTCCACTGTTTCCCCATCTATTTGCCATGAAGTGATGGGACCGGATGCCATGATCTTAGTTTTCTGAATGTTGAGCTTTAAGCCAACTTTTTCACTCTCCTCTTTCACTTTCATCAAGAGGCTTTTTAGTTCCTCTTCACTTTCTGCCACAAAGGTGGTGTCATCTGCATATGAGGTTATTGACATTCCTCCTGGCAATCTTGATTCCAGCTTGTGCTTCCTCCACACCAGCGTTTCTCATGATGTACTTTGCATATAAGTTAAATAAGCAGGGTAACAATATACAGCCTTGATGTACTTTTTCCTATTTGGAACCAGTCTGTTGTTCCATGTCCAGTTCTAACTGTTGTTTCCTGACCTGTATACAGGTTTCTCAAGAGGCAAGTCAGGTGGTTGGTATTTCTCTTTCAGAATTTTCCACAGTTTATTGTGATCCATACATTCAAACACTTTGGCATAGTCAATATTCTTTAAAATCTCATTTATTAATGCCCATTAATATAGATGCACAATTTAAAACAAAAAGTGTTTTTTCATATAAATCACTTGAAATAGTTCATGAACCACTAGCTTAATAATTCAAACCAACAGCAATATTTTCTCTGAGGTCTGTTAGAATAACAACTTCACTCCAGTATTCTTGGGCTTCCCTGGTGGCTCAGACAGTAAAGAATCCACTTGCAATGTGGGAGACCTGGTTCAGTCCCTGGGTTGGGAAGATCCCCTGGAGGAGGGCATGCCAACCCACTCCAGTATTCTCGCCTGGAGAATCCCCATGAACAGAGGAGCCTGGTGGGCTGCAGTCCACTGGGTAACAAAGAGTCGGACACAACTGAGCAACTAAGCACAGCACAGTACAACAAGTGAGAAGCCTTCATAACCAGTTTGTCACCAACATTTTTAATTCCTCTAACAAATTCCTGATGGCAATATGATGACATTTTAGAAAACTATCGCCTTTTTCCTTGCCTCTTTGCAGTTGTAGTTTTCCTGGTTGAAAAGGCAGGCACATTAAAAAAATCGGATTGGTTAATAAAAGGGTTTTTATTCAAAAGGTAACTCTGAACAGCTTTGTTCTAATGGGGTGGAATATGTAAGTTGTTTTCTGTAGGTGTGTGGTTTCTAATTATCAATAGAGTGAGCATGAATTTGCATTTGCTTATTTTAGCCAGGAGTAATCTAGGTTGCTTTTTCTTTTTAATTTTTACATATTCATCATGAGCCCTCTTTATAATTCAGCTTTTATTGGACACAGTTGGGAAACATGAATCTCTAAAAAAAAAAAAAGAAACTTTTTGTACCTAGCATGAAGTAGATGCCTTACTGAATCAATTTTAAAGACCTAGTTCCTGCCCTCTAGCATACCAAAAATTGACAGGGGAGTTTAACATACCCTAAATGTTTCTCAATGGCACATTTTCCAGCAACCCATAAATGAGGTATCTCATGGTTAAGTCCCTCTCTATTCCCTTCCTCCTGAAATACTTTTGGGCCCCAAATAGTTCCCAGTGTGATTGTGGGGTTCAGCCCTCTCATTTCCTTCCCAGAAACTATCCCTTTTCCTGTGGTTCTTCTGTGCATATTCTGTGCCAGTCCCCATGCTAAATCACCTCACTTATGCAATGTTTCAATGATTAGATTCAGCATGTAAAATTTTAGAATGTAGATAACAGAGTCCTCCCACCTATATGAGGAAAAGGTAGGACTTGGGATTATTGATGGTCTAAGGAAGTCATGACTATTGATCAAAGGAGATTGAGAAGCAGCCTGTGGAATTCCTCGGGGGCTAACTGGCTCTGGAGCAGAAGCGTGAGCTAGGGCAGGAAAAGGTGAGAGAAATTCAAAAGTATTAAGACAGAGCCCAAAGACACCTGAAGTTAAACAAGGCTAGATACCAGAGGAGACCCCAGTCTGAAGAAGGTTGGGAGGGTTGATCAGGGGGGAAGGCCTTCAAGGAGTTCCACTGGGGCTTAGAGACGTGAAAGAACAAGATCTGATTAGATAGCCTGCTGAGTAGCTTTGTGAATTGGGAACGAGCGTGATGAGGCTGATAGGGTGGAAAGGAGGGTGATGGTGCCATGAGACAGGCTGCAAGGGCAGGGCAAGACAAGGGGTAGAGGACCTGCTATGATTTGTTAATGGTATTGAAATGTATCCCTGCTGATAGAGCCTAAATACAGGAGAGTACAAATGTTTTTTAAGTAGGCAAAAACTTTCTTGAAATATACATGTCTTTTCATGCATCCCTCTCCCAACCCAGTATTCATTTATGAAATTCATAGGTGAGTATACAGACACAACTTATCTAAAG
The DNA here is from genome assembly GCA_006410875.1 of Neotragus pygmaeus. Lineage (NCBI taxonomy): Eukaryota > Metazoa > Chordata > Mammalia > Artiodactyla > Bovidae > Neotragus > Neotragus pygmaeus. The sequence goes on from SJYV01038784.1 coordinate 541,745, forward strand.
TAATAGCAACATTATCAAAGCCAATATATTCTAAATCTTTTTTCACCTTTACTTTGCAATGTCATATCTCTGTGCATGCAAGCTCAGTTGTGTCTGACTCGTTCAACCCCATGGACTGGAGCCCACCAGGATCCTCTGTTCATGGGATTTCCCAGGCAAGAATAATGGAGTGGATTGCCATTTCCTTCTCCAGGGGATCTTCTTGACCCAGGGATTCAATCCATGTCTCCTGCATTGCAGGTGGATTTTTTACCACTCATCAACATTAAAACAAAAATAGGCTTTGAGATATTTTATGTTATTCAACACAGATAGGGTACCTGTTATGTAAGGGCTGATTTTCAGATATCTCAGGTTGGATTTTAAATTTGTCCTTTCAATATCATATGTTGGGTAATTTTTTCGCTGAGAAAATTTCAGAATTAAAAGCATTGCCAGAACCACTAAAGATCCATTCACTTAACACTGGCACCTAGATTATCCATAAAAGTTTAAAATAAAAGGCCGTACAAACAGGGAGCTGTAACCCCTCTCAGTCATCGGAATCAGAGTGTCTCTGTTTTCTCTCTCCACACAGATTTACATGTAACATATCTTCCTTAAAAGAGTGGTGTTAAATTCCAGGTCTCAGTGTAAACCTTTCTGAAATAATTCTATAGAAACAGAAAAGCTTTCTAGCCCCTGCCAAATCTACTCTGGATAAAGGATTGTCATCATTTAGTTATAGTGTCTAATAATGTTATTGAAATAGTTTCACTGCAAAAAGTTTACTTAAAACATCCTAAAGCTAAATACAAAGGAAAGAGAACAGAATTGGGGCTCTTAACACAAATGGAACTTAACATTTATAGTTCTAATGTTTTCAAGAATGTGATTTGTTTTTACCTATAACACATCCAAGTCCATACAGTAATAGTCTGACTGATGATGGCATTGCTGTGTAATTTTTAAGTCACTTGTTTCCTGTGGCTCCTACTGTTCTTCCTCTCCAGTTGCAGAATAAGTACAAAGTCACTTACTCCTTGGAAGGAAAGTTATAACCAACCTAGACAGCATATTCAAAAGCAGAGACATTACTTTGCCGACTAAGGTC
>SJYV01038784.1:542898-562091 GCA_006410875.1 Neotragus pygmaeus
TGTTTGACCACTTCCAATTTGCCTTGATTCATGGACCTGACATTCCAGGTTCCTATGCAATATTGCTCTTTACAGCATCGGACCTTGCTTCTATCACCAGTCACATCCACAGCTGGGTATTGTTTTTGCTTTGGCTCCATCCCTTCATTCTTTCTGGAGTTATTTCTCCACTGATCTCCAGTAGCATATTGAGCACCTACTGACCTGGGGAGTTCCTCTTTCAGTATCCTATCATTTTGCCTTTTCATAGTGTTCATGGGGTTCTCAAGGCAAGAATACTGAAGTGGTTTGCCATTCCCTTCTCCAGTGGACCACATTCTGTCAGACCTCTCCACCATGACCTGCCCTTTTTGGGTTGTCCCATGGTCATGGCTTAGTTTCATTGAGTTAGACAAGGCTGTGCTCCTAGTGTGATTAGATTGAGTAGTTTTCTGTGAGTATGGTTTCAGTGTGTCTGTCCTGTGATGCCCTCTTGCAACACCTACCATCTTACTTGCATACACATAAACCATATTCCGGAGAAGGCAATGGCACCCCACTCCGGTATTCTTGCCTGGAAAATCCCATGGATGGAGGAGCCTGGTAGGTTGCAGTCCATGCGGTTGCTGAGGGTCGGACACGACTGAGCGACTTCACTTTCACTTTTTACTTTCATGCATTGGAGAAGGAAATTGCAACTCACTCTGGTATTCTTGCCTCGAGAATCCGAGGGATAGGGGAGGCAGTCGTTTGCCGTCTATGGGGTTACACAGAGTTAGACACAACTGAAGTGACTTAGCAGCAGCAACACCATATTCAAATGGTAAGTCATCTTATCTCATGATATATTTCTTTCTAATTTGCTTTGATTCATTGAATTTTAGAGATAAACCACTAACAGTTTTCAATATAGGAGATACAGTGTTAGTCCATAATCAAGTTTCCACAGAAAAAGATCCTAGATGCTTAATGTCCTTAATGATAACATCCTATATCCCATGGAAATACAAACCAAAGCTGACATATGTAGGAAATATATACATTTCTTGTGTCTAAAGCTATAGTTATCCAATATAACACGTGATAGAAGCTTAGAAATAAATACCCCAAATAACCATGCAATATTACTTCAACCAATTGATGAGGAAAGAAAGATAGTTCAAGTCCACTGCCCACTTACTCCAAGATTTTATTTCCTCATCAACAATAGCAATGAAAAGTAATAAAAAACAGTAATTCAATTAGAAGACTCAAACATGAAAAATGACCACGGTTAGTGTTACAAAATTTAAATGCATATTTTAACTTAGATATTCAATAAAAGTATGAAATACTAAGACTAAACATAGTTTATGGAATGTCATTTAATAGCCCACTACTCTTACATTAAAGTGACTATCCAGTCATTTTATGTTTTATCTGTTCTTTCACAAAGATCCAGCAATTTCTTTAGCTGTATTTGGACATTCTAGATTTGAAGTTTACACATAATGCATTTAAAGCAGAATGTATGATCTATCAAGTTAGCAACTTGCATATTAAGCTCTCAGCATTTGCTATAAGATATATCACATACACTTTTGCTATAAATATGCATAATGCATGTACATCACATGCATATTTTCTCTCACATATTCCCACACATTCACATGTACACATGCATGCATAAAAAAGAATGTACAAATTATCAAGATTAGATATTCTTCTGCTCAATGAATTGCCATAGAGAAGTTATACCTGTTGTGTTCCTAGTTCAGCTAGTTGATGTTAAAAAAGGTAAAGTAAGGATTCATAGGTATTTTGACATGTGTGTCATGCTTTCCAACTAGACTGTGTCTTACTCCTGTATTCTTCTCAGTTCTTGAGAGGGTGAGGTATTAGGCATAAGCTGGTGGAAAATAAAATGGCCAATGCATGGCATCTACCATACCATATCTGGATTTGTATCTTAACCCTAAGAGTTACCAACTGGAAGAACAAGGACTTATGTCTTGAGCTTCAGCTTCTTCAACAGCAATGTGTGTTCCAACTGTCCTTAGTGGTTGCAAGGCATCTCATCTGGAAATATTCCTCCTAGATTGTTAATGAATACTTGCTCATTAATTGATAAACTCAGCTCAGAAAAGGTCTGCACTAGCTGCCAACCATTACTTTTACAGACTTGCCTGTTTTACAGCTGTATAGACAGGTGTTTGAGACCATACAAAATTAAAATAGAAATAGGAAAGCTTTTTAGTCCATTTTGCTAATTAATATGTCAGAGCTCATAAAGAAGGACTCATTGGCTTTCTTCAGCACTGCATCATCTTAAAGAGCTGGGTCAGCAAGGATTTCTGCAGACAGTCAATACATATTAAAACCATTCTAAGCAGTAAATCAAAACAAAATAATATGAAGGCACAGTTTTAAAAAAGTAAAATTTATAAGCCCTTTCTGTCTGAATGCTGAGGAGCACTAAACTATTGGTTTCAGTGTCACTTCAGTAAATTGGGCAGAAAAAAGGATTCCTTCTCAGACATACTGTCCGAGTCTGTGTATAGCCAAAATCAAAGCAAAATTTTTTTTTAAAAGCTATAACAAATTTGATGTCATTTTCTCTGGATTCTAATGTTCCCGCTGAATGTTTGTCATTTTTAAAAATGGTTTAATTATTTAAAATATACATTTTGCTGAAGTTATATCCCTCCCCACATTGCTAGGACTTGAGTTTTGTTAGAATTAAATCAGTGAGACAGTTAAGGGAAAAGGTGAAAGACAGCTTTTTGGTTTTCTAAGACTCTCTAAAACTTACGACTTTTTTCTTAAAGGAACCAAACAAAAAGCATTTTGTTCCTAACTTCTCCAAGTAAGTCTCACCGTCCCATAAGTACTAATGCCTCTCAGGTGTGGAGGAGGATCCCATAAGATTATAAACAGGAGTGCCAGCCTGGCATTTTCCTTGCCAAGGTGTGAGATGCAAGGCACTGCCAAGGGAAAGCCCCTGAGGTAGATTATTAGAGAGGTCTCTAGAATACTGGATTGACTCCAGAAGAGGTGAGGGAATACTACATTTTGGGCCAAAAATGTTAGAAAGATTTATCTTACCTCAGACTTTGATTTGATCTGAGCTCTGAGGAATCAACCATTTAAAGAATAAGCCAAGGAAAGGGTGCCAAAAATACTGTCACAAACTTGGGAGGTACCCAAGCCAGGCCAGCAGATGGAACTTGGCACGAAACGGCTCTCTACCCACCAAGTAGCTGACTCAGAAGAAATTTTAACTCAGATGAATTTATTAGAATGTTGAATATCATCCCAAATAAGAGGAAGGATGATAGATTTAGGTCAGCACATACAATTTAACTTCCTGATGGTCTTGGACAGTATGAAAGCTGTCCACATTTCCATAATTAAAAAGAGACAGAGGGAAAGATATTCTTTCTTCTTAGTAAAAGAGACACTACTTTGTCACCCAAAAGTTCTGGAGGAAGGATTAGGGGAAGGGAAAGATAAAAAGAAGCTGACATTGGCAAGATAAGTGTAAATGATTAGGCAACATTATACATTACAATCCAAACTGGCAACTTGCTTAGTAGTCTAGACTGTAGCAGATGGAGAATACAGCTCTGTATTAGGGGAATGTTAAAAATGACAGAAAGAAGTTGCCAGAATCAAAAGGACCCTTAATTCTCTTTCACTGTTGTTACTGCTGCTACCACCAGGGCCTCATGGAAAATGTTCTGCCCAAGTGCAGCTGATGAAGAGAGCTGCCCTTTATGGGAGGGATGAATTCTTGAGGATTACTATAATTCAAGACTTTAGTAGCATCTTTTTCTTTAAGGCTGCTTTTTGTCCTCTCAGTACTGTCTCTAATGTTTTATAGAGTGCTCTCATTTAATGGAACTCTACAGCACACAATTTTAGGTGACTGGTTAGTTCTCTTATTGTGTTTAATCGTATGCCACTTTGCATTCAAAATTATCAAGTTTCTGGTTGTTTTCAGCATTTGCCCAGGTTCCACACAGAGCCAATGAAAGAATTGATGATGTGATAGGATAAAAAAGTACTTAAACTATAAAAATAGTGAATATTGTAGTAATAGCTCATCAGTAATGAAAATCTTCTTTAAAACAGTTTGCTTCATGGGATATGAAGATCATTAGTAATATTTCTATTACCAGCTAAAACAAAGCTGCCATGGGAAGCTCAGAATTAATCTGACTGAGAGTTTTAAAATCATGCTTTTTTTTGCCATTTTCTTTCAATTTGGAAGATTATTCAATGTTTAGAGTACTTCTTTATTAATATCTTTATTTATGCTACATAAATACCATTAAATTTACTTAAAGTACTTTAGCAATATACTCAGATAATGTTTGCATTTAGAAATTGTGACAATAATTCTTAGTTATTAGCTAATTTGTTTGGAAACAAAGTAAGATTAGAATAATATTTGATTTCCTGGAAAAAAGCAGAACATTTATTATTCAGTTGTTTTCAAAAATCAAGTTGATAAACATTCTTTAAAAAATGCTTCCTCTTCTTACACTGAAGTGCATCTCAGTTCATAGAAGAGTTTATATCTTCAAGGATTAATATGTGTAAGAGAACTAAGGACAAGTAGTTGTTGCTTAGTTGCTAAGTTGTATCTGTCTCTCTGCGACGCCATGGACTGTTGCCTGCCAGGCTCCTCTGTCCATGGGAATTCCCAGGCAAGAATACCAGAGTGGGTTGCCATTTCCTTCTTCAGGGAATCTTCCCAACCCAGGGATAGAACCTGCATCTCCTGCATTGGCAGACAGATTCTTTATCACTGGGCCACCAGGGAAGCCCAGGTTCCACAGAGACCCAATGAAAGAATTTATGATGTTGTGATAGGATAGAAAAGTACTTAAACTATAAGAATAGTGGCTATTTAAGATGAACAAAATGTAGACTATCCTTGGAAGTTCCTTGGTCATGGGAACTTCCTTCTCAGACTCCTAAAAATATTTCAAGTGGTAGAAAGTTTACTGGACGAAGATGATCGGAATAAGCAGCATGTGGCAATTTATCACTCCTACAGAAATCTTTTCTTTCACAGTGATCTAACCTCTTAGGCTCTTTATTAGAAGGGGCAGAAAAGAAAACATCCGTTGCGAACCAGCCCTTTCCTGCTGTTATCACTAGTGAATTTAGAGAAAGAAGAAAAAGGAAAAAAATAATAATCTTGCCCTGGAACATGATGGAAGTAATGAGGCATCAAGGCCACTTACTGCTGAGAACATAATTGGCCCATAAACACAGGAGATACTTGGTGATGGGAACAACTTCTTTGTTTCAAAAACGAAGGGATGCCAACACATCATAACCCTCCTGTTGTTTAGAGCAGTATTTCTAAGAGTAAAATGGATACTCTCCCCACAAATAATGCACCCTTATAGGAAAGGGATTGCTGCTGTACTTACTAGCTTAAAGTATTTTCAAATAATGTGAATAAATGATGCTGAAGGCAGTGCAAAGGAATAGAAGGTCGGTCACTTGGCAATGAAGGGAAAGTTTGGATTTTAGACGTGAAGGTATCTCACACAAAATACAGAAAGAGCCTGAAGACCCTCAGAGATTGTTATGGACTTGCTAGGGCACCCCCAGGGAGCTCAGACATGAATCAAAAGAAAGAGAATACAATCATCTCAGGCCCAGTCCCATTTGATGACAGGTAGAAAGATGATTCCTTTTTGAGAAGGAAGAAATGGCCACATTTTCCTTATTCTGGAATGTCTATCCTGCTACTTTAATATGATAATCATTGCAGAAAAATAAAATTCAAACTTTCTTGTGTTTTCTTCGTAATTTTTTGTGACTGCAAGTGTTCAGCTGGTGTACAGATTAAAGATTTTTGGTTTTATAATTATTTTTTGGAAACCTTTCCTCCTTCTTAAACATTTGAGTCAGCATACATTATGCTACTATTGAGACGGCCAAGCAATAATTCATCTTTGTGGAAGTCAGAGACATCTCATGTATTAATGAGCAAGACTTTCAGTGACAAGTGAATGGAAACAGGTTCCAACTACTACTCAAACACAGCCAGAGATTTCCAGGAAGGAGAATATAAAGTCAGTGACAAGGAATTTCTTACCCGATTTGTGTCCAGCCAGTGAATGGACTTTGCTTTCATCTGGCACTGCAAAGAAATAAGAGAGACGAGGATCAGATCGGCTTGTAAATCAGCCAGTTTTTGAACAATAAATTAATATATATTCATAATAACTGAAATCTTTTACTGGCAAAGATTTGAGAAAAAAGTTTCCCCAGCCTGCGTGGGGCATCTCATTTCTACTGGTAGGTATTTTAAAGACAGTTATGAAGAAATATATGTTCATTAAATCTTCTGTGAACAGAATTTCATTCTTATGAATTGTTTTCATATTTTCACTTATTTTAACTGGACTGTTGTTTCTATAGCCACAAAAACAGAAATTAAACTCAAGGATCTGGAGCTGTATAATATATAATAAGACTCTTTGCACATAATAGCAATATATACGTTCAATCCCCAAGGACTGAATTTCTGTATCTGGTCAAAGTGGACCAAAGGGAACAAATTTACAATTCCTTCTGAAAAATGTATTTAAAAATAAATATAACATGAAACAATGGCATTCAAAAGATAAGATCTTCATCAGGCAACAGAGGACAGTGAGTCTCTAGAGATGGAAAACAAGTAGGGTGAGTCCCAAAATTGCTCCAGTTTACTGTTTGGAGAAAGTCTTCAGGTTGTGGTGTAGGAAGGGAGACACAGACAGAGCCCAGGAATATACCAGTCTGTGGATGCGAAGCTGGAAATCCAGAGAAAACCGGGGCAGACAGAGTTTAGGTCAGAGAATTAGAAAGAAGAGAGGTATACAGAATTCTTTCTGAGATCTGCAGAGGATCCCTGCAGGTATTTAATTAATTGCTAATGATCACATGATCTCTGGTTCCTCTGCCTTTTCTAAAACCAGCTTGGACATCAGGAAGTTCACGGTTCACATACTGCTGAAGCCTGGCTTGGAGAATTTTGAGCATTACTTTACTAGCATGTGAGATGAGTGCAATTGTGTGGTAGTCTGAGCACGCTCTGGCATTGCCTTTCTTTGGGATTGGAATGAAAACTGAACTTTTCCAGTCCTGTGGCCACTGCTGAGTTTTCCAAATTTGGGGGCATATTGAGTGCAGCATTTTCACAGCATCATCTTTCAGGATTTGAAATAGCTCCACTAGCTTTGTTTGTAGTGATGCTTTCTAGGGACCACTTGACTTCACATTCCAGGATGTCTGGCTCTAGGTGAGTGATTACACCATCGTGATTATCTTGGTTGTGAAGATCTTTTTTGAACAGTTCTTCTGTGTATTCTTGCCACCTCTTCTTAGTATCTTCTGCTTCTGTTANAGCATCATCTTTCAGGATTTGAAATAGCTCAACTGGAATTCCATCACTTCCACTAGCTTTGTTTGTAGTAAGGCCCACTTGACTTCGCATTCTAGGATGTCCAGCTCTAGGTGGATGATCACACCATTGTGGTTATCTGGGTTGTGAAGATCTTTTTTGTACAGCTCTTCTGTGTACTCTTGCCACCTATTCTTAATATCTTCTGCTTCTGTTAGTTCAANTCGCATTCTAGGATGTCCAGCTCTAGGTGGATGATCACACCATTGTGGTTATCTGGGTTGTGAAGATCTTTTTTGTACAGCTCTTCTGTGTACTCTTGCCACCTATTCTTAATATCTTCTGCTTCTGTTAGTTCAATACTATTTCTGTCCTTTATTGAGCCCATCTTTGCATGAAATGTTCCCTTGGTGTCTCTAATTTTCTTGAAGAGGTCTCTAGTCTTTCCCATTCTGTTGTTTTCCTCTATTTCTTTGCATTGATCTCTGAGGAAGGCTTTCTTGTCTCTTCTTGCCATTCTTTGGAACTCTGCATTCAGATGGGTACATCTTTCCTTTTCTCCTTTGCCTTTAGTTTCTCTTCTTTTCTCAGCTATTTGTAAGTCCTTCTCAGACAACCATTTTGCCTTTTTGCATTTCTCTTTCTTGAGGATGGTCTTGTTCACTGCCTCCAGTACAATGTCACGAACCTCTGTCCATAGATCTTCAGGCACTCTATCAGATCTAATCCCCTGAATCTATTTCTCACTTCCACTTATGATCATAAGGGATTTGATTTAGGTCATACCTGAATGGTCTAGCGGTTTTCCCTGCTTTCTTCAATTTAAGTCTGAATTTGGCAATAAGGAGTTTATGATCTGAGCCATAGTCAGCTCCCAGTCTTGTTTTTGCTGACTGCATAGAGCTTCTCCATCTTTGACTGCAAAGAATGTAATCAGTCTGATTTCGGTATTGACCATCTGGTGATGTCCACGTGTAGTCTACTCTTGTGTTGTTGGAAAAGGGTGTTTGCTATGACCAGTGTGTTCTCTTGGCAAAACTCTGTTAGCCTTTGAGCTTCCATTTTGTACTTCAAGGCCAAATTTGCCTGTTACTCCAGGTATCTCCTGACTTCCTACTTTTGTGTTCTAGTCCCCTATAATGAAAAGGACATCTTTACTGGGTGTTGTTCTAGAAGGTCTTCTAAGTCGTCATAGAACTGTTCAACTTCAGCTTCTTCAGCGTTAGTGGTTGGGGCATAGACTTGGATTACTGTGGTATTGAATATTTGCCTTGGAAATGAACAGAGATCAATGTGTCGTTTTTGAGACGGCATCCAAGTACTGTATTTTGGACTCTTCTGTTGACTAAGACAGCTACTCTATTTCTGCTAAGGGATTCTTGCCCACAGTAGTAGATATAATCATCATCTGAGTTAAATTCACCCATTCCAGTCCATTTTAGTTCGCTGATTCCTAAAATGTCGATGTTCACTCTTGCCATCTCCTGTTTGACCACTTCCAATTTGCCTTGATTCCTGGACCTAACATTCCAGGTTCCTATGCAATGTTGCTCTTTGTAGCATCGGACTTTACTTCCATCACCAGTCACAGCAACAAGTGGATATTGTTTTTGCTTTGGTTCTGTCTCCTCATTCTTTCTGGAATTATTTTTCCACTGATCTCCAGTAGCATATTAGGCATCTACCTCCCTCAGGAGTTCATCTTTCAGTGTCCTATCTTTTTGCCTTTTCTTACTGTTCATGGGGTTCTCAAGGCAAGAATACTGAAGTGGTTTGTCATTCCCTTCTCCAGTGGTCCATGTTTTCTCATAACTCTCCAGCATGCATGGCTCATAGTTTCATTGACTTAGACAAGGCTGTGGTCCATGTGATCAGAATGGTTAGTTTGCTGTGATTGTGGTTTTCAGTCTGTCTGCCCTCCATAGAGAAGGATAAAAGCTTACAGAAGTTTCCTGATGGGAGAGACTAACTGAGGAGGAAACTGGGTCTTGTTCTGATGGGCAGAGCTATGGTCAGTATATCTTTAATCCTATTTTCTGTTGATGGGTGGAGCTGTGTTCCCTCCCTGTTGCTTGACCTGAGGCCAAACAATGGTAGAGGTAGTGAAGATAATGGTGACCCCTTCAAAATGTCCCATGCAGGCACTGCTGTACTTAGTGCCCCCAACCCTGCAGCAGGCCACTGCCGACCCACACCTCTGCCGGAGACTCCTGAACACTCACAGGCAAGTCTGGGTCAGTCTCTTGTGGGATCACTGCTCCTTTCTCCTGGGTCCTGGTGTGCATAAAGTTTTGTTTGTGCCCTCCAGGAGTCTGTTTCCCCAGTCCTATTTAAGTTTTGGAGGCTCTTTGGCGGGGTTAATGGCGACCTCCTCCTAGATGGATTATGCCATACCCAGGTCTGCTGTACCCAGCCCCTACCCCTGCAGCAGGCCACTGCTAACCCGTACTTCTACAGGAGACACTCAAACACAGTTCTGCCTCAGTCTCTGTGGGGTCTCTGGGTTCTTGTGCACACAAGGTTTGTTTGAGCCCTCTGAGCCTCTCTGGTAAGTATGGAGTTTGATTCTAAATGCAATTTTGCCCCTCCTACCATCTTTCAAGATATGAAGAAGAGGTGGCAAGAATACACAGAAGAACTGTACAAAAAGAGCTTCACGACCCAGATAATCACGATGGTGTGATCACTCAGCTAGACCCAGATATCCTGGAATGTGAAGTCAAGTGGGCCTTAGAAAGCATCACTATGATCATAGCTAGTGGAGGTAAAGGAATTCTAGTTGAGCTATTTCAAATCCTGAAAAGATGATGCTGTGAAAATGCTGCACTCAATATGCCAGCAAATTTGGAAAACTCGGCAGTGGCCACAGGACTGGAAAAGGTCAGTTTTCATTCCAATCCCAAAGAAAGGCAATGCCAAAGAATGCTCAAACTACTGCACAATTGCACTCATCTCACACGCTAGTAAAGTAATGCTCAAAATTCTCCAACCAGACTTCAGCAGTACGTGAATTGTGAATTTCCAGATGTTCAAGATGGTTTTAGAAGAGGCAGATGAACCAGAGATCAAATTGCCAACATCCACTGGATCATGGAAAAAGCAAGAGAGTTCCAGAAACACATCTATTTCTGCTTTATTGACTATGCCAAAGCCTTTGACTGTCTGGACCACAACAAACTGTGAAAAATTCTGGAAGAGATGGGAATACCAGACCACCTGACCTGCTTCTTGAGAAACCTATATGCAGGTCAGGAAGCAACAGTTAGAATTGGACATGGAACAANCCTACCAGGCTCCTCCGCCCATGGGATTTTCCAGGCAAAAATACTGGAGTGGGGTGCCATTGCCTTCTCATATATACACACACACACACACACATATATATATATATATATAAACATCCCCTCCTTCTTAAACCTCATTCCCACCTCCTTCCTCATCTCACCCCTCTAGGTTATCACAGAGCACCAGCTTTGGGTTCTTTGTATCATACAACAAATTCCATTGGTTATCTATTTTACATATGGTAATATATGTGTTTCTTTTTTTATTCACCTCATTAGAACTGACTCGAACACATTCTTTTTTATAGCTGAGTAATTTTCCATTGTGTATATGTACCACAACTTCCTTATCTATTCATCTGCCAATGGACATCTAGGCTGCTTCCATGTCCTAGCTATTATAACTCAGTTCAGTCACTCGGTTGTGTCCTAATCTTTGTGATGCCATGGGCTGCAGCACACCAAGCTTCCCTGTCTGTTATCAACTCGCAGAGATTACTCAAACTCATGTCCATGGAGTCAGTGATGCCATCCAAACATCTCATCCTCTGTCATTTTATTCTCCTACTGCCTTCAATCTCTCCTAGATTTCAATCCCTAGATTTTGGGTTGTTGTGTTTTCATTTGTTTTGATGCATATTTTTATTTCCTTTTTATTGCTTCTGTGATCTGTTGGTTATTCAGAAGCATGCTGTTTAACCTCCATATGTTTGTATTTCAATAGTTTTTTTTTTTTTTTCTGTAGTTGGCANTTTCAATCCCTAGATTTTGGGTTGTTGTGTTTTCATTTGTTTTGATGCATATTTTTATTTCCTTTTTATTGCTTCTGTGATCTGTTGGTTATTCAGAAGCATGCTGTTTAACCTCCATATGTTTGTATTTCAATAGTTTTTTTTTTTTTTTCTGTAGTTGGCATCTAATCTTACCGCATTGTGATCAGAAAAGATGCCTGAAATGATTTCAATTTTCTTAAATTTATCAAGGCTAGATTTGGCCCAGGATGTGATCTATCCCAGAGAATGTTCTGTGTGCACTTGAGAAAAAGGCGAATTCCATTGTTTTGGGGTGAAATGCCCTATAGATATCAGTTAGGCCTAACTGGTATATTGTATCATTTAGCACTTTGGTTTACTTGCTAGTTTTCTGTTTCATAGGTGTTAATGGGGTATTAAAGTTCCCCACTATTAATATGTTATTGTTAATTTCCCCTTTCATTCTTGTCAATAATTGCCTTACATATTGAGGTGACCCTATGTTGAGTGCCTATATATTTATAATTGTTATATCTTCTTGGATTCATCCTTTGATCATCATGTAGTGTCCTTCTTTGTCTCTTTTCACAGCCTTTATTTCACTGTCTATTTTATTGGATATGAGTATTGTTACTTCTGCTTTCATTTGCTCTCCATTTGTATAAAGTATCTTTTTCCATCCTCTCACTTTTAGTCTGCATGTGGCCCTAGGTTTTAGGTGGGTCTCTTTTAGACAGCATATATAGGGGTCTTGTTTTTGTATCCATTTGGCCAGTCTTTGTCTTTTGGCTGGAGCATTTAACCAATTTATATTTAAGGTAATTATTGATAAGTAGGATCCCACTACCATTTACTTTGTTGTTTTGGGTTAATTTTTATAAACCTTTCTGTGTTTCCTGTGTAGGGAAGATCCTTTAGCATTTGTTGAAGAGCTGGTTTAGTGGTGCTCAATTCTCTGAGCTTTTGCTTGTCTGTAAAGCTTTTGATTTCTCCTTCATATATGAATGAGATCTTTGCTGAGTAATATTGGTTGTAGGCCTTTTGCTTTCATCACCTTAAGTATGTCCTGCCATTCCCTTCTGTCATGAAGAGTTTCTATTGAAAGATCAGCTGTTATCCTCATGGGGATACCCTTGTGTGTTATTTGTTGCTTTTCCCTTTCTGCTTTTAGTATTTGTTCTTTGTGTTTGATATTGTTAGTTTCATTAATATGTGTCTTGGAGTGTTTCACCTTGGGTTTGTCCTGTTTGGGACTCTCTGGGTTTCTTGGACTTGGGTGGCTATTTCCTTCCACATATTAAGGAAGTTTCCAACTATTATCTTCTAAGTATATTCTCATGCCCTTTCTTTTTGTCTTCTTCTTCTGGGACACCTATGATTTGAATGTTAGGGCACTTAATATTGTCCCAGACATCTCTGATGTTGTCCTCACTTCTTTTAATTCTTTCTTTTTCTTCTCTGCTTCATTTATTTTCACCATTCTATCTTCCACCTGACTTATTCTCTCTTCTGCCTCAGAGATTCTACTGTTGATCTCAGTTATTGCACTGTTCATTATTGACTGACTCTTCTTTATTCTTTCTAGGTCCTTGTTAAACATTTCTTGCATCTCTCAATACTTCTCTCTAGTCTATTTATATGTAACTCCATTTTGTTTTCAAGTTTTTGGATCATCTTTACTCTCATTATTCTGAATTATTTTTTGGGTTAACTCCCTATCTCCTTGCCTTTTGTTTGGTTTTGTGGCTTTTTATCACGTTTCTCTACCTGCTGAATATTTCTGTCTTTTCATTTTGTTTAGATTGTTGTGTTTGTGGTGTCCTTTCTGCAGACTGGAGGCTCGTTGTTCCTCTTAATTGTGAAATCTGCTCCCTGTGGGTGAGGATGGGCTAATTGCTTGTCAAGGTTTCCTGGTTGGGGGAGCTTGTGTCTGTGTTCTTGAGGGTAGTGTTAGATATCTTCTCTCTGGAGTACAAAGAAGTTTCCAGTAGTGAGTTCTGGCATGTCTATGGGTTTGGCATGGCTTTGGGCATCATCTTTTAATGCTCAGAATTGTCTTCCTGTATTTCTGGAGAATTAACATGGTGTGTCTTGCACTGGAACTTGTTGGCTCATGGAGCATAGTTTCAGTGTAGGTGTGGAGACTTTTGGGTGAGCTCTTGTCTATTAATGTTCCCTGGAGTCAGGAGTTCTCTGTTGTTCTAAACTTTTGGAGTTAAGCCTCCTGCCTCTGGCTTTTGGTCTTCTCTTACAGTAGTCTCAAGACTCTTCTGTCCATACAGCATAGAAAATAAAACCCTTAGTCTTATTGGTGAAACAGTTCTCCACAGTCAGGAACACCCAGAGAGTTGCATAGAGTTATATAGAGAAGAGAAGAGGTGGGAGAAGATGAGGGATATCGAGGTACCGGGAGGAGAAAAGGGGGAATCAAAAGGAGAGAGAGCAATGTAGCCAGTAATCAAATAACTAAGTGCTCTTCACAGCCTGGAACACCCAGAGATTCACAGAATTATGTAGAGAAGAGAAGAGGGAGAAAGGAGATAGAGGTGACCTGGAGGAGAAAAGGGAGGGTCAAAAGGGGAGAGAGCAATCAAGCTGGTAATCAAATCCCTAAGTGAAAATGGATACTGAAGATTAGGTTCTTAGAGGTACAAAATTGATAACAAATATCAAAAAGCAAAGATTAAAAACCTAGAAAAGCAGTTAGACTCTCAAAAATACAATACAAAACATGTTAATCACAAAAGTTGAAAAAAATTTTGGTTTCTTCTGTTTGCAGTGTCTAATTTCTGCCCTGAAACAAGGCAGCAAAGGTGGCCACTTACTTAGACTCGCTTTTTCAGTTATTTTGTAGGGAAGAAGGGACACTGCAAACAAATACTGCTCGCATGTGTGGGGATTTCTCACAGTGGATGGACTACACTGGGCTTGCTACAGACCAAGGTGGAATGTACTTCCAGGGTCTACACTGCTCAGGCTCCAGGGTGGTCTGCAGGGGCACTGTCCCACGTGGGCACTGCATTTCATGCAGTTCCCAGGACTAAATTGCTCAGGTTCTCAGGTTCCCTGCAGGGACACAGACCCAGATGGGTTGTGTGTTTTGTCCCCATCCCAGGTCTAAGTAGCTCAGGAGTCCAGGTGCTTGGTGAGCGCACTGTCACTGGTGGCCCATGCATCTTATTCACCTCCCTGGTCCCGGTTGCTTGGTTTCCCAGGTGCACAGAGAGAGCACAGTCCCAGGTGTGCCATGTGTCTTCTCTGGGGAGCTATCTCAGGCTGTAACACTCTTGGAATATGTGAATGATCCAGGATCCTAGGAAGATGTGATTATCAGTTGGGAGCCTGCTCACAGTTTGGTGGAAAATGAGGCCTGCAGGGCCAAGATTGCAGCAGTCCCCTGCATTCTGGATCTGGTTTTCATATTCCTGCCTCTCTGCCTCCTGGGAGGGAGGCCCTATAGGGCAGCATGTTTGCTCTTCTTTGGTCTCTGCTCAGTCCTTTGTTCTGTGAGCACATAAGGGGTCACCATGAGGCATTAGAGCTTGTCATGGGAAAGTTTTGTTTTGTTTTTTTTTTGTTTGTTTTTTGGTCTCTCTGGCAAACCCACAGTTTGGGTTGCTATCTCAGATTAGCTCCCTCAGATTGTCTTCAGGGAATTCAGACCTGGTCCTTCCCCTAAGGACCGATAATGCAGCCTGCAGCTCCCTTCCCAACCCCCACTCACTGGTGGCAGATGCGAGCTTCTGGGCCACTTCTCCACTGGCAGTTGTGATTAAGCATGTATTCTGTGTTTGTTTGTTTGTTTGTTTGTTTTTCCCCTTCCAGTTATGTTGCTCTCATTAGAACTGACTCAGGTGAATTCTTTTCTATAGCAGAGTAATATTCCATTGTGTATATGTATCACAACTTCTTTATCCATTCACCTGTAAATGGACATATAGATTTCTTCCATGCTCTAGCTATTTTAAATAGTGCTGTGATGAACACTGGGGGACATATATATTTTTCAATTATGGTTTCTCAGAGTATGTACCCAGTAGTGGGATTGCTGGGTCATATGCTGGCTTAGATGGTACAAAATCCACCTGCAATGCAGGAGACCTGGGTCCAATCGTTGGGTTGAGAAGATCCCCTGGAGGAGGGCATGGCAGTATTCCTGGAGAATCCCTATGGACAGAGGAAGCTGGCAAGCAATAATCCATGAGGTTGCAAAGTGTCAGACATGACTGAACGACTAAGCACATTATAGTAGTTTTTAAAGAAATCTCCATATTGATCCCCATAGTGGCTATATCAATTTGCATTCCCACCAACAGTGCCAGAGGGTCCCCTTTTCTCCACATCCTCTCCAGCATTTATTGTTTGTAGAATTTTTGATGATGGCCATTTTGACTGTTGTGAGTTGATACCTCATTGTAGTATTTTTAAATTTTTTTAAATTTTACTTTATTTTACATTGTAGTTTTGATTTATATTTCTCTAATGATGAGCAATGTTGATCACCTTTTCATGTGCTTATTAGTCATCTGTATGTCTTCTTTGGAGAAATGTTTCTGCAGGCCTTCCTCCCAGTTTTTGATAGGGTGGTTTGTTTTTCTGGTATTGAGCTACATAAGCTGTTTGTATATTTTGGAGATTAATTATTTGTCAATTCTTTCATTTACTACTATCTTCTCACATTCTGAAGGTTGTTTTTTCACCTTGCTTATAGTTTCCTTCATCATGCAAAATCATATAAGTTTAATTAGATCTCATTTGTTTAGTTTTGTTTTTATTTCCATTACTCTAGGAAGTGGGTCATAGAGGATCTTGCTGTGATTTATGTCAAAGAGTGTTCTACCTAAGTTTTCCTCTACCAGTTTTATAGTTTCTGGTTCCTGGAAAGACTGATTTCCCGATGTCATTCTTTCTTACTCCCCGTTTTTCTGGCTGAATTACCATCTGGAGCATGGATGCTATTCCATGTGAAACAAGTTATTCAGCCTCTTTTTTTCTCCACTAATTTTCCTACTACACTATCCGTTTCTAATCTCTCTATATATCTAAAATTAAATATGTATTTTTCCAAGGACACGGACTCCGTCTCCACCTTCGAACCCTGGATCCACCAGTGATGGACCCCGGCAAGTGGTGCCCAGAACAGGCTATTTGAAGGTGATATTAACTGGATTAGATCGAGAGGAGCTGCCCTGCATTCGAGGTCAGTGGCAGCCAGGAGGTACCCTGCGCCCAAGGTCAGTGGAAGCTGGGAGGAGACACCCCACGTCCGAGGTCAGGGGTGGACGGAAGAAGCCACCTAGCGCTCGTGGCCAGGGGCGGTGACCCTGAGGAACCACCATGAGCCCGAGGCCAGGGGCACCCAGGAGGAGACACCCTGCATCTGAGGTCAGGGGAAGCCGAGAGATTACCCAGGTCTGAGGTCAGGGGCGCCCGGGGGGAGACATTACACGACCGAGGTCAGGGGTGGCCGGAAGAAGCCAACTCACGCTTGAGGCCAGGGACGGTGACCCTGAGGAGCCACCACAAGCCCGAGGCCAGGGGCAGCAGCTGGGAGGAACCCTCCATGCCAGAGGCCAGGGCCTGTGGCTGGGAGGAGCAACCAGAGGAGTGGTGGCTGCAGGTGCAGGAGGCACTAGAGGAGCTATCCCACATTGAAGGTCAGGAACAGCGATGGTAAGGAGATACCCCTCGTCCAAGGTAAGGAGCAGGAGCTGTGCTTTGCTAGAGCAGCTGTGAAGAGATACCCCATGCCTAAGGTAAGAGAAACCCAAGTAAGATGATAGGTGTTGCAAGAGGGCATCAGAGGGAAGACACACTGAAAACATACTCACAGAAAACTAGTCAAACTAAACACGTTAGGACCACAGCCTTGTCTAACTCAGTGAAACCAAGCCAGGCCTGCAGGGCAACCCAAGATGGGCAGGTCATGGTGGAGAGGTTTGACNAAGACACACTGAAAACATACTCACAGAAAACTAGTCAAACTAAACACGTTAGGACCACAGCCTTGTCTAACTCAGTGAAACCAAGCCAGGCCTGCAGGGCAACCCAAGATGGGCAGGTCATGGTGGAGAGGTTTGACAGAACGTGGTCCACTGGAGAAGGGAATGGCAAGCCACTTCAGTATGCTTGCCTTAAGAATCCCATGAACAGTATGAAAAGGCAAAATGATAGGATACCAAAAGAGAAACTCCCCAGGTCATTACGTGCCCAATATGCTACTGGAGATCAGTGGAGAAATAACTCCAAAAAGAAGGAAGGGATGGAGCCAAAGCAAAAACAATACCCAGCTGTGCATGTGACTGGTGACANGAAACTCCAGTACTTTGGCCACCTCATGCAAAGAGTTGACTCATTGGAAAAGACTCTGATGCTGGGAGGGATTGGGGGCAGGAGAAGAAGGGGACGATTGAGGATGAGATGGCTGGATGGCATCATGGACTCGATGGATGTGAGTCTGAGTGAACTCCGGGAGTTGGTGATGGACAGGGAGGCCTGGTGTGCTGCGATTCATGGGGTCACAAAGAGTCAGACACAACTGAGCAACTAAGCTGAACTGAACTGAACTGAGAGAACCAACAAACAATGAATTTATGTACTAAGTATCTTAAACATTTGAAAAACCATTTAATGTGCATAATATTTAAAACTAAACATTTTAAAGGAAACTTTAATAAAAACAAAATAACAAGAGTAAGCAACAAGAGACAGTAAATAGAACTTATAAAAATGAAAAATGATTTTGCAATGTGAAGTGTCTGCATATCACAGATACCACTTCCTTACCAATACCATTGTCACCTTAGACTATTAATAGTGTCTCATTAATTTCCCTGCATTTAAGAAAAGGGATGTGGTACGTTGATGTGCCACCCAGACTCCCCATTCCAGGAATGCAACATTCATTCTCTCAGAGGCCTGGAGGGTTGACTGCCTGCACATTTCAACCAGTACCTCTCTGGGATTTGTCCTTTGCTAAGAAAGATGCCTCCTAAGGTCATATCTCATGCTGAGAGCAGCTCATGTCTAATAACCTGTTGCTGTCACAATAAATAGACCCACCATCCTCACCCCAATTCAAGAAATCTCTGAAGGCTCATCACAGCTGGATGTTTCCAACTGAGGTCCTTGCTGTGACTGACTGGGTTGCAGCCCAACAGTTCTCTGTGCCAAAGCCATCTCCTTCATTCCCTTACAGGTATTAATTCTGAGAGCTTGCCCCAATAAGGGGAACTGATGCTTCAGCTCTCTAATGCCTTCAGTCCCCTCTCTTCTAGCCTAATCTCCACAGTTCACTACCTTATATGACCTTAAATGACAGAAACCTTCACAGTTTTCCATTACTTCAAGCAAAAATACTACATTTTCCTTTTATCGTTTAGGACAGTATGTGGATTTTAATGTCCTCTTTCCAGCTCTATATCCTTTCATCAGATCCCTTTTTCCAGGGCACTCATTCTGTTCTATTTACTCAGGGGCACTGCCAATTCTGGTCTGGGCTCATGATCAATTTCCTACCTGAATTAAAAGCCTTCAGTTCAGTTCAGTCGCTCAGTCGTGTCTGACTCTTTGTGACCCCATGAACCACAGCACACCAGACCTCCCTGTCCATCATCATCTCCCGGAGTTCACTCAAACTCACATCCATTGAGTCAGTGATGCCATTCAGCCGTCTCATCCTCTGTCGTCCCCTTCTCCTCCTGCCCTCAATCCCTCCCAGCATCAGAGTCTTTTCCAATGAGTCAACTCTTCGCATGAGGTGGCCAAAGTACTGGAGTTTCAGCTTTA
>SJYV01038784.1:565595-576949 GCA_006410875.1 Neotragus pygmaeus
GTGCTCAGCTTTCTTCACAGTCCAACTCTCACATCCATACATGACCACAGGAAAAACCATAGCCTTGACTAGACAGACCTTAGTCAGCAAAGTAATGTCTCTCTCTGCTTTTGAATATGCTATCTAGGTTGGTCATAACTTTTCTCCCAAGGAGTAAGCGTCTTCTAATTTCATGGCTGCAATCACCATCTGCACTGCCCCCCAATCTAAAACTTAGCTTCACACTATATGTGGGTGTTTGTGTGCGTGTGTGTGTGTGTTAGTCACGTAGTCATGTCCAACTCTGCAGCCCCATGGACTGCAGCTTGTCAGGCTCCTCTGTCCATGGAATTCTCCAGGCAAGAATACTGGAGTGGCTTGCCATGCCCTTCTCCAGGGGATCATCCCGATCCTGGGATCAAACCCAGGTCTCCCGCATTGCAGGCAGATTCTTAACTGCTGAGCCGCTAGGGAAGCTTTTAATAGTCAACATAATTTCCAGTTTCTCCAAAATGCATGTCTTAACCATAACAGCTCAAAGCAGTGTCTGAGCCAGTGGAGTGCTGCAGCAACCCTGTATAAGTGTGCAATCACTGATTATAAATTTATAGGAACTTTGATGGACAGTCAATTTCACACTAGCAGTTTCAAATGAGCCGAAGTGGGAATATTTAACACCAGAGAAATCAGCAACACTACAAATGAGGGCTCCTCCCACCCCCTTTTCCTTCCTATTACACAGGACAACTCTGCTGCTTGCCCGGAGGTAGATTTAAATCCTGAACTGCTTTCTGATTTGCAAAGTTTGGCAACCATGACTTCTAAACAGGATCATGTTTATGGCAGAGGGGACATTTTATACTAACTCACAAAACTTTTCCTCACTGCTTATCCCTCAGTAGTAATTCAGTAATTGATTTTGTAAGGGCAGTGTATCCTTCAGAGTCATCATGTACAAAGAACTAGAGGGGAAGAAAAGCAAATGATGGCCAAGAGTCCATTTTCTAAATGTGTTTCTCCTCTATTCTTTAAATTATTTAGCACCAGCATCCTCCTATATTTTTATTTCAGTCACTGTATCATGGATTTTTCTCAAATCCAATAGAAAAGCAGTCTATAATTTTTAGCTTATGCCACTTTGTTCTCAGTAAGCTATTTTCTTCATATATATATTTCTTCCTTCTTTAATAATTGAGGCTTCCTTGAAATGAACATCTTTTCAAACCTATTTTTGTAAAATGTTTGACTCAAGGCCTTTTCTCTCCAAACATTCTTTGTTCAAAGATGTCACTTGTCACACTCCTGTTTCACCCTTCCCTTTTGCCACTTGGGAACAGAATTTTAATACAACTAACAAAAAATATTCTTTACTTATAATTTCGGATAATTAATACAACATAACAATTGACTTTGGTTATCATGGCCTTCCAAGAGAACAATAGAAAATAAAGAAATTGACTTGCCTTTCTTTCTGCTGACACTCTACACTGTGGCTTGTCGCTGCTGAGACAGGAGGCATCCTGCATATCACTTTGGATTCGTGAACCTTGTCAAATAAGCTGCTCTCCCGTTGCAGGCTCCAGGGCTGTGTGCTGTCGCACACTGCTGGGTCAGCATCACAATCTAATCCACTCTTCCTTATCTCACTCTTGAGACCTGCAAGCTGAGCCTCACTAGCCAGAGACCCCTGGATAACTCAGGAAACCACGTGTGACAGGGCTGCAAGCACCCTGGTGTGTCTCTTTTCAAGGTGATACTAGTGGTAAAGAACTCACCCACCAACGCAAGAGGCACAGGAGATGTGAGTTTGATCCCTGGGTTGGGAAGATCCCCTGGAAGAAGGCATAACAACCCACTCCAGTATTCTTGCCTGAAGAATCCCAAGGACAGAGGAGCCTGGCAGTCCATGGCCCTGCTGCTACTGCTGCTAAGTCACTTCAGTCGTGTCCGACTCTGTGTGACCCCACAGATGGAAGCCCACCAGGCTCCCCCATCCCTGGGATTCTCCAGGCAAGAACACTGGAGTGGGTTGCCATTTCCTTCTCCAATGTAAGAAAGTGAAAAGTGAAAGTGAAGTCGCTCAGTAGTATCCAACTCTTAGCGACCCCATGGACTGCAGCCTACCAGGCTCCTCTGTCCATGGGATTTTCCAGGCAAGAGTACTAGAGTGGGGTGCCATCATGGTCCATACGGACACTAAGACTCAGACATGACTGAAGCGACTTAGCACAGCACAGCTTACCCATGGGGCTTCCCAGATGGCACTAGTAGTAAAGAACTCCCCTGCCAATGCAGGAGACATGAGATGTGGGTTACATCCCTGGGTCTGGAAGATCCCCTGGAGGAGGGCATGGCAACCCACTCCAGTGTTCTTGCCTAGAGAACCCCATCGAAAGAGGAGCCTGGCGGCTACAGTCCATAGCGCTGCATAGAGTCAGACATGACTGAAGCAACTTAGCACACATGCATGCTTACCCATTTCTGACCTGTGGCAGAATAACATTACTAACACTTGCTGCCTTGCCCTTGAGAGAATCTGCTTGGTTCTTGTTCCCCACTTTTCACACTTAATTCCCTGAATGGATGCTTAAGCATTTATACCAGTTATTAGAGACTTTATAGGACACAAAGACTGTAACACTGAATACCTATTTTAAAGTTTCAAGCTCTAGTCTCACACATTCATGTCAATCAAATGCCAGTATATAAAGGCCTTGCTTGAGATTTCACTGTTGTGCTTTTCTGCAATAGTTGAGTAGCACTGGATCGTTTGGGATTAGAATACAAGCAAAGATAATGGGGCTAAATAAATGGCACAGTATGTGTCAAATTTACCACAGCTACTGGAAGATCTCTTAGCCAAGAGCTCCCACTTATAGCTTCCATAGTGAGAAACACAGCCATATTTTGTTTTCATTAAGAGTAAGTAAAAGGAGAGAAAGCAAATAAAATGGTGTCAAGAAAGCATAGCACTTGACCTCATGTTAAGTTCTGTACCTGCTTGTGCTGTGATGTTTTTACATCACCTTTCATAAGTGATTTAAGCCTGAGCACTGAGGAATTAATAGTTTTGAACTATGGTCCTAGAGAAGACTCTTGAGAGTCCCTTGGACAGCAAGGAGATCAAATCAGGCAAGCCTAAATGAAATCAACCCTGATTATTCATTGGAAAGACTGATGATGAAATTCCAATACTTTGGCCACCTGATGCACAGAACTTACTACCTGGAAAAGACCTTGATGCTGGGGAAAGACTGAAGGTAGGAGGAGAAGGGGACAACAGGCGATAAGATGGTTGGATGTCATAATCAACTCAATGGACATGAGTGTGAGCAAACTCCAGGAAATGGTGCAGGATAGGGAAGCTTGGCGTGTTGTAGTCCACATGGTCACAGAGTTGGACATGACTTAGCAACTGACAACTGTTCCAAGATATTTCCTATTGCCCAGTTAGAATGTTTTTCTTTGATTCTGCTCCTCAGGGTGATTGCAGACAAATTACCTGTCTTGTTTGGAAATTTATTGGTCAAGACATTTACATAAAAAATAATCCTTGGACTTGCAGTTTTATCTCTAACAGCTTGGAAGTAGTCACTCCCATCATTACAACAAGAAAAAACTGGACAAACTGAAAATCAACTTTTCTTAGATCCATCAAAAAACTGAGGCTGCCAGGCCTACCGTCATACCAAAATCTGGAGAAACAGTGCATCTAGAGAGTCATACCTGAGATATGTTTAGATGATGTGAAAACTGCAGAAGGCATAAGCTGGTAGAAACAGGTCCATGGTAATTTGAATAAATTGCTTGAGACTGAGTTCCTGAGTACCACACTCTTAGGGCAGTCCCCTACATCGTCATGGTTTTTACCTCCAAGAACACCACCAGTTCTTTATGTGAAGATCCAAGAAAGGAACTTTATAATTCTAGCAGGAGGAAAGGAAAAGCAATCATTATGAAATATATCGAGTGTTTTCCATAATAAAAGTTTATTCTCCAAGGACAAAGAATTTTGTAGAGATTTTGAGGGAAGGGCTTTCTCCCCACTCCATCCTGCTCTAGTTTTCCTGCCTCACATAAAGGGGGAAGAACTCAAAAGAGTTAACTGCCTTAAAGAGATAGATTGGGAACACTGCATCCAGTGGAGAGCCTAGGGGACAAAGAGAAAAACTATACCACTGGAGACCTAATTGTGAAGGTCACAGGACCATTTAAGGATTAAAATTAAAAGCTTCTGAACAACAAAGAAAATTATAAGCAAGGTGAAAAGACAGCCTTCTGAATGGGAGAAAATAATAGCAAATGAAGCAACTGACAAACAACTAATCTCAAAAATATACAAGCAACTTATGCAGCTCAACTCCAGAAAAATAAATGACCCAATCAAAAAATGGGCCAAAGAACTAAATAGACATTTCTCCAAAGAAGACATACAGATGGCTAACAAACACATGAAAAGATGCTCAACATCACTCATTGTCAAAGAAATGCAAATTAAGACCACAATGAGGTACCATTTCACACCAGTCAGAATGGCTGCGATCCAAAAGTCTACAAGCAATAAATGCTGGAGGGTGTGGAGAAAAGAGAACCCTCTTACATTGTTGGTAGGAATGCAAACTAGTACAGCCACTATGGAAAACAGTGTGGAGATTCCTTAAAAAATTGCAAATAGAACTGCCTTATGACCCAGCAATCCCACTGCTGGGCATACACACCGNCTCCAGTATTCTTGCCTGGAGAATCCCATGGACAGAGGAGCCTGGCAGGCTATAGTCCATAGGGTCACACAGAGTCAGACATGCCTGAAGCGACTTAGCATGCACGTGCGTTAGTCACTCAGTCGTGCCCGACTCTTTGTGACCTCCCATGAGCACACCTCTCTCGTGTGTCTGACTGTAGCCTTCCAGGCTCCTCTCTCCATGGAATTCTTCAGGCAAGAATACTGGAGTGAGTGGCCATTTCCTAGCATGCATGGATGCATAGAAAAGTCCTAAATTCATTGAGGTGTCTGGTTTTCTTTAATTAACAGTAACTCTGTGATGTTCTGACTCTATTTTTTGCTTTCTGCTTTTGCAAGACTCTTGTATCCTGGCTCCTCTCTCCTGTCTTTGGAGAAGTCCCTCAGAGTAATCTGAGACTGTAAAGTCCTCATAAGTCTGCAGAATAGAATATAATTCTCAGCTTTCAGGTTGTACAATATTTTTCAGATGGCAGTCTCAACAGATTGAAGGCAGGAGGAGAAGGGAACGACAGAGTACAAGATGGCTGGATAGCATCACTGACTCCATAGACATGAGTTTGAGCAAACTCCGGGAGATGGTGAAGGACAGGCAAGCCTGGCATGCTGCAGTCCATGGGATCGCAAAGGGTCAGACACGACTTAGCGACTGAACAAGAGCAACAAGTCTCAAAAAAAGCCAAATGTACTCATATTTGGATAATTCGAGGGAAGGAAAAGTTATGGCTTGTCTGTGGGGAACTTCAGAATAGAGCAGTCCTAGTAGATGGTGCCAGGGGCCTGCCAACTCCCTGAGACCCAGAGACCAGGGAAGGGAGTGGTTCTGGGGCTCTAGCAGACAGAGGGGACACCTGGAGAGGGGCGGTGACCTTCAGTGGTCAAGGGGCACAGACAGCCTTCAGCAACTCAGCAGGGAGGGAGAGGGGAATAAACACTTGGATTCATGCTCCTTTCTCCCTCCCTCTCTGCTAGGAAGCCAGGTGGCAAAGGAGACACAGATGTCATCCTTGAATGGATTGGCCTCTTGGGGTCCAGCTAACCAATAATCTTAATTCCATCTGCAAAGCACCTAGATTAGAATTTTGGAAATGTTAGAACTCAGCCAACTACAACAGTGATCAGCATTTTGCCAAGGTTATGTTACTCGCTTTTAAAAAAATTACAGCGATCTTATAGAAAGCAGATTTATTGAGATATAATTTACATGCCATGCAATTCACCCATATAGTGTACATTCAGTGTTTTTTGGTATATTAGNTGATGCTTCTGAACTGTGGTGTTGGAGAACATTCTTGAGAGTCCCTTGGACTGCAAGGAGATCCAACCAGTCCATTCTGAAGGAGATCAGCCCTGGGTGTTCTTTGGAAGGACAGATGCTAAAGCTTAAACTGCAGTACTTTGGCCACCTCATGCAAAGTGTTGACTCATTGGAAGAGACTCTGATGCTGGGAGGGATTGGGGGCAGGAGGAGAAGGGGAAGACAGAGGATGAGATGGCTGGATGGCATCACCAACTCGATGGAACGTGAGTTTGAGTGAACTCCAGGAGTTGGTGATGGACAGGGAGGCCTGGCATGCTGCGATTCATGGGGTCGCAGAGTCAGACATGACTGAGCAACTGAACTGAACTGAATGATCACATTACGTGAGGAAACTACCCAACACCTGGGTGAGAACTACCCAAAGGGGAAAGAAAACAGTGCCTGCAGTTCTCATAAGGCTGGGAATAAAGTTCCCCTTCCCAATACCCGGAGTGAAAAACTTCATAATTTAGGGGCATCCATTAGAATAGGAAGAAGGATATTGCTTCAGCAGTGAGTAAAAATGTAAGTCAACATAGCTCTCATGAAATGGATATGATTTTGAAAGACACAAATTACCAAAACTTATATAGGAAGAGATAACCTATTAGCTCCATAGCTTGATGGTTGTTTTTTTTTTTAATTTTTTTAATGGATTGGTAGTTCAAACTTTCTGAGAAAGAAACCTCTAAACCCAGATGACTGCCTTGATGAATTCAACCAAAAATTTAGGAAGAAATACTACCAATTCTCCAGAAATTCTTTCAGAAAATTCACATGAGGGAACATTACCTAACTCATTGTGAGGCTGGCATTACTCTGATACAATATCAAGCAAAGGAAGTCTATGAAAGCGACTAACCAGTACTTCTCATGAACATAGAATCAAAGTGTTCTTAATCCTTAAGCAACTCTGCATGGATTATCACCTCAATATGCAACAACAGTTATTCAGTATTCACCACGTATCATAGTCTACATTAGTCTGTGAAACTCTGGTGGCTCAAGGGTAGACACAAAGCAAGGAGGACTTTGCTAACAGAAAGATCTTCATTTCCCCAAACATTCGATTGGTCTCAGAGTAATAGGCCTCTCCTTCCTTTATCTATAACATTCAGTCTATTTCACTGATCCAGTCACTATACAAAAATTTTCATAAATCTTCCCACACCCATCTAGCCCTCCCTTCCTAAGCATTTCTTTATTTTCTAGATAAAAACATTACATGTTTGTGATTACCCTGGTATTAACTTGCTTAAATATTGTGTGAGACTTCATGCTTCCAGTAGGAGATGCCAATCCCTATGTATCAGGCTCCAATTGTGGGCCAAATCCTGTCTTTCCCAGTTCTGAAAAAACTTACAGTGCAATCTATTGTATAAATGGAAAAAATAGTGGAAAACAAGGATGATGATTAAAAAAATACTACTGGTAGCTAATACTTAGCACTTATGATATACAAGTTCTACCCTCTACCTTTTATATCTATTAATTCATTTAATGCTCACAGTAACCTGTGACGATGGTTGTTATTATCTTTACAGATAAAGAAACTGAGGCACACCTCATAAGTGGAGGAGCCAAGGCTTAAACAAAGCACGTGTAATCACTCTATTATACTTGTGATGAATCACAGAAGAGTTATAATATTTTTCAAATTATTGACAATATGAATTAAATGTAAGAAAAGCCCTGACAAACACTCTTATGTTAGAATACTATTACCTTTTAAATTAGAATACATCTGATGAATAGAAACTTTCTATCATGATCAATATTAACAGTGTTAGCTATAATTTTGTTTAACATGTTCAGAATTCTACATTTTTAATGGATTCAAGCTAAAATAGTTCACTTCCATTACACAGATGAGAAATCATCTGAGATAAAAATCCTGACTTATTATTTATTAAATTTATTAATAAATGTAAACTAGAGCTTCATAGATAAATTTATTTTACCTATCTATGCCTCAATCTCATCATCTATAAAATGAAGATGATACTGCTTTCCAGGTATGCTTAGAATGAACATTATATATTATCTGTATAAGTTTATGCAACATATGTCAAGATCACATGTGCTTACTCACTCACTCTCAGTCATGTCTGACTCTTTGTGACCCCATGGACTGTAGGCTGCCATGCTCTTCTTCCATGGGGATTCTTCAGGCAAGAATACTGGAGAGGGTTGCCATGCCCTCCTCTAGATCTTCCCAACTCAGGGATCGAATCCAGGTCTCCCACACTGCAGGCAGATTCTTTACTATCTGAGCTACGAGGGCAGTCCATAGTAACTGCTTAATATTAGTTGTTAAATCATCAGTAACGATAAACTAAATAGAAAAATTTACATAATGTTACATAATAACATGATAGCTTATAATGGGACACATGTGACTTAAATTCCAGATTTACCAGGCATGTTAGTAAGTTCCTTTAAACTTCAGTTTCTCAGTGTGAAAAATAATATAAAACACTATACAAACAGTTGGAAGACTGAGTGAAAAACATTTACAAAATCACTTAGCACGGTTCCAGGTACGTATTTTTCTCAATAAATGAAAACCTTTGATAAATGGAAACTGGGACAGTGGGAAGGGTGGTGAACTTGATGCTGGTGGTATGTATGACTTAACCGGCCTAGGATTATAAAGGAAAAGACAGTGCACAGGATATTTTCAGTTGCATCTCATGGATAGTTCAAAACTCACAACAGGTTTCACCTTTCAGTTTACCTGGCTCTGAGTTTATTTTGTAGACGAAGAAAGGCAATATATATACGGTCTCATTTTATGCAGCTATTCATTTTTCTTAATATAAATTTATTTATTTTAATTGGAGGCTAATTACTTTACAATATTGTATTGGTGTTGCCATACATCAACATGAATCCACCATGGGTGTACATGTGTTCCCCATCCTGAACCCCCCTACCACCTCCCTCCCCATATCATCCCTCTGGGTCATCCCAGTGCATCAGCCACAAGCATCCTGTACAGGAATTTACACAAGGGTAGGATCTTATTTCTTGTTTTTATCTTTTCTTAACAGCCATAAGTTATACCATTAAATCTAAGCCAATATAACTACTGCAAGTTCCCCAGCCATGTTAGGCTGAACATGATAACTTTTTGGCTGAATACTATCTACTATTTTTAGTAGGAATACTTATTATTTTAATTGACATTTTGAAATTCGTTAGAACACTAACAAACTATTTCAAAAAACAGTGTAGAACATCCAAATGGGTGATAGGTATAAAAATTAGGGGTCTTTCTCCAAATATTCACTGACACAGATGTCTATCTTTAGGACAGAAGATAAATGAATAAACATAATAGAAAATGGAGGGAACTGTAATGACTTAATTAATAGAATACATTATATTTAAAAGGTTAAATTGGGAACAATCATCTTTTATGCACATGCTTAGTGCTGGGAAGTGATTTAAATAACAGTAGCAAATGAGAAAATGAGTCAAAATTACATACACCACCAAGCTTTTTTTTTTTAAATGACAAGTGTTATAATTAATACTCAACTTCCTTTATCACTCACACCACCTTAAAGGTACTAAAAAGTTCTCTCAGAGCTGAAGCTTAAGTCTAGTCATTTCTTGCATATTATTTAGATAGCATAGCAATGGGAATAAAATTAGTTACAATATTAATATGACAGGTGTGTCATTTTAAACAAAGAGCTTATTTACAAGAGGCTGAAAATGTGTGAGCCTGGTGGTGGAAAAGTCTTCCACTCCAAAATGGCAAGTAAGGCACCAAAATTATCATGGAAGAGGGTGGTGATGGAACAGGTGCCAAATTTTCTTGTTCTTGTTCTAATGATAGACTGCTTTCTCTTCCTCACTTTCTCTTTCCCTACCTCTCCTTTTCCCTTCTCCTCAGTCTGCCTCCCTTCCTCCCTCTCCCCTTCCTTTCTTCCTTCTTTGAAGTTTCTAGAGCATATTATGCTCCCTCTCTTATCCTTCACTTTTACCCAAGGACTGGTACTATTTGCTCTTGGGCAAAATGATAGGATACTGAAAGAGGAACTCCCCAGGTCAGTAGGTACCCAATATGCTACTGGAGATCAGTGGAGAAATAACTACAGAAAGAATGAAGGGATGGAGCCAAAGCAAAAACAATACCCAGCTGTGGATGTGACTGGTGATAGAAGCAAGGTCCGATGCTGTAAAGAGCAATATTGCATAGGAACCTGGATTGTCAGGTCCATGAATTAAGGCAAATTGGAAGTGGTCAAACGAGATGGCAAGAGTGATCATTGACATTCTAGGAATCAGCGAACTAAAATGGACTGGAATGGGTGAATTTAACTCAGATGACCATTATCTCTACTTCTGGGCAGGAATCCCTTAGAAGAAATGGAGTAGCCATCATGGTCAACAAAAGAGTCCAAAATGGGTACTTGGATGCAATCTCAAAAATGACAGAATGATCTCTGTTCGTTTCCAAGGCAAACCATTCAATATCACAATAATCCAAGTCTATGCCCCAACCAGTAACACTGAAGAAGCTGAAGCTGAATGGTTCTATGAAGACCTACAAGACCTTTTAGAACTAACACCCCAAAAGAATGTCCTTTTCATTATATGGGACTGGAATGCAAAAGTTGGAAGTCAAGAATCACCTGGAGTAATAGGCAAATTTGGCCTTGAAATGTGGAATGAAGCAGGACAAACACTAATAGAGTTTTACTAAGAGAATGCACTGGTCATAGCAAACACCCTCTTCCAACAACACAAGAGAAGACTCTACACATGGAAATCACCAGACGGTCAACACTGAAATCAGATTGATTATATTCTTTGCAGCCAAAGATGAAGAAGCTCTTATACAGTCAACAGAAACAAGACCAGGAGCTGACTGTGGCTCAGATCATGAACTCCTTATTACCAAATTCAGACTTAAATTGAAGAAAGTAGGGAAAGCCGGTAGACCATTCAGGTATGACCTAAATCAGACTTTATTTTTGGAGGCTCCAAAATCACTGCAGATGGTGACTGCAGCCATGAAATTAAAAGATGCTTACTCCTTGGTAGAAAAGTTATGACCAGCCTAGATGGCATATTCAAAAGCAGAGACATTACTTTGCCAACAAAAGTCTGTCTAGTCAAGGTTATGGTTTTTCCAGTGGTCATGTATGGATGTGACAGCTGGACTGTGAAGAAAGCTGAGCACCAAAGAATTGATGCTTTTGAACTGTGGTGTTGGAGAAGACTCTTGAGAGTCCCTTGGACTGCAAGGAGATCCAAGCAGTCCTTTCTGAAGGAGATCAACCCTGGGATTTCTTTGGAAGGAATGATGCTGAAGCTGAA
>SJYV01038784.1:578569-766675 GCA_006410875.1 Neotragus pygmaeus
TGGTCATGTATGGATGTGAGAGTTGGACTGTGAAGAAGGCTGAGCACCAAAGAATTGATGCTTTTGAACTGTGGTGTTGGAGAAGACTCTTGAGAGTCCCTTGGACTGCAAGGAGATCCAAGCAGTCCTTTCTGAAGGAGATCAACCCTGGGATGTCTTTGGAAGGAATGATGCTGAAGCTGAAACTCCAGTACTTTGGCCACCTCGTGTGAAGAGTTGACTCATTGGAAAAGACTCTGATGCTGGGAGGGAATGGGGGCAGGAGGAGAAGGGGATGCCAGAGGATGAGATGGCTGGATGGCATCACCGACTCGATGGATGTGAGTCTGAGTGAACTCCGGGAATTGTTGATGGACAGGGAGGCCTGGTGTGCTGCGATTCATGGGGTCACAAAGAGTCGGACATGACTGAGCGACTGAACTGAACTGAACTGACTCTAAACAGTTACTATAGTGGTTGAAGAAGTACCAATGAAATGCTGAGTGCTTGTGAAGATGAAATTCACAGATATTCTTATTATAACTGCTATTATATATTTAGAGGGCACTGTGGACTTGCCTCTCTTGAGATTTCTCTAGATAATGGGATTTCTATATTAAGCTCCTGCTTCCTGGCATTCGACTCAGGATCAATGGACACCATTTGATTTAATTGTTTTAAGGGTTCTCATAAGGCAGGCACTTTTTGGTTTGGATGCTTGTTAATTTCCTGGCATGTTCTGGTTCAGGAAGACTTACTTAGGAAACACAGCATCCTGACAGCCTATGTCTCCAGTTACTTTCATTGTAGACCTCTGAAGCTAATCAAAGGTCTACCAGCTACCCATCACTAATGGAACCTTATTTTAAAACGTGGATAAAGGCAAAGTGTCTCTTGGTTAATTTTAACCAGGTTCACTGTTAGAGTTGAGATAAACCGTAAAGAAAGAAAATATGGGAAGAAAATCTGTGAAAAATATGGTGCTTTGAGAACTTAGTGGCAAACATTAAAGTCTGTGTAAGACATACATTGGCTTCCCAGTAGGACATATTTATATTAATATACTGATCACTTAGAGTGTTTTATTCTTTTGTCAAGCCTTCTTATACACTTCAAATGCATTCTCACTAGGGGGAAATAATCTCCTTGCTTATTGATAGTATTTGATACGCATTTTATAACATAAGTGACTATTAGGGACTTCACTTGCTTAATAAAAATTTGCAGAACAGTGGCAGATTTGGTGAGCTAATGGACTCCATATGCTCTTCTTATGCTGACAGAAGATGGTATATTGCTAACATGCACAAATCTTTTCAGATAAAAATTGCCATCAGCTACAGTTATTCTTTTTGAGAATGCCAACACTATGTCACAAATGGGGAATATGCAAATGTGTTCAGATTCCCACTACTTCATATCGAGATACTTTGATGCAAAGCAGAGTTCTATAACATGATGCAATGCTTGTCTTTCACACAGACAGCTCTATTTCATTTAACTTTGGATTTCCCTGTCTTTGACATAATAGAGACTGCTGTTTTGAAGATGTTTGGCACAGTAAAAATCCATCTTCTAAGGAGGCCATAAATATGTTTCTTTGGATAGTTTACTAGGAAACTAAATATCAAATAATTACATAATAGCTAATAAACTTGTTTCTAAAAGTTGTTCCTTCAGAATTTAAAAAAAAATGATGTAGTTGGTAATATTAAGAATCATTTTCTTCTCCTTCAGCAGATCAATTTCTGTGCCACTGATTGACTTCCAGAATTTCTAAGGAACACAAACCTGTTTCAAGTTGTAAATTAAGTTCCCTCCTTCACAACCATGAAGTATTGCTGCATTAATTTATACTGTTTTCTTATGTCGATGACTATTTGGCATACTGCTTCTCCTTAGGGAGACTTTTTTTGGGTTTTCAGCACTATAAATTCTTATGTGTTGAAAAATTCTTCTAACTCTTGAAAAAAAAAGTGAAATAAAAAAACAAAGTAAGGCATCTGCTGAAAAATGGGCTAGGTGATCAGTAGGCGATAATGACACAAATATTCTCACCATCTCTCTTCTTAGCTGCCTGCAAAGCACCCTGTTCATCCTTAGCTGTGTTGCTACTCTGACAATAAGCTAATCAGAACACAACAACTGAAGTTTTCTTCTAATGTTATAGGGCAACTTCCAGAACACTGGAGTGGGTTTCCATTTCCTTCCTGAGGGGATCTCAACGCAGGAATCAAACTCGTGTCTCTAGCTACCAGGGAAGCCCATAATTACATGTGTGTCCAGGGACTAATGACTCAGTCTTTTTCAATCTTACTGAACTTATCTGTAAAATGCAGATAATGCTCCCNTCTCAACGCAGGAATCAAACTCGTGTCTCTAGCTACCAGGGAAGCCCATAATTACATGTGTGTCCAGGGACTAATGACTCAGTCTTTTTCAATCTTACTGAACTTATCTGTAAAATGCAGATAATGCTCCCTACCAGAGAATATGAGACAACTTAGAGAAAACGAAAACTTATCAAGGACAACAGAAGAAGCAAGTGCTCAAAGATGGATAAAGCCTGTCTTTCACACCCTACCACTCTGCTAGATGCTCTGCACGCCACCATATCACAGGTACGGTTTTGAACAGGCTGCGTAACTTCGTGCATCTGTACAATGCATAAACAGCACATGCAATTTCTTCTGACTCATAATAAAAATGCTTCCATTATCCTGCTAGGAAAACATGCTTTAAGACTCCATTCAAATGTCATCTTTTCCAGATTATCTTCTCACATCTCCAGTTTGAACTTACGGACTAAATTTGTAAATACCTCAATTACTTGTGTATGATTCTGTTTCACATTAAACTGTGAACATCCTAAAGAAGGGATGTGTCTTGTTTTTACCCTTGTTAGCATGGAATCATGCCCAATCTCTAGTAGGTATTCTTAATGTTTGCTGAGTGAACAAATGCATCATTTGTAAGAATAAAGGAAAGGAAGCAGCAATTTGGATATATCCTTTCAGCAAAAGCTTCTAGATCAATGAATGCAAAATATGTTTATCAAGATATACACATGGTTATAAGATGTATAGATATCTAGTAAAATTCTTATGGTGCAATTTGTAGACATGTTCTTAGCAAGGAAAGGTCAGAAGAAGGTGACTGGAGTTAGATTCTGGGATAGATCTAAATAAAGACCACAACATAGCAGAAATCTTTAGAATAAATATAAACTTACTTAAATTTTGAGTAGTGAAGTGTATAAAAAATATAATTGGTAGTCTAATCACAACTCATTTTGCATTTTTAATAAATGTATTATTAGTGCTTTTGTATTTAGTTTTGGGCTTGCTGGCGCTAATTTCACTATTGTTCTTCATGTGGTAACGACATGTGAAAGAGAATTTCATTGTGTTTACAGAAAATTTAACATTAACAAAAATTTTACATTAACAAAAACACTGAGTACTTAGCACAGAAGGTACTCCTTTCAGTACACAACTATGAATTTCCAAAGCTGTAAATAGAGTAAATAGATGTCTTTTTGCTACATCAAAATTTCAGACAAAAACAAAAAGAAAACTTAACTTTAAAAACTGCTTTTATGAAATACTAAATCATTAAAATCTTTATATGTTTAACATACAAAGAACAACAATNGACACGACTGAGCGACTGAACTCAACTGAACTTGTAGTTTCCTCTATTCACTTTTTATTCACATTCTCTAGAATGATTCCTTGTTTCTGCTCATTGTCTTTATTCTTAGCTGGAAATGACTTAAACCTCTCATTTGTAAATACTATATTTCTCCTGGGTCCAGCTCCCCACCATATCCACTTCTTTGTAGGATATTCTATTTCTGTCCTCCCTAAAACACTTTAGGTTTGCCTCCAAGCAAATGTACCACTTTCTACATGGTGTTAAGTTGATTTGTGTGCAACTTCAATGAAAGCAAAGATACTATTTTATTCATCTTTACAAGTTAGAAAGGTCCTCAAGTTAGTTGTATGAAGTCTCTCTCTCTCATTTGTTAATCTATGACAGAAAAAAGATGGCTGTGTGGGATCCCTCCCAGGAAACTTTCTTCCCTGTGAATTCTCAGGATCTACTCTAGGGTTGGACTATTTCCACTACTCAGACTATGGAAACTCTCAGGTTTCCTAGAACCTTGATAAGTTTTTCAGTTTTCAGCAAGAAATCAATATTGATTAAACCATGGGGAAAAAAAGGGCAGAGACTACCGTTTAAGTCACACAATAAATGGCCATTATTCACTATTAACCAGTGGAAAAACACACCTCTCATTCCACTATTTATAATGTATGTTTCCATAGAGTGATTCTATCTTTAACAGGGATAAGGAGGAAAGAAACTAAAACTTACTACCTACTTAAATGTGTCAGAAATCATGCCAAGTATTTCAATACATGTTATCCTATTTAATCATCAGAAAAGCCATGTAAACACTGTTACCTTCACTTTACAGAGGAGGAATCTGAGGCTCAGAGGAGTTGTGTCATAAAGTGAGCAAGTGGGATGGCCAGGATCTGAAGGTTCCTGACTTCAAAGCACACATTCCTTCTACTATGTGAGTCTGAGAGGTAAGATTTTGCTAATAGTTTTACCACCAAGAACTACACATTTCAGTAGCCACCACTATCACCTAAAGTAGAATTTCATAACAAACCTGGAGAAACAGCACATGGTGTCTATTAAAAATGGTTGTGGATGCTCTCAAAAGGAAGAAATGGAGCTGTCATACGTTGTTTCAAGTCTTGTACACCTGGAAATTGTTACCAAGGAGAGGCATAGACCATTGTTCAGATAATGTCAGCAGGAGAAAAGGGAGGAATGAAGAAAAATCAGAGTGACATCACAGAGAACATAGGAATGCTTGAACACAGGAATGAAGCAAAAGAGGGAACCACACATGAATCAAGTGTGTGGTCTTGCAACTGAGGGCCACCATTATTAGAAGA
The DNA here is from genome assembly GCA_006410875.1 of Neotragus pygmaeus. Classification (NCBI taxonomy): domain Eukaryota; kingdom Metazoa; phylum Chordata; class Mammalia; order Artiodactyla; family Bovidae; genus Neotragus; species Neotragus pygmaeus. The sequence continues at coordinate 583,525 of SJYV01038784.1, forward strand.
CAGAGAGGGGAAAATGGTGTAGGATCAGGTCAATAGTATGGACAAAGTAGAAGCAGCATGGTGTTTTCTGGGACTCACATCTCTTTTTCACCTCCCCCTGACAACTTTTTGATGCAACCTAAGACAGTATTAGATTTTGGCAGCCAAGCTGGACAATTGTTAGTTCATCACATGTACAGTTAACAAAAATCCTGAAGTCCCTGTTGTTGAGTATCTTTGTCCAACAGATATTTATAGAGAGTCAGTGGTATGCCAGCCATCATGCTGGGCATGTGGACTGTGGAAGTGAACAAGGTGGTCTTGAGCCCTGCACCAGCAGGGTTTCTACAACTAACCACAGATAATGCGTGCGGTATTTTGCAAACCTTCCTCATCAAAGCTACCTTCAGCTCTCACCTTGACAGATGTAATAACCCCTGACTCAACTCTGGGATTCTGTACCCAGTCTCTATTGTCTATATTCCACATAGAAAGTATTATAATCCTTATAAGACAAAAGACAAAATGAAAAGCTTATCATGACAGTACCTTGACTCAAAGTCTCCCAATCTGATCACATTTAGAAGAAAATCTGAATAGACTCTCCAAGACCTGGTCCGCAGGGGTCTTTCCAACCTTGTTCTGCATGGCCTTCTCCTTGCTCAGTGTATTTCACTCATCCTGGCCTCACTGCAGTTTCACAAATATGCCAAGTGTGGCCCTCATTAGGGGGGTCTTCCTTCACTTGCATCTCTACAAACAAAAGATCATCACAGAGCTGTTCCCTGGCTACTAAGGTAGGAGGCCCCTAACTGTTACAAACCCCAACTCTGTTACCATTTCTTCACCTTGGTTCATTTTTCTAAAAGAACTCAACACTCACATCTTCCCTAATTAGAAGAAAAGCTCCGTGTGGATATGGGCTTTGCTTTGTTCACTGTTTTGTCTTTAAGGTCTAGAACAGTGCCTGGTACATGTAAAAGTGAAAGTTGCTCAGTTGTGTCTGACTCTTTGCAAACCCATGGACTATACAGTCCATGGAATTCTCCAGGCCCGAATACTGGAGTGGGTAGACTTTCCCTTCTCCAACCCAGGGATCTTTCCAACCCAGGGATTGAACCTAGGTCTCCCAAATTGCAGGCGGATTCTTTACCAGCTGAGCCACAAGGAAAGCAAGCCCAAGAATACTGGAGTGGGTAGCCTATCCCTTCTTCAGTAGATCTTCCGGACCCAGGAATCAAACTGGGGTCTTCTGCATTGCAGGCGAATTCTTTACCAACTGAGCTATGAGGGAAGCCCATTGGTACATGGTAGGCACTTGATAAATACCTGTTGAATGAAAGAAGGATGTTCAGGGATCTGGGACAATGGGAAATGCAGAGACTGGACCTAGTTTATAGACTGAGTCTTCCTGATGGCTTTAAGTTGAGACCCGGAGATATACAGGGATGGATGAAGCTAGTGTTTGGACAGAGGAAACATGAAAACCCCCAAACAGGATCCCACACATAGAACCTAAAACTCCTCTGTACAGAGGGTGACTAGTGAGAGACGGAGCGTAGGAGAAGAAATGAGTCAGTCATGGAGAATCTCAGAAACCACATTAATGAGTTTTGTCTTTATCCTCAAGGCAATGGGACACTGCTAAGGGATCTTCAGCAAGAAAGTGACATGATCGGATTTATGTTTTAAAATGATCACTCAGGCTGCAGCATGGAAAATGAATTGGATGGGATTAAGACAGGAGAAGGAAGTTGAATTTACATTTATCCCTATTAAATTTAATCTTCTGAATTGCAGCTCATCAGTTCTCCCTGTTGAGATCTTTTTGAATCCCTATTCTGTCATCCACACATTAGCTAACCCACTGAGCTGTGTGTCACTTATACATCTGATAAGTCAGCCTTCTACATCAGAGTCATGTTCAGAGCTTACATTACTGAACACCATCCCTGTTTTCTTTAGGTGCTTGCCGGTTAGCTTACTCTCCCATCTCTAGGCAGTGTCTTTTCTTATAAAGTTCACTGGCAAGCCTAGAATTGAAACGTAACCCTCAAGATCTAGTAACCTGAGCTACCTAGGATTTTCATGTGCATTTCCCCTAGAGCTTATGGACTTCACTTTAGGACAGAAACTCAGTTTATTTGTGCATGAATTAATGTTGGCATGTGACTTCTTTCTAGGGATGGCATAGTTGCTTCTGTTCTTGGCTGCAATAAGTACTATCAAAAGATTTCTGTTCTGGCATGAACAGAAATATATTTCTGCCAGACGCTACTATCATCTGTTTAATATGCAAACTGTGTAAAACCAAGGCTACTAGTATGTAATAGATTTTGAAAAGTTGTCATCCAGACTCATTGTTTATTAGAGGATATTAATTTGGGGGTTTATGTGCTGTGTCTCCAATTCAGAGCATACAACCATTCACTTAAATAGATCACAAAGTTCTGCATGCACTCAAGTCAAATGATCTGGTATTTTATACTGGTCTATTAGATGAGCTCATTTAAATCAGGCTCCTCTTTGCAGAATGGGTGATTATACATACATATTAAACGTTCACTATCTTTTGGAAGATATTGAAATTTATTAAGAATCCTGAACAAGGTTGAGCTAATAGAAAACATTAATAGGAAAAACAGAAAGTTACCAGACCCATACTCCAAAGTGACTTCACAGAAAGTGATTTTTTAACCTCTTTCCCTTACACCACGGATTTGTTTGGAGGCTTCAGTGGCCACCAACCAATGAAGGGAAAAAGAAAAAGCAGTGGACTTAATTTATGGTATATCATTCCCCTCCCTGCTGTTGCTACCTCAATTCTTGTATTAAATACAGCTTGTTATACAACTTCGGAAGAGATTTAGAAAAACTGATTTAAAATGATTTGGGTGTCAATTTCTCATTTAGTAACAACTGGCTGATTTTCTTTTAAGCAAGCTTTGTGAATACCTAGAATTTCTTGTCAACTGGGGCAAAAAAATCCTCCAATACAAATGCAATTACTGATATTTAAAAATAAATTCTAAATGTAACAATTAATAACACTTGCATAATTTTACATTCCAGAGACAGTCTTTAATAATTTCAAACTTCTGGTTTTATTCTTATAATTTAAAGACAGTAATTTTTTCAGGTCCAGGATACTTTGGCAGGTCTTTGTAAAACACACAGGCTCTAAGCCTTGTGCCTAGAATGGCTGATAGGAAAAAAACAAAACAAAACAAAATTATTGCCAGCTTTAATCAGAGGAACTGTTTTAAAAATTCAGGACATGAAACTATAAACTTAAAATCCATCGTCTTGGAACTACTAAAATGAAAAAAAAAAAAAAAAAAGATGTATTGATGTTCAGTGATAGGCATCTCCTTCCCATATGTTGTGCCTTCACTAGACTTTTCAGTTTGAAAATGGCACCATCATTGTCCCAAGCAACTCTGACTCCTCCTCTGCTTCAGCTTCAAAATAGTTGGTCAGACTTGATTTTGACCAAAGGTAGGGAATCAGGTCACTGCTCTCTTACTACTTTTTACTGACTCTACAATACTACCAGAGTAAGATTGGAATAATATTCTCTAAAGACTAAAATCTAAAAGAACTTGGAACTTCTGCCAACTCACACGAGGCTTCCTTGCATTTCCATATGCAAGAGTGACCAGAAGCATATGGCCTTATAGGATGGCTGACCCAGTCTCTCTAACAACCTTGTCCTCACCAGCTACTTTCTGGTTGCAAGGTATACTTTCTCTGACATGTTATAGCCTGGTCAACGAGCTAAAAGTGGAAGGTTTCTGGGCAGCACTTCTTAGACATTATTGGATATCCTGATATAAAGAAAGGTGGTACACTCTTTTGCCTTTTCCCCATCCTTCATCTTTTCTTGGGGGGGTGGGCAGGGGTAGGGGCTNAAAGGGTTTCTTTCCACTCAAATAATCTTCTCTACATATTTTTCTTAATACTAGCATTTTATTTTCAAAGTGAACCTTCTAAAACATGCTTAGAAAAGTACATGGTAACAATATATTCAACACTTATTTAAGACTATTGCATTCTCTTACAAATATAATCTTCCCAGTCCATTAATGATGAGGCCTATCATCATTTTTGTCCAACAAGGTGGACAATTAGACTGAGATGTCTTTAGATATTCTTTCCCTTAATGACTTTGTGACCACATTTTCAATATAACATCATCTCTAAATTATGGCAAGGTCATAGAGAAGCCCTTTAGGTATATATATATATTTTTAACATGGATATAGATTTAGATATCTAAGAGGTTAGTTAATTTAGCCCATTGAAGTGTGTTAACTAATACATCTAACACTACCAAGTAGCTATGCTGGACACTGTCTACATTAGGTTACGTGACTATGGAACTCTTTAAGGCTCCTCAATTGTCTTAACATATAAAGCTGTAGAAGATTGCACTTGTATTAATAAAGTCTTTGATTAAATCTAAATACACAATCTGCTTTGTGGATAATTTGTAAAAATGGGCATAATTTATGAAGCTGTACTGGGTGAGCCTGTACCAAGTGTTAAAACTATGTAGAATATTTTCAATGTATTCTAAGTCAATCATATTCTTTGGTTCAAATTTTTTTTTTTTGGTATTACTTTGAAGTATTTGTCACAATGACTAATACTATATGACCCAAGGTGAGCAAAATCTCTCAGTATTCAGCTTACACAACATTTGTGACAACTCACATGCAATCAACTTGCTCTGCTGCTGCTGCTGCTGCTGCAAAGTTGCTTTAGTCATGTCCGACTCTGTGCGACCCCATCGACAGCAGACCACCAGGCTCTGCCATCCCTGGGATTCTCCAGGCAAGAACACCGGAGTGGGTTGCCATTTCCTTCTCCAATGCATGAAAGTGAAAAGTCAAAGTGAAGTCGCTCAGACCTGTTTGACTCTTAGCAACCCCATGGACTGCAGCCTATCAGGCTCCTCTGTCCATGGGATTTTCCAGGCAAGAATACTGGAGTGGGGTGCCATTGCCTTCTCCTAAATTGCTCTATACTAATGCAATTCAATTTTGTGTTGCTGCAGGTAAAAGCAAGCAGTTCAAATGTGTTTTGAACATAATTCCCATGGCACGAAGTTTATGCACAGACAACACTACTCTTCAGCAAATAGATTTATGGAAAATGAAAAGAGGATCCATAAATAAGAATGGTTTTTTGTTAGAGAAATATTTATCTTCAACTTTTCTAATCTAACAAACAAAAGGAAAAAAAAACCTTATAAATTAAAATATAGATAAAGGATGTACTTCTTGAGATGAAAAAGAAAATAACAAAGGGAAATGATAGAAAAATACAAAGGGGGGAAAATGTCAGTGATAGAACACTAGGAAGGGCCACACAATCTGATCTAATTAACCCTCTCTGGCAGAGCAGGGGAATTCACATGATCTAAATCAATTATGTCAAGTGATTGCCTAATTTATTCATAGATTCCTCCAATTAGGAAATAAAGCACACAGCCCTTTAAGTTTTAAACAACTGCTTTCAGTCTTCTATGTAATGAAATTAAAGCCCTTGGCCCTTCTGTATTTTCTGCATTTGACTCTTTTTCTTAAATCTGTTCATTATAATGAAACTTCTCCAAGCACTTTCAAATGAGAAAGACTAGTTTGGGTAAGTGAAAGTGAATATAGAATGCTATATTCTACACTCTCCTAAAATATTTTTATCCCTATTCTATTGTGCTACTCAAATAAAACATTTATTTGCACTTTTATTCATTTATACTTGAAGTATTCATTTGTACTTTCATTCATCCATTCATTTAGGAAAGGTGAACCTGCCTACTTGGTAAGATCAGTCAAATCAATCATGGAGATCAATGTGTTTCTGAGGTTGCAGCCAGATTTCTCTAATGCTATCCATCTACATCATCCATCTTGCATTTACTCCACACCTACATGTTCTAAGTGGTGAGGAGGAAGCCAAAGATGTATAAGGTATGACCCTTCAAAGGCTTGCAATCTGATTAGAGTCGGAAAAAGTTTTTACTCAGTAGGTACCCAAAAGGATATATGATTCTTCGCTAAAACTGGTGATACCAAAAGTAATTGCTTTAAGAACTCAGAGAAAGAGTTAGGGGGAAAAAATGACAGCTCTCTGGAGCAGGCAAGAGTTGAATGGGTCCTGAATTAAAGTTAAATTTTAAATAGGAAAGAAGAAAGAATGATGGGTCTTCTATTTTTAGAGTTGAGAATGGAAAATTAATAAGTCTCACTTGCAAAGAAAGGCCTAATGGTTTAGAGCCCAGGCATCCAAGGTAAGTGTGACTGAGTTCAAATCCTGGCTTCATTGCTTACCAGCTGTGACACCTTACAGAAGTTGATCATTCTAAGGCCTGTTACACTTATCTGTAAAATGGCTATAGAACTGCCATGAAAAAAAAAACATGCCTTGCATAGATCAAGTACTAAAAAACATTAGTTACTACCATTACCATAACAGATATCACTGTTTTCTCTCTTTCTTTGTCTTTACATTCTAGATTAATAGGTATTAATCACAACCCTGAATATCAGGCTGAAGAATGTGGTCTTTCTACTAGGACTAAAGGAAAGTCAACACCTTCTGGCAACTGGATAGATAGGCATCCAGCAATGTATGAGATGTTATTTTACCAAACATGTGTTATTCCTTCTGAGGTACATTGCATGCAGTCAGCCACATTCTGTCATCACAATCCATTATGAATTCATGCTTAGTTATAGCCTTGTTCTTTCATGCTGCTCTGCAGTTAATTCCTGCTTACTTAGTAACTGAAGACACTTCTCTACCCTGGAGATTCTCTCCTAGATTGCATACTGCTTCACAGCACTGATCACACGTCCCAGCTTCTTGGCAATTCTTTCTTACCTTACCCTACTCTGGGTATTGCACATCACCTTTCAACCTCACAAACACAACTCTTCTGCCAAAGAACATTAGAGATTTTGTCCTGTGAGATGGTCTATACTCAAGGTTTCTGTGATCAGATGAGTTTGGAAGATGCTGCACATTACTAAATCTTGAAGGTGTGTGTGTGTTAGTCACTCAGTAATGTCCGATTCTTTGTGACCCAATGGACTGTAGCTCTCCAGGCTCTTCTGTCCCTGGAATTCTCCAGGCAAGAACACTGGAATGGGTTGCCATTCCCTCCTCCGGGGGATATTCCCAACCCAGGAATCAAACCTGAGTCTCCCACATTGCAGGCAGATTCTTTACCATCTGAGTTACCACGGAAGACTTTTGGGGACCCTTCAGTGCCTGGCAATCACGTTAAGGTTGAGAGCAATTGTGTATTTTAGAAAGCTGCTTAACTCAGAATTTTCTAAACCTGTTTGGCCATTCTTTAATATATCATTCAAGTCACTACTAAGACATTCAACCTATCCAGTTTCAATTAAATTTTATGTTTACTTATTTTTATATTGACAAACACATTCTTTAATCTTTAATATGGCTTCATTATTTGTCTATAGTTCGAGGACCTTTCCACTAAAGATTTTCCTCTAGAGGGGGAAGAAAAACAGAAAACACTAAGATTATTTACCTGGAATCTACTGATTTATGAAAGGGGGAAATAGGAAGTCTTTGCTGTAACTAATTTTTCACTCAATTTGGGTGTTACTATATTTCTTTCCAAATTTAGGAAAAGGGCTAAATGTTTTCCAATTCCTCAGTATACTCTTGTTCTGCTTTTAACCCATCAGCTGGAACATTTGCAGGTTTCACAGTTCTTTCAGGACAGTTCTGATGTGCTTGGGGATTATGTCAGTTAGTTCTTCGATCAGCAGAGAGTAGATTAGCTATTCTCAGCTCACTTGAAATCATCACTCATGATTAGTCAATTTCCAATTTGATTTACATTTCAATTTTTGCTTTAATACTTTCATTGGGTAGAGCTCCTAGTAACCTTTTCTTATGAACACTAGAAACCAAGTGAGGATTGAAACATTAGCCTTTCCAGTCATATTCCTTCTCTCCACAATTTGTAGATGTCTATGTTTTTATACTGTATATCTTTTTGGTGTATATTCAGTTAACGTGTTTGCATGCTAAGTTTCTTCAATCATGTCTGACTCTTTGCAACCCTATAGGCTGTAGCCGTCCAGGCTCCTCTGTCCATGGGATTCTTGAGGCAAGAATACGAAAGTGGACTGCCATGTCCTCCTCCAGGGGATCTTCCTGACCCAGGGATAAAACCCAGGTCTCTTAAGTCTCCTGCATTGGCAGGTAGGTTCTTTACCATTAGTGCCACCTGGGAAGCCCATGTTCACTTATTATTACTGTTTATATCCTTAATCTCGCAAACTTTGTCCATGAGACTATTTTTCTAAGGGTAATCTATAGAAATAAGATATTGTTGTCTGTTGTCATTGAAAAGTCTCAGTTATTTAGAATAGTACGTGGCACAGAGAAAGCACTTGATAAATATTTGTTGAGGGAAGGAAGAGATGGGTGGATAAAGTTTTCATGGGACTGAAATTATATTTTCAAGCACCAGATAACTTCTTTGTCTATAAAAACACAATAGGTGTTTCTGGTGGCACAACCCTTGTACTAATGATTTCTAAAGCATCCAAAGCTACTATATACAAGGAACAGCAGTTTTAGTGTTCCAGTGAAGAGCCAAAAATAAATTATTTTAGTAAGATTAACCGACAAACTCTAGATTAAGAAGTTCTTGCCATAAATAAGTCCAAGTTCTGACTCTGCTTCTGATTCATGTTTATCTAGATATTTTCTAGTCATTTAATGAAAGATACACATGAAGTAATTAATGTGTACTTTGGAGCCAGAAATATTCTTAGCTTTAGGGAAGCAAAAACAAAATATCTATTTCCTGCCTCAAGCAAGATTTGAGATTTGACCTTTAATGTAGAATAACATTTTACTTCCAAAAAGTGATATTTAATTCAGAAATTTTCAGCCTTACAGAGGAAATGCTCAGATAATTCACAATAGAAAATATCCAATAAATAAATCTATGAAAAATGTTTAGTCACAGTGGTAATTTTAAAAGTGAAATAAAAATACTCCTGTTGAGCCTATAAAATTGGCAAAATGAAATAAAAATAATGATATTCAGATTCTTTCATGTACAGCAGGGAAGAGTGAAATTTCTTTCTGGAGGGTAGCTGGTCACATATACCAAAAAACTTAAATCTTTATACAAATTTGGCCAAAGGATTATACATATCAAAATTTACAATGATAAAACAATTATGATTGCTTATAAAGGTTTATGCAGTGGTACGGTCAATGCATTGCCATTTATAAGAGCAAAAAATTAGAAACAACTCCTGTGACCAAATAAAACAATATTAGGCAAATAAATCAGGCTACATTTACTCCAGAGAAAGATTTAAAATTAAAAGATATATTATAGAAGCAAAGACACAGAGAATAATATTTAAGCTAGATTATTGTTATAGGACCCACCTTTAAAAGCATATGCTGAAAACAATCACTTTATGGAAAAATTGAAATATAAAAATATGAATATCTATGTATAAGAAAAGAAATAAGCAAGACCAAAGAAATTTCACTTTTTAAAGAACAAACTGAAACTTCTGCACTTAAAAATGAGATAGCTAAACCTCCAATTAAAATAAATAAAATAAGCATAAATTTGAGTAAATTAAAAAAAATGAAAGTAGTGCCAATAACAACTATTTATCATTATAGATATCATGAATATTACACTTATCTAAATATACCATTTGGAAGAGACAACTATAAAATTGTCAAACTTCATTAACATATACTTAGTATATCATATATTTTATTATGCTATATTTATATATTGATATATATTTTTGGATAATGGAACTCTCACTTCAAAACAACTAAAATGGTCTATATTTGCAAAGAAAATTTAAGTATTTCATTTAGCCTTGAATAGCTTCCTTGGCTTCACATTTTATGAAGATGTTCTTATATTAGTACAAAAGTTCTTTTAAAAAGGAACACAGACTTTCATTTAAATGTGAACAATGGCTTAGTAAACAAAAGCAAGTGGGAAAGAAAGGTTCATATTTGGTCTTATTTAAAATGCTTAGTATCTGAGATGTAGAGCCTCAACCAAGGTGCAAAATATAAAGAAGTAAGTACTTCACGTACTAATCCAATTTTTAAGATTGGCCCAGAAGGTGCTAGTGGTAAAGAATCCATCTGCTAATGCAGGAAACATAAGAGGCCTGGGTTCGATTTCTGGGTCGGGAAGGTCCTCTGGAGAAGGGAATAGCAACCCACTCCAGTTTCTTGCCTGAAAAATCCCATGGACAGAGGAGCCTGGTGGGCTACAGTCCATAGGGTTGCAAAGAGTTGGACATGACTGAAGTGACCTAGCATGAACGCCTCAGTTTCCTCACTTATGGTAGGAAAGTAGCTACCTTTTGAAGGCAGTTCCCTGGAAATTCAGCTGGTAAAGAATCTGCCAGAAATGCAGGAGACCCCAGTTTAATTCCTGGGTCAGGAAGATCTCCTGGCGAAGGGATAGGCTACCCACTCTGGTATTCTTTGGCTTCCCCTGTGGCTCAGTTAGTAAAGGATCTACCTGGAATGCAGGAGACTTGGTTTCTGTCCCTGGGTTTGAAAGATCCCCCAGAGAAGGAAATGGCAACCCACTGCAGTATTTTTGCCTAAAAAGTCCATGGGGTTGCAAGGGGTCAGACGCAACTGAATGACTTTCACATACATACAGAATATTTCTGGACTAAAGGATGAGGCAGTTTCTACACTGATCAGGATTTCCCATCAGAGCATAAATAATGCTCTAAATATACAGAGTCTAATGTAAGAATGATCTACATGGGTTTGTTACTGGCCTAACGTCATTGGTTAAGGTTCATTTAGAAACATTTACAAATTTTATAGTTTTCTTCATATTTCTTGTGGGAAAACAGAGACATGGGTTTCTCTTTCTGACACTAAATTTTTATTCTATCTATATATTGTATTACACAATACCCCAGCTTAAGAAAACCTAATCTTAGTGGAAAACCATGGTAATAATTGAAACCATGTGTGATTCAAAGACTGAATTAAGAATCTATACTCCAGTACTTTGGCCACCTCATGCGAAGAGTTGACTCATTGGAAAAGACTCTGATGCTGGGAGGGATTGGGGGCAGGAGGAGAAGGGGATGACCGAGGATGAGATGGTTGGATGGCATCACCGACTCAACAGACGTGAGTTTGAGTGAACTCTGGGAGATGGTGATGGACAGGGAGGCCTGGCGTGCTGCGACTCATGGGGTTGCAAAGAGTCGGACACGACTGAGCGACTGAACTGAACTGAACTGATACAAGATTATATAAAACCTTTTCCGCAGTATTTCGCAATATTGACTTGTGGAGAACTTACTTATACTGACAGCTGAAGTGAGTCACCAATTAGAAAAAATATGTATAGAAGATGAAGAGGCTCACCTCTAATCCCACTACCAAAATTACCCTCTCCATGACTGCTGCTATGACTAATAACATCACTGAATGTCTCATTTTCTAGGCACTATGTTAACTGTTTTTATATAAAATGGATGGTCCTTGCTTTGAAGGCTGGTTTTCGGTCCCAGATGGGGAGTTATGAGAGACTAGTGCCTCTTATTCATTCAATAAGTGGTAAATGAAAGCAACTGTGTTTAAGGTATTCACCAGCATTCCTTCATCAGACAGAGTATAAGAATGGAAAGTTGTGGAAGGTGCCCCAACTTCCAGATAAGCCTACAGCATACAAAGTAGTATACACAATTTCTACACAAAAGATATTCTTTTGCAGTTAATAGTAATAATGAACATGAAATCAAATTTGTCTTGAAAATGCAGTTCTTGAAAACATATTTCTTAGGAATCATAACTTTAAAAGGCAAGAAAAAAAAGGATCTGTAAAAGAATATATATATATCTATATATAACTGAATTACTCTGCTGTACCCTTGAAACTAGTACAACATTGTAAATTAACCACTTCAGTTTAGGAAGAGCTATCTATGGAATTACAGGGCAAGAAAAAAGGTCCTTCACAGAGAGAAGCATTTTTGTACCTTCACTTCCAACTGCAATAGTTTTTCTAGTTAATTTTAAACAGACTCTGCATTATTCTGCTACATCCAATATAATGATCTAGTTAAAGGTAAAGAAAATTGATCTATATCACTATAATATTTATACTATTCCATAATTTATTTTCAGTTTTAAATGTGCAATTGTCTAAAATTTACTTATGTGTTGTAGTCAATAAATGTTGGTTTTCCTTAATGTTTTGAAAGAGGTTTGTGTTTGGATGTGCAAGGTCAGTTATTCAAAGTTTTACTGATTTCTCTTTTTTTATCAGAGAAGAATTCAGCCTGAGTCCTGATACATAATTTCTCTAAACTCATTTAGCTTGTTTTCATCTAGTCACCCCACTTCAGTTATAACCTGTGTGGTTACTTTAATTATATAAACATATTAAGGTAGACTAACTTAAAACAGGGGCTTCCCTGGTGGTTCAGAGGTTAAAGCATCTGCTTGCAATGCAGGAGACCTCGGTTCGATCCCTGGGTTGGGAAGATCTCCTGAAGAAGGAAATGGCAACCCACTCCAGTGTTCTTGCCTGGAGAATCCCATGGACGGAGGAGCCTGGAGGGCTACAGTCCACGGGGTCGCAAAGAGTCGGACACGACTGAGCGACTTCACTTCACTTCAACTTAAAACAAACAAAAAAAACTTTTATCTAAAAATGAAAAATACGTAGTGACTCCTTTTCCATTTTCCTGATGAATTTTGCTTCTCAGTCTTTGTGAGTCATTTCAACTTAAATATCTATTCTTTCCTTGCATACCAAACATGCCTCAAACCAGAATTAATTTTCCATCATTATTAGCTTTCTAGATTGCAAAGCTTATCAACTTGATGTATCTTTTGACTGTCACTATCATTGTTTGATACATTTCAGGGGCAGATTCAAATTTTAAACAAATTTGAGTTTTTTTAATGTTAGCCATGAAAATATCTAAGGAGAGGTCTCATATGTCTCTTAAGTCACCTACCTTTCAGGCAAAGTATTTTTATTTCTTTCAACTATTTTTCATCAGACATGGTTTCGAGGCCTCTCATCAGTATCTGGATGTGTTCTACACTGTTTTCATCTCTATTAAAATATTGTTGCCAGGATTAAATACAGCACTCTAGGTGGGTTATGGCCAAGCCGGTGTACAGTGATCTGCTATTGTCCTTGACCTGATAACATGGAAGGAGCTTTGGAGGTGATCGTGTCCGGTAAGAGACAAAATCCAGGAACATCTTCAGTCACTGCTATTATCCCAGGTCTCCTAAACTCTATACTTGTACAGCTGATTTCTTTTAACCCAACTTCAGGACATTGCCTTTATCTTTCACCACTGTATGTAAAATAGGCTTCTCTCTCCTCAGTACTTCATCAGTACTTCATCAGAATTTGGCTTCAGAGAAATCATCTCTATCTGAAATTTTATTATTTACTGCTATGCAGTTTTATCACCTATTTACCCAACAAGAATGACAATACCATAAGAGTAGAGACTTTATCGTCTTCACCTAGCTATTGCCTGGCACATAGAAAGCATCCAACAATGCCTATTCAATTAATTAATCATTATTAGATAAATTCCATCAATTCTAAATAAATCACTTGAATGCTCATTCTGTCAATCTAACATATTACCTAATTCTCTGAGACAACATTTATTAACAATATGATAAGAATGCCTTTCATGTCTTCATCCAACTTATATCTACCCAATCTTCATCAAATTCTGTTGTTTTGTTAGAATATAACAAGAAGGGCCAAGTACAGAGTCTTGTAGTATAAATTATTTAATTCCTTTCAGAGTGACAATGAGTCTCAATTAGCACATTTTGGGAAGGGGGCATCCTAATGCTATTATCTTAGTGTGTAATTTGGTAAAAGTCTTAATCAAAAAACAAATGGAAATACCTTTACTAAAATCAATGTAAACTGTATTCATACTATTTCCATGATTATCAATCTAGAAATCCTATCAAAAGGGAAAGGAGACACCAGTTGCTTCAGAGACTCCTCTGCAGGTGGCTAATGGCCACTTCTTGTTTTTTTTTTTCTTTTTGTTTTACAAAGAGAAATCCTCCGAGAATTAGCATTGAGATCACCAGTTTCACCAGTTGTTTCTGGAATTCATCATCTTTGTCGAAAATTGGTAATTTGCTTCCTGCCCTCCGGTGTGAGGCCCACTCTTCATTTCTAATGATAAGGGATGGTGGCTTTATAATCCCAAGCCCCTTAGTGCACAGAGATGCAAACCATCCAGACTTCTGCGTGCTGGCAGCTATGTGCGAACATCATACTCTGTGTGCATGAAGATAAAATTAACACAGGAACTGGGTAGCTCTGCTTTCTACCTGACAGCTGTTACCTGCTCTAAACAATGGGCCACCACACTTTCTCGTGTTCTAAAAATAGCTTGACTGTCTTAACTCCTAAAGTTTTTGCAAGCCTCATCATGGGCTGTTTAGCTCTTTCTACATTGCTTCTTTTAAGACTGTTATCACTTTTTTTTCCCCCACACCATTTGCTTCTTTCTCTTTTCTGGGTTTCCCTTGTGGCTCAGCTGGTAAAGAATCTGCCTGCAATGCGGGACACCTGAGTTTGATCCCTGGGTTGGGAAGATTCCCTGGAGCGGGGAAAGGCTATCACTCAGGTATTCTGGCCTGGAAAATTCCATGGACTATACAGTCCATGGGGTCACAAAGAGTCGGACACAACTGAGTGACTTTCACTTTTTCACTTTTCTCTTCTCCCCCTGGCCAAGGCTTTCAGTTAGCTCTTACTTCAGGTGCCTCTTCCATTTCTTCTCCCTGAGATAAGTCATCATCATCATATCAGTACTTCTTTCTGGGAATCTCCGCTCTTCAGTTTGCCTTTCTTGTTAGGGTTTTCATGGGTGCCCACATCAAGTTCCATTTTTCGCTCTGCCGAATCCTCAGTATTTACTGCCACTTCCTGGCATACAGTAGGCCTTCAAACATTTGTGCAATGAATAAGCAAATTTTCTCTGTAATTCCTTCATTTTGACTTCCTAAAGCTTAGGGAATATATCTGATTATGTCCTTGAGCTCTTCCTCATTTATTAGAGATAGTAGATTCTTTTAGTATTACCATTAATTTTTCTCTACCAACCAGGTGGTTGTTGTTGTTTTTAATAAGTCAAAGTTATATTTTAAATAGTGGTACTCAATTCAGCTTTCACCAAATTCAGAGGTATCACTTATTGATGGACAATAAAGAAGATCCATGGATATAAATGAAAACATTAAAAATGTTAAAATATCATACGGTATTATATGATATATATTAATTGATAAATCAGTCTGAGTTATCAGAGTGCAGTTTTACGAAAATTCTTCTCTATATTCAATGTTCAGGATTTTTGTCTTATTTCTGGGAATGCATATGAAAGTTCCTTAATGTACAAAAAAATTAAAAAGAAAGTATTAGAACAGTGGAATGGGTTTAATTAACTTTTTTCATGCCCCCTTTCCATTGGATATTAGAGATACCAGACTGTTCTGAGAGGAATGTCTGATGTGTATGCAAGGCTTATATTCAAAAGTTGACCCAAATCTTTTGTTGATTTGAGAAATCAGTCGATTAAGAATTTACTTGGACTGTGAATGTCTACCAATACTTCTACCTTAATACAAATTTCCAGCAAGCAACAGAAAATTAAATTCTGAATCACAGATCTTGAAAGAAAATCAGCCGATTTATCTGTCTTGATTTTAGACACTTGCACTGTTTTAAGAGACTGTGAGACATGGAATGTTAACAACCTTCATTGTCAGGAAACTTCCTAAAATTTCATTTGAATGCCTCATGCATCACTTGAAGCTCATTTCCTCTCATTGAACAGAGGCAGGACAGCTGGGCAGTGTCTTCCATCTGCACTGCCCTCAGCCTTCCTCTTGCTGTGTTACAGAACGCCCTTCTGAAATGGGAGGAGGCGGCCAATTTGAAACAGGAGAGAAAATGCTTAGGAAAAAGAAAATCTTGTGGGAAACAGCATTTGAAACTTAACTTTGAATCGGGCTCTAGAGTCGGTCAGGGAGTGGAACAAAAATTATTCCTTGAATAATTTAGACTAATTCTTCAATACTATTACAGGGTCATAAAACACCAGGCCTGGATGTGAAAGATGTTTGTACTTCATCAAAAAGTCTTTGAATATGACTCTCTGGCACACTGCCAATGAGGGCAGCTCTTTGGGGGAAAACCCTATGCCAAAGGCCAAAGAGGCAGCTGTGTTATTCAGCTCCTGAGAGCTTCCAACTCAACACCCACACAAGCTCAATTACGAACAAATTAAAGGGATCCAGACTGAACATAGTAATTCTGGTAATTTAAATAAATAGAGGAAAGTCTACAATTAGTAGGAAAAGATTGATTTTCTGGAAAACCCAGAAAATGACACCCTAACCCCTTTGAATAAGCATAGTTACAACTAATTACTTAAAAATAAATTCCTTTTATTCATCATTTGAATCATTTCTGATCCGACTTAAATGTGGCCACATGCATGCCAGCAAAAGTATCCACAAATATTGAAGCAGAATGGCCTCAAAAAAAAAAAAAACAAACTATACCTTTAAGTATATAGGAATTACCACCACTGAATAAAACTATAATCAGGGTTTTACACCTACATTTTAGATCACATAGATAAAATGTGTTACTCATTTCTACCTTCTTCAAATGCAGAGAAAAATGTAGAGTCATTCAGAAAATCAAAGATTTAATATTGGGAAATCTATTATTATAACTCACTATAGTAATAAAGAATGAACTACACACAATCATCCTGTATAGATCCTTAAAATCACTTAATGCAATTCAATATCCATTCCTGATTAAACAAAGTGAACAAATGAACTTTTCAAGAAGCTAGGAATACAAAGAAACATTTAAACTGATAAAAACATTTCTACCAGGAACCAATAGCAAACTTCATAACTAATGGGCACACAAACACAATAGAAGCATTCCTGTTTAATTTTTTGATGAGCTGCTACTGCGCTGCTAAGTTGCTTCAGTCGTGTCCGACTCTGTGCGACCCCATAGACGGCAGCCCACCAGGCTCCCCTGTCCCTGGGATTCTCCAGGCAACAACACTGGAGTGGGTTGCCACTTCCTTCTCCAATTCATGAAAGTGAAAACGAAGTCGCTCATTTCTACCTTCAAAAGGTAGAGACTCTTATAGAGTCTTACATAGAGCCTATAGAGTTCTGTCTGACTCTAAAACACTAAAACATCTTTTATAGTAAAGGATGCCATGATCANCTTCCTTCTCCAATTCATGAAAGTGAAAACGAAGTCGCTCATTTCTACCTTCAAAAGGTAGAGACTCTTATAGAGTCTTACATAGAGCCTATAGAGTTCTGTCTGACTCTAAAACACTAAAACATCTTTTATAGTAAAGGATGCCATGATCAAACTAAGAAGATGAATAATAGATCACAAAAAGTTATTTATAACATATATAACGATATTCTAAAAGATGAAAAAAATTAACAAATGCAAACATTTTTGGCATAGAATATGAATAAATCACAGAATAAGTAATTCAAATGAGCCAAGCCTGCTCACCCAAACCCAAATTCCCAACAATAAATTAAGCCAAAATTTAATCAAAAAGGGAAAAGTAAGAGTCCTTCATATAACACCAGTTCAGTTCAGTCGCTCAGTCATGTCCGACTCTTGGTGACGCCATGAATCGCAGCACGCTAGGCCTCTCTGTCGATCACCAACTCCTGGAGCTCACTCAGACACACGTCCATTGAGTCAGTGATGCCATCCAGCCATCTCATCCTCTGTTGTCCCCTTCTCCTCCTGCCCCCAATCCCTCCCAGCATCAGAGTCTTTTCCAATGAGTCAACTCTTTGCATGAGGTGGCCAAAATACTGAAGTTTCAGCTTTAGCATCCTCCCTTCCAATGAANGACTTCCTACTTTTGCATTCCAGTCCCTATAATGAAAAGGACATCTTTTTGGGGTGTTAGTTCTAAAAGATCTTGTAGATCTTCATAGAACCGTTCAACTTCAGGTTTTTCAGCGTTACTGGTTGGGGCATAGACTTGGATTACTGTGATATTGAATTGTTTTTCATGGAAATGAACAGAGGTCATTCTGTCGTTTTTGAGATTACATCTAAATACTGCATTTTGGACTCTTTTGTTGACTATGATGGCTACTCCATTTCTTCTGAGGGATTCCTGCCCGTAGTAGTAGATATAATGGTCATCTGAGTTAAATTCACCCATTCCAGTCCATTTTAGTTCACTGATTCCTAGAATGTTGACATTCACCCTTGCCTTTTTTTGTTTGACCACTTCCAATTTGCCTTGATTCATGGATCTGACATTCCAGGTTCCTATGCAATATTGCTCTTTACAGCATTGGACCTTGCTCTATCACCTGTCACATCCACAGCTGGGTATTGTTTTTGCTTTGGCTCCATACAATTAGTATAAAGAAACACAACGTGTGACAGAGATGTTTGAACATAGATGGATGGTAAATAGGTAGCAAAGTATTTTAAAATATGTTCGTATCTTGTGAAAAAAGAAAGAGATGGGAATGAGGTGGTTTTATTTTTCACAGTAAGAACTGTCTTTAAAAACATAAGTGAAAATAAACAAATGGAACTCATTCACCTTTAAAATAATTTGAACATAATATGCAAATTAAAAAACTGTCTTAGACTCAATAGCACAAATGAAACAAACAAACAAACAAAAAACAAGGAAGGTACCAATGAGGTCTATTAGTCTTTGACGACATTTAAAGATTTTCTAAAAGAGGAATACTCAACATAAATTATGCAATAAGTAGGAGGTTTATCTTCTATTTTCAATCATATAAAATTGCTGTTTTTCTAGGTCAAAGATAATCAAATAGCACTAATTTGCTATTCAGCCTAAATACCTCAATTAAAAAAAAAAAGAAAGAAAAATTGAAGAATGGATCTTGACCCTGCTCGGAGGATTATCCCTCTAAGTACAGTCACCAACCTTTTTAGCAAATACATTAATTCTTTACATTGGCCCAGTGATATATATGGAAAGCTAAACTACTTACAGTATCTTTTTCATCTAATCAAACAAGGAAGGCACTTGCAAATGTTTACCTTTCTGGTATTATCTAAGTTAATTCATTGAGAAAAATCACATATTTATTGAGCTCACTCAATTGTTCTGGGAATAGTGGTTCAGAATGGCCCTAGAATATTGACCTCAGAGCCCACCGAGAGACTTTTAGCTTTGATTTGGCATTTCCTGGAAGGGACCAAACTTTCATAATTAGTTCAAAAAGGTTTTCATAGCATAGTTTGCCACTTGTGCTGTATAGTGCATTTAAGTCAATGCCTTTAATTTGAGACCCATGTCCTGAAGAAAATAACTCATAACCTTTGCCCTACTATGTAAAATTGAACAAACATTATCGTCATATATGGGATAAGTACACTAAAATGCAATGGGTCGCTGCTAACTGTTCGTATTTTGGAAGGGCTATTTCAGTCTAAAAGAGAAAAATGTTTAAAAACAGAGCTTTCAGTAACAAAAAAATTAAACAGAAATACAGTTTCTGGACATGGTTTAGGTTTTATTTTTATAGATCTGATACCTTTTTTTCAAATAAATGGCTGCTATTTCTTTTTCTTTTGCAGAGACTTTTAAAAACCATACTGCTGGCCTTTTTTTTTTTTTTTAGACTAAGTGAGGAAAACAGTAATATATTTCTTATCCCAAATTAAGAGCAGTTTTTATCCATTCATCTTCTTTATAGAGAAATTTGGAAGACAGAACAGGAAATATTTATTAAGCATTCTATAAAAACAAATTGCTCCTTTCATAATTAGTAATAACCTATGACACTGTCATGCATTATTCCTTTGGTCTGTCAGGGGTTCACACTTGAGAGAAAATACCCCTTTTGTACCAGTGCTCAAGACAGCTTCCTTATTAAGGTTTCTATCAGTCTTGCTATAGATGATTAGAGCAAATGTATCCTAGTGATCTAGTTCATTTATAGAAAACAGAATCAATTTTTCTTGTTTCATCATGACTGAACATTTTTCTGAACTCTTGTAAATGAGTAACAGATAAGCACTATTTATCAGATTGTTAAATGGAACACGCAGTTTTGATTATTCCATTTTCTTGGTGCTACTAATGAAATATGTAATGTGCCTCGGGGTGGAGGGGGGGGTTGGTGAGAAATTGGCAGGGCTTGGTCTCTGAGCATTCAAGAATCAGTGAATATGTTGCTGAGAATTTATTTTGCACTAGCATTCTATTCTAATCATTTTCTCTCTAAGGGCCCATGGGAGGGCAGTAATGTGCTTGGGTGTCTGAGATATATTCCAAGGTTTCACATTCTACAGCCTGGAGAATACAGTTTTCAGCAGTTCTTGATTGCCCTGGCAACCAACACTAACCCAGATGTTCTCTATAGGATTCAGATACTCACCCAGAAATTCTCTGTAGGACTCAGAACCTCACTGAGGTTGTCTGGGCATGAAACTGGGTTCTTAGATACCCTTAATCTGGCAAACCCGGGGCTGGATTTGAAGTTGGGCATTTAAAGAGATAAAGTTTCTTCACTGCCACCATCCCCAAACATTGCACACAGAGATGGGATGCTCTGTGGGAGAGGATTCACTGAACTTCATGATCTTCTAGGCCCCGCAACATGGATGTACTCGAGAAATGGAAAGGTACCGGCGGACGTGAAAGTACAAACGCAAAGGCAGGTGAGTTAAAGACGCTTATGCATTCAGATCTTCCAGAAGGAATACTCCTACTTTTCTGACCTATACGGCCCACTTTATAAAAATGTCACTTATCTCTCTTTTAACAAGGAGTAATTAGGATTAAATGTGTAGTAAGAGACAGAAAGATAGGATGACTATTATCCCTTCTTCCATGCTTCAGCAGACCTTGCCCCCTAAGGTTGGAGTTGAAGAAACAAAGGCAGGACATTCAGGAAGACAGATGGGCTGAGGCTAGACAGCTGACCTGGACGTCACCTCACCCTCACTTACCGAGGTCCATGCTCTTTGAGGCTTTCAGATTCATTGATTCAGGCTGCCTGGCTGGTGTCACAGATCTAAAGTTGATATGCTGATCTGGAAAATATACTGCCGAGTCCACCCCAGAGCTGCAGAAAGAAGCCATACACCAGATTTAGGTTTAGAATTTAAAAAAAAAAAAAAATTAAAGGCAGCAGTTCTCATTTTGAACAGAGCTCTTCATCACTCCCTCTGTAGCTCCCAACCAGGCATTTTCAACCAGTTGGTGAACCTCAGGTATCTCTTATGAGATGTAGCAACTCTGTTTTCCTGCATTTTATCATATTCTGCAATTTAAATAATACTCTCTGGCTAATATCATGTTTTCCTCTTCACTGATTTCTGCTAATTGGGATCCTGCTGTACAATATATAACTTTAAGCGGGTAGAGTGAACCTAGTGCTTCAAAGGATGTCACTAGCTATTAGCAGAGCCTAAATGCAGGTTAAGAGAGGTCTGTGGGCTAAGCACACCGGTCCTTTAAAAAAACAAGTGAAAGGGCTGTGTAGCCTTTTGAGAAAACCATCCTGTTGAATGACTAACGGCTGTGGTAGTTTGGTTTTCTACTTTATTTAGGTCTATTTTCTAAAAGTAACGTTAATGCTGACCAAATAGTCTGCTCATCAATCATACCAACAGGAAATAACAGGAAAAGCACAGCTGACAATTTAGACACAAGATACATCAAATGCCCATTACAGACTTCCTAGTGCTTGTATTCAGTCTCAAAGAATTTTATTTCTGCTGAATATTTTATTTACTTGCTTGAGGATGGAGGAGATTATATAAGGGAATTACAAACAATACCTCATTTCCTGATCTTGAAATAATTTATATTTATATACTTTTCATACATTAACTTAGAGCCCTTTCTCCCTTATATATTTAGAAAGTAAATATGGCAGCTCATTTCAACACAACTTTAATCTTAAATACAGGAAAAAATAAAATGAAGTTTCTTGATAAATCAGAAAGGACTAAGTTTGAATTTTTTTCAAAAAATTGGGATTTGACACTGTAAACAATAAAATAACAACTAAAAAACTCAACCATTATGAAAGAGAATCTTAAAATGTACTGGGGTCTTAACTAGATATATCAAAAAAGGTTCAATCTTTCTTGAAACTTATTAGTCATGCATATTTAATACTGCCTTACAGCAATAATAATACTGCTGAATGAAGGAGCCTCTGCTATTGTAATGTAGTGTAATACAGCAGAGCATTCAAAACCACAAAGTCCAGAGCAGGTCTGCTCAGTTTAAAATCCTGGCTCTGTTCCTTACTAGCTGTGGGACCCAGCCAAGTTATTGAACCTCTCTGGGCTTCAATTTTTTGTGTGCATAAAATGGATGTAATTACACTCCTTATCTCCCATGGATGAAGTGAAGTGAAGTGACTCAGTCGTGTCCGACTCTTTGTGACCCCATGGACTATAGCCCACCTGGCTCCTTGGTCCATGGGATTTTCCAGGCATGAATACTGGAGTGAGTTGCCATCCCCTTCTCCAGGGGATCTTCACGACCCAGGGATCGAATCCAGGTCTCCCGCATTGTAAGCAGACACTTTACCAACAGATAAAATGAGTTACAAATGATTATTTTACATATGATTTGTAAAATAAGGAGACTAGGGTCTGGGGCAGAATAAGTACAGTAGGAGCATTTAGGAAATAAGCAGATAAATAAATAGACTTGCTTTTGCTTTTCAAATGACTGTAAATTTTTGCCTTTCAAGTTAATTTTTTTACAGTTTGCTTTTTTTTTTTTTGGGCTTCTCTGTTTTTGTCAGAGTTTCCGTGGGCTTGTAACTAAAAGCCCTTCTCTCCTATTTAGAAGGACTGTGGTATAAGATTTATGGACTTCCCTAGTGGCTTAGATGGTCAAGAATCTGCTTGCAATGTGGGAGACCCAAGTTCTATCCCTGGGTCAGGAAGATCCCCTGGAGAAGGACATGCCAACCCACTCCAGTATTCCTGCTTGGAAAATTCCATGGACAGAGGAGACTGGTGGGTTACAGTCCATGGGGTTGCAAAGAGTCGGACACGAGCGACAACTAACACGCACGCACGTGCCCACACACACACACACACACACAGTAAGGTGGTTTAGGGCCATGGGCTTGGGAGTGAGATGCCAGGGTGGGTGGCCTAATGCATAAAATAGACAGTGTATATAGCACAGGAAACTATATTCAATAGCCTGTAGCCAACCATAGCAGAAAAGAATCTTTTTAAGAAGTGGACAGTAATAGAATTTACTTGATAAAGTTGTCGTAAGGGTGAAATAAACGATGATACGTTAAATACTGACAATAGTGCCTAATATACAGTAAGAGCTCAACAAAAGCTTACAAAAGTAAACTTTAATCATTTCATTTGTTTCTGTAGCTTAGTCTGGTCTTTGAATGAGGGTCTAAGGAACTCTTCAGCAGAAAAAATTACAAAGTCTATCCTCCGTATCCTCAGCATGGCATTTAAGGATCATTGAACCTGGGACCAACAACATTCAGAAAAGAAAAAATTCTGGAAAGTTTCAAAAAGCAAAATTTGAATTTCCTATGCTCTGACAACTATTTACATAGCATCTACATTGTAGTAAGTGGTTTGAAGCATATGGGAGGATGCTGTATACAAAAAGAATACCATTTTATACCAGGGACTTGAGCACCTGCAGATTTTAGTACCCCTGGGAGTCCTGAACAAATTCCTCATGGATATCGAGAGACAACTGTATATTTTGCACGAAAACTGCTCAAGAAGTTTAAAGCTACTCTTTAGAATTATGAAAGATTTTTCTTTTCTTCTCCCCCAACCTCCCCACTTTGGCTTCTTTCTTGGTGTCTGGCTACATTCTCAGCCAAGAAAGCTACTGATATCAAACATATTGGATGGGGTATCTAGTGATGGTGGCAAAATACGTTAACTATAAACATAAATCCTGATCCACTAGTGCTATTGACTGGCCTGGCATAATAGAATATTTTAATTGTTTTAGTTCACTTTAAAGAGGAATTCTGAGATGCCATGGTGAATATGAGCTTTCCTTTGAATCTTGATGTTTTGGAAGCACTTGCCTTTAAATGTGTTATCCGACATTTATTTGCATTTAGTTTTTCATCCTTTGATCTCTTGTGATGATATGGTTTTAGTGTCAGAGAGACTCATGGCCTTCATGCAACCAGAGAATTGAAGAGTTGGAAGTCATTAAAGTCACCTCGTCTAATTCTTCATCTTGTAGGTAAGACACTGAGACACAGGAGACTGATATTCCAAGGTCACAATAGCTGGCCACTGGCAAAGTCAGGACCAGCTTGTGGCTAATTGAACATTTCCCAGAGCTGCAAGATCTTTGGCTAAAATGGCCAGCCTGGGATGCAGGTTGTTGCTAATCCTGCATCCATAGAACTGCATTCTTTACCTCTTAGTACAGTTTCACACACACTCTTATGCAGCTTGCATTTTAGGTTACTTTTTTTTTAATTTCAACAGAGTGGTACATGTTGTGAAATAAAAGAAAATTAAAGGGTTAATCAAAACATATGCCACATGTTATAATGAAAACCTTTTGGGAGGAAATTTAGAACAACATGAATATTCCTCATTAAAAGAAATCACGCTGCATTTAAAGAGCTCTGCTCAAGGCAGACTATGGGAATCTACCCAACTGTGTAATGTTTTGGTTAATTCACTTTACTGTTTTAGAATGCTTTACCAAACTAGGCATTATTTGTCAAATTAAGAATAAGAACTCAAATTTTCCCAAACAATTAATCCCATCTCCATTGAAAAAACATGACAGCAATATAGTAACATCAAGTAAGGATCAGTCTAAATAAAGTGAATTTTTTGTACAGATGCACAGATACCATCAAAGATGATCAAAGAAATAAAAAGCTGCTTTGTACATATGAATGCAACATATATTCACATATATGTGCATGTATATATATATATATGTATGTATATAAACACAGGAAAACCTGGATATGTCCATTACATTAGTCACCATGATATATACTTCTGTTACCATTGTTTTGAACATGGACAAGTATACACTTTGAAAGGCTTCACTAAAAGGACCTCTCTTGCCATGGTACAAAATGGAAATTAGGCTGATATCAGATTGGCATATGTGTAAGGAAGGAAGGAGGTGTAATATGAGGCACGGTAGGGTTAGAGCTAATATGAACTTGTACTTGAATGTGTGTTGTATTGAATTGACTAATGGGGAAATAATTTAGACTAGTAAAATAACATTAGACTAGTAAAACAGTTTGCAATTTTATGCTACATATTAGAATTTTTTGGTGTGAGACAGTGACACAATGATTAACTATAAAATATGACATATTTTAATTTTGAAAGCAGTTAGCATGTGCTCATGGCTGAGTGGGCTGCAGTGGAAGATACAAGTTGACAGCAGGCCAAAGGCATATCCTAGATAAAGACGGTGTTTTCAGCATGAACAACCAGGGAATCTATCAAAGAGAAATGATAGTCAATGTCAGAGGATGCTGCATAATGAATAAATAAGGGTAGCATGGAACATATGCCAGTGTCCCAAACATGGTGACAAATCAAGAATGTGAAAGACCTGTAACACCTGCCATGAATGTTCAAGGAGAACTATCTGAAATTAAAGGGCAGGGGAAGGTTTCGAAGGGCATGCCGAAATAATTGTGTCTGAAGTCTCAGGTGGCCATGGATTACCTTCAGTGTCTGCTTACCATGAGTAAGAGTAGACGTAGGTCATGTGTATGGGAGGAGAGACAGAAGGAGAGACAGAACTGAGAGAGAACCAACAGGAAGAGGAACTGTGAACGCGTAGGGAATAACCAAGTGCTGTCTGAACAGCTAATCACATTCAGTATATTCTGTCTCCTGTTATTTGCCATAATCTCTTTCTGAGACATCATGGTAGATAGTATATTTCTTTCATGTATATGTACATGCTGCTGCTGCTAAGTCACTTCAGTTGTGTCTGACTCTGTGAGACCCCACAGATGGCAGCCCACCAGGCACCTCCCTCCCCGGGATTCTCCAGGCAAGAACACTGGAGTGGGTTGCCATTTCCTTTTCCGATATATGTACATCCATACACACACACGTATGTTTTTAATTTAGACACATTCTGAATTTTTGTCAAATAATTATTGACATGGGTTGCCATGCCCTCCTCCAGGGAATCTTTTCAACTCAGGGATTGAACCCACATCTCTTACATCTCGTGCATTAGCAGGTGAGTTCTTTACCACTGGTGCCACCTGGGAAGCCCATTATCACTACAAAATTACTTAAATTCCTGATTTCATTTCGGTTCGGAGTACAGGCACAAATTTAGCCTGATGAAATTTATTTTTCACTCCTTGTGAATTAGAAGTTTTCTGTCTCATAAGACTGGTTCTATCCCTTAAAGCACTACTTTTCCCTTTCAGAGGGCTTTTACCTGTTTTCTTTCTTTCTTTCTTTTTTTTTAAGATAGGACAGCCTCATTTGCTGAACCCTCCTGGCTCCCTTCCAAGGCTTCCTTCACTCTAAGTTTCACACATCCAGATCCCCATGGCTGCTGGTCACCTAGGCAACACAGCAGCTTGTAGGATGGTACAGGTCACAGAATCTCAGAGGGGTGGGGAGAGAGAGAGTGAGAAAGAGAGACTGAGTGATTCAAAGCTTTAGATTTGTTCATTCCATTTCAAAAATCTCTTTGACTTTGTCCCTTCTTCTCCAGCTATGTTGCTCTTTCTTTTTTTCAAGCCCCTCTCTTCTCTTGCTGGTGGTTTCAGACTAGTATCCCCGTCTGTGGCTTCCCTTATCCATTTATCCTCCACGATTGTACTCACGTATCGTGATATTGTCACTTCCCGCCTTCAAACCCTTCAATGCTTCTCCACTGCTCTCTGGAGAAGCATGGTGCTCATGGAGAATGGCTGGCCATGCCCTTGCCATAACTTCTTTCCCAGATACTATATGTTTCACCACATTGAACACACTGCATTTTCCCTCTCTCCTCATTTGGTTTTCCTAAACTGCCCATCCTACCTGTTCCCCTTCTATCCTTGGGTTTGATCAGAACTTGAGTGTGGCTTACAGAACTCTATCTTCGCTGGTGGCTCAGATGGTAAAGCGTCTGCCTACAATGCAGGAGATCCGGGTTCAATCCCTGGGTCAGGAAGATCTCCTGGAGAAGGAAATGGCAACCCACTCCAGTATTCATGCCTGAAAAATCCCATGGATAGAGGAGCCTGGTACGCTATAGTCCATGGGGCCATAAAGAGTCAGACACGACTGAGCGATTGAACTGAACTAAGCGACTTCACTTTCACTTTACAGAACTCAGAGAAACATGTTACTTCCTAGCTCACTAGTTTATTGTTTGAGGATAAAAGTTAGGAACTGCCTCATGTAGAGCTGCGCGAGGCAAAGTATGTGGGAAGGGGCTCCTAGCCTCTGTGCTCTTAAGTGCACCCCTCTCCTCACATCTCCACATATTTGCCAACTCAGAAGGTCTCCAAACCGTATCATTCTGGGGTTTTATGGAGGCTTCATAAAACAGGCGTGCCTACACACTAAGTCGCTTTAGTTGTGTCTGACTCTTTGCAACCCTATGAACCACAGCCCGCCAGACCCCTCTGTCCATGGGATTCTCCAGGCAAGAATACTGGAGTGGGTTGATATTTCCTTCTCCAGGGCATCTTCCTGATCCATGGATCGAACCCTCATCTCTTAGGTCTCCTGCAGTGGGAGGTATGTTCCTTATCACGAGCGCCACCTGGGAAGCCCCCATTACAAAGGCAAGACTGATTCAATCACTGGCCATGGTCAACTGATTCAAGGCCCATTTCCCTAGATGGGACTGAAGTTCCAACCCTCTCAGCACAAGGCTGGCTCCGCTGGCAAACAGTCTCCTTCCTGCTTCCTAAAGCCACTTCATTTATATAAGACACATTTATCACTCTCAATACTTAGGAAATTTCAAGGTTTTTAGGGGTCAGTGCCAGAAATGGGATTAAGACCAAATAAATATTTATTATAAATACATCATGACAGGTTTATCTGATTTATCTCTACATTGTTCTAGCAGTTTTGTGCATATACTCTGGATAAACAGTAAGGTAGGTGAGTGAAATTACTTTCATCAGGGGACTTTTTAATGCTACCAAACTGTCATTTTTGATTCAGACTAAAGGCAGGCAATGGAAATAAACAAGCAAAATCAAATATGTCCAGATTTTTGCTCAAGAAACCCCCAGAGATATTGATCTAGAAGAACATTATTATGATTATCAGTCTAGTTCAAGAAATTGTGTTTGATTAAGATATTTGACTTCAGAAATGTAGGAATAGGAGATAGGTAAGCTTTTGGCTAATAGAGGTAGCTATACTCTTGTACTGTTTTATTTTTAGCAGATTGTAATAAAAAACATAATAGTGATGAAACCAGCCTTGCTGCAAGATAAATGAAAAAAATCTCACAGGATTACCATAGGGCAACAATGGAATAAAATATCCAATTTTTAGCAGCCATAATAAATATAGAAAATAGCAAAGGGACAAGTTAATGATTTTTAAAACTCATCAGAAGAACAAAATCTATGAATTCTACTAGTCAAATGGTGTGTATGCTTAGTAAATCTCTTTTTCTCATGCTNGGCAACAATGGAATAAAATATCCAATTTTTAGCAGCCATAATAAATATAGAAAATAGCAAAGGGACAAGTTAATGATTTTTAAAACTCATCAGAAGAACAAAATCTATGAATTCTACTAGTCAAATGGTGTGTATGCTTAGTAAATCTCTTTTTCTCATGCTTGTGTGAGTCTAAACATTATTGATTTTTTTGTTTCTATTACAGAATGGATATAATATTGGGCATTCTTTTCAACAGTTTAGATTACATATGCTGTTGCTTTAATTTTTAGATTCCATTAACTTTCTTGGCACATATATTTTTAAGATACCTTTAGAATTTGCCAATTACAAATGAAAAAAAAAAAGGAGCTTTATGTCTTCTCAGTTTTGTTTTATACCCTCGCATATAACTTTTTTTTTGAGTTCCATCTCTCTAGTTTTTAACTTGGTAAAAACAGATTCAACAATTTTCCCATATATTTTAATAATATATGATGACTCTCAAATTCCAGGAGGTGAAATGAACCATCTGAGGTGTCAATATTAGCTATAAGACTTTTTCACTGGAAAGGAATTATAGATACTATGAGATTTCCATTCTGGAAAGAAACAGAGTTAAAATAAGGTTGTTGGGTTTTCCCAGAAAAACCATAACAGGGAGCATTTATGATATATCATTTTATCGATACCTGTGGCTGTAATCTTCAAGGCCCAATTCCAGAACGGGATGTGGTTGGGGAGAAGGTGGTACTTCGCTCTCAGCCCATCCGTCATTGGGAAGCAATAGGTCTATAAACAAAGAACAAATAAAGCTGTAGGAAACTGGAGGCAGAACTGTTTGGTGCCTGGTTTTGTTTCAGTCCACCTCTCAGACATAATTTTCACCAACACCGAAACCAACCATGAAATAAATAAGTCCTCATACAGAACTGAAGGACTCATATGTGCACTAACACAGCCTGTATGAAGAAACTGTAGCCTGCTAATATGCTTTTACACCGGTGACCTGCTGGGAACCCCTGGCAAGTGAAGTCCGTGCATCTTAACTACATTTTCCCATCTCAAAAAGGCTGACACATATTCATTACTTGTGATTTGTAGAAGATTGACAAGCCATTTTTTAAAAAATGACTTAACATTTTTGTAAACAAGACTCTGTAATGAATGCTGTGGATTAGATGGTGATTTAAGCATTGGCCTCAGTGACAAAAAGTACTTAAAAATCATGAGATACAGTATATCTACTCACCATTTAGACACTGTAGAGGTTTAAAAAAAATTCTTCTTGCATCTGCATTGTCTTGGAAAACCCTGAGTTTGGAGCCTAGAGAGCAGAAGACTGGGGTCTGAATCCTGGTTTTCCTACCCACAAAAACTGTTTACTTCTCAGTCTATTTTATATGAAAAGTAAATAGACATGTATACTGAATATTACAACTAATAACAAGTAAGGATTTTTGAGTTGTTTCTGTGTACCACACATTGAGCTTAGCCTTAAGTATTATTTAACTCTTATCAAAAAAGAAATTATTAAATAATGTATGAAAAAATTGTATGCATAATGGTTAAGAGTATGGTTTGTGCAGCAAAACTGCATATTTCCAATCATGGCCTGTTATGCTGTATGAACTTGGGAAAACTACTCAACTTCTATAAACTTTGGTTTTTAAATCCACATAGTAGGGATACGAATACCTTCATGGGAAGAGCACAAGGATTATATAAGACAGTGCATATACAAACCGTGATTTAAAAACAAGTGCCAATAAGTAAAAAAAAAGGATTATTAATCTGTACACCATAAACTTGCTATGGATCTGTTATAGTGAGATACTAGTAGAAAGTTGACTCTATTGATGGAACAAGGAAATAATCTCTTTGTCCTTGAGAAATGCTCCTGGTAGCAATCTGCTTTGACCTGCCCACACACCAGGTCTGATGGTTAATTTTATGTGTCAACTTGACTGGGCTCAGGGTGCCAAGACACTTGCAATTCTGTGAGGTTGTTTTGGAGTGATAGTAACATTGAAATCAGCAGACAAAGTAGATTGCATCCCTCCCGTATGTGCGTGTGCACGTACGCTCAGTCGCTTCAGTCATATCTGAGTCTGTGAACGTATGGACTGTATCCCACCAGGGTTCTCTGTCCATGGGACTCTCTAGGCAAGAATATGGAATGGGTTGCCATGTCCTCCTCCAGGGAATCTTCCCAACCCAGGGACTGAATCCGAGTCTCCTGCAGCTCCTGAAGTGCAGGTGGATTCTTTACCACTGAGCAACTGCCCCTATGTAGGTGAGCCTCATCCAATCTGTTGATGGCCTGAACAAAAAGGCTGACCTTCCTCCAAGTAGGAGAGAATTCTTTCTGCCTGACTGCCTTCAAACTGAGACACTGGCCTTTTCCTCCCCTTGGATTCAAACTGAACCACTAGCTCTTCCTGGTTCTTGATCCTGCTGGCCTTCAGACAGGGAATACACCATTGGCTCTTTCTTCTAAGGCTCAGCTTGCCCACTCACCCTGCAGGTCTTGGGACTTGCCGTCCTCTATAATCATGTTACCCAATCTCTTACAATAAATCTCTACATATGTATGTATACATAATACACACACCCAGAGACATAACATATACTCACAGATACATTCCATTGGTTCTGTTTCTCTGGAGAACCCTGATGAATACACCAAGGAAGGACTTGTTCAAAGCTCTGCATCACAGACTAGTATAAAATGGAGGCAGTTCTAGCACTACTGAAATATCCCTGAAAATGAGACTTGAAGCAGGAATCTGATAAGTCAGATGATCAGAGTACAGAAGCACGAAGAACAAAGCAGTCAGCACTATCCTCCTCCTCCAGTGACCTGGTAACATGCAGCAGTCAGGCAGTCAAAGATTTTTTGAGAGATGGCACTAGTGGTAAAAAAGGAAACACTCACACACACACACACACACACAGAGACACACCTGCCAATGCAGGAGATATGAGACTCAAGTTTGATTTCTGGGTCAGGAAGATCCCTTGGAGGAGGGTATGGCAACCCATTCCAATATTCTTGCCTGGAGAATCCATGGACAGAGAAGCCTGGCAGACTATAGTCCATAGGGTCGCAAAGAATCGGGCATGATTGAAGCAACTTAGCACATATGCACACAGAGCAGAAAGTCTACAAGGTAAATTGGAATAAAGGACATATGGGGACCACATCTCTTCTATTAGTTCTAATCTTTTATCCTCAACTTCTCAGTTCATTTTTTTACTAGTGGCAAACATAGCTGTGAGCATGTAAATGCCTGATTAAAAAATTTTCAGTTGCACACAATTGCCTAGAGTATAAAAGTTTCTGTCCCTGGCAGTTAACTTTATTTATTACACATTAGNTCTTTTATCCTCAACTTCTCATTTTTTTACTAGTGGCAAACATAGCTGTGATCATGTAACTGCCTGATTAAAAAATTTTCAGTTGCACACAATTGCCTAGAGTATAAAAGTCTCTGTCCCTGGCAGTTAACTTTATCTATTACACATTAGCCACTAGAGACCATTTACAATTCTAGACCCCAAGGCCAGGCTTTTCTACCCCAGTGTACTTGGTGCTCATATAATTGCAAAACCCATTTCATCCGTTAAATGTCCCACCCTTCTTCCAAGGTCCACCTCAAATATCACCTTTTCTATGAAAGCTTCACTGTTGGTTTCTGGGATCGGTTGATATTTTTACAACAGTAGGAGAGAATTCTAGTGCTCCCAGTATCTATGGTCTTCCTTTCTTCCTTACACACATATAGAGCATCAACCCCATTTTGTACCCCTCTTTATAACTAGACCGGTTCTGGACAATAGAAAGTAAGTTACTATGGTCAATGTTGTGTCCAGTTTCAACGCTTAAGAAAGGGTCCACGCAACTTCTCCCCCTTTCCCATGTGCCTGCTGCAACCATAAGTGGATGAGGCACCGGAAGATGGCCAGCTTCCAATGGAAAGAGCCCAGGTTCCTCAATTCTCGCTGGGCTGTGATATGAGCAAGAAATATATCTTCACTATATTTATCCACCCACACTTTCAGTTTATCTGTTAATATTACAAAAACGAATTCTTGTGTAACATTTACCATGTTCTGCTTTTGTAATGAACTAACAATCTATCATCTACTTGTCTATATTTATTTCTCTTACTGCACCACAGATAAATTCATCCATGTCCTCCTCTTTTGCCTCTCATTCTTCTTCTTTAGCGTCTCCTCTGGCTACTTCAAGTTGACTATGGTCATTAACTTCAATTTTTATTTTATTCACATGAATAATCTACGTGTTTTTAAAGTAATGATAGGTGCAGATGTGTTTTCTTTGATGACTCTTTATCCTTGGTAGTTTTGTTGCTTTTAACTTTTTACTTTATATGGAAGCATAGTTGATCAACAATGTTGTGATTATCCTTGATACTTTTTAACAACAGATCCACTTGCTGTAAAGAAAGAATTTTTTTTCCTCTTCATCCAAACACCTTTGTTAAGCTCTTTATCATTGTGAAAATCTAGAATTCTTGTCTCCTAAAAACAGTATTTCTGGATCCCACTGAATATACAAGGTAAATCTTGATGGATATTTTACATATTGCCTGTAAAACACTGTACATCAAGTTACTACTACATTTATGACCAAATGACCCTTATTTTAACCTCCATCTTTTATTGTTGTGACTCGTTTTGTAGGATCCATTCTGCAAGGGTCAAATCAGAAAAGAAGGACAAAAGAGTTCATGCCAGCAGCAGCAGCAGCAAGCTATGGCCTTGGCCCCAAACCAGCCTACCAACTGATTTTGTACATAAACTTTCACTGAACACGTTCATGAACGTGCTGTCTATGGCTGCGCATGCCATATGTCTGTGGCAGAGGTGAGGAGCTACAACAGAGATCCTATGGTCCACAAAGCCTAAAATGTATTATCTGGCCCTTTACAGACAAAGTCTGCTGACCTCTGCTTTAGACTATTCTTGAGAACAATAACAACATTGTGTTCATCACTGCAGCCTAGCACATTCTACACAATGAAGTTATCCCATAATCATCAGTCAAGTTGAAAAGTATGATTCAATTTCTGATCATCACTGCAGAGGTAGTGCCTTACATGCTACTGGGGGGTGGATACATGCAAGTTCCCAGGAGGGTACTTTTGTACATAATCACACTATTATGTGTCTCTTCAAAGGACCGTGAGGCACATCGATTCAGTGGGACAGGATACAGAATTAAAACATTTGGTTTGGAGTATGGGTGAAAGGCCTGAGAAGACTTCAGTGGGCAAGTGTCTGGGGTAAGGGCTGGAGCTCTCATGAACTAAAAGTGGGGAGGAAGCAAGAATAGAGCACAAAAGGGAGATGAGAAAAACGGAAGGAGAGGGAAGAACAAACCAGAGGTAAACTGCACTTTGGCTATTACTTGGCCCAGGGTGAGATTTGCCAGAAAGAGTCTCCAGAAAATGTAGTGTGTGTGCACTTCATTACCATTCAAATGCCTAATCGGATTTTATAGTGAACCCCTGGGAGACAACCTCCATCGTTATTCCCATCCTGGAGTCCCACACTCATTCCGCTGCAGGCATTGCGAGCAATTCTCCAACACAAACGTGAATTTTCTGGTGTTATAATTTCTACAAATGTTAGTTCTAAGAATGCCTTTTCTCTCTAACAGCTTGACAGGATTATGTATATATATATAAAATAACAGTAGAACAGTGGGTGGTACGTACTATTATTACAAAAATAGATGGAACACAGCATATCAACATTGGACTTTTAAATATACAAAGGAAAGGAGGAAGGGAAGAAAAAAAAAGTGAATGTTTTGGCTGTAACAGTTCCTCTCCTCACTAGACATTACATTTTGTCAAGTCAATCTTGTTTTTCTAAAGGAGCTCCTTAGAAACATGGGTGGTGGCAAGTCAACATCACTCATGTTTCATGAGTCTCAGTGGCCTATGACCACCTCATGTGCATCTGAAACTCAGGAACTCTCAATGGTTCTCAAAACTGAAAATGTTATTAATACTACAAAGAAGTGATGAGCACAATATTCTTCTACAGCATCCTCTTTCAGGCAATAAGCTATAAAAAGTAACAGCATTCCATCTACTGGCCTATTACAGTTAAAATTTAAAAAGTCTATGCTTTGATATGGAGAAAGCAATGGCACCCCACTCCAGTACTCTTGCCTGGAAAATCCCGTGGATGGAGGAGCCTGGTAGGCTGCAGCCCATGGGGTTGCTAAGGGTCGGACACGACTGAGTGACTTCACTTTCACTTGGATTTTCTGTGCTTTTTAAAGAAATAATGTCTAATGGAATTTTGAAAGAACTGGATTTTTGATGTTACCTTGAAAAGTTGAGTTAGGAGAAGGAAGTGTAGCAGGTACCTGGTGGACCATGGATCCATGTCTCAGGAGGAAGAGAACAACCTTCCAGTGGTTCTGTGCCTAAAGGACTCTCATTATTCAGGGAAATACAAACTCAGAACATTCTACTGAAGTTTCAAAGTATTACTGCATCTTATTTTCAGCATGTGTTTTGAATGGATTTTATTATTTAAAATATCTTTTTATTCTGGGTGTATCCTTACACTTTAACTAGTTTTATAGTTTCATTATGTTTGCCTTTGCCAGCCTTCCTAGATATATTATCCCATTTCCTTGAGTATCTCAATGTCCTCTAAAAATATACCATGTAATTATCACTTCAACATCGATATTTTATAAGCACTGAAAATGAAACAAGATAGGAGGGAATGTGTCCAAAGTTCCTTTGAACATCACTGGTCCAACAAGGAATAAAACCCTAAATTTGGATTGTCACTAGATCATGTGATGCTTGAGAATTAAATGCCAGTCAAGTTATATAAGGGCTGGAAACATTCTTGATCATTATTTGGACATGATCAAGAGAAGGCACTTCTGGTGTGAGGGGAACCTGCTGTTCCTTACCTAGATTCTTCCTGCCTTTGTGACAGAAGGACTCAGAAGATTCTGCTTTGTCAAGAAAATATTTAATTGTATTAAGATGGGAAAAGACATACTGAGTGTTTCCTGATTTGACAGAAAGTCAAGTCAGTTTCTTATAAGAGATATGGGTCCAGTCCCTGGGTTGGGAAGATCTCCTGGAGGAGGGCATGGCAACCAACCCTGGTATTCTTGCCTGAAGAGTCCCATGGAGGCTGGCAGGCTACAGTCCATAGAGTCACAAAGAGTCAGACACAACTGAAGCAACTTACAGGCAATGGCGACCCACTCCAGTATTCTTGCCTGGAAAATCCCATGGGTGGAGGAGCCTGATAGGCTGCAGACCATGTGGTCGCTAAGAGTTGAACACGACTGAGCGACTTCACTTTCACTCTTCATTTTCATGCATTGGAGAAGGACATGGCAACCCACTCCAGTGTTCTTGCCTGGAGAATCCCAGGGACGGAGAAGCCTGGTGGGCTGCCATCTATGGGGCTGCACAGAGTCGGACATGACTGAAGCGACTTAGCAGCAGCAGCAGCAGCAGCACACATACACACGAGAAACATTAAATCTTCTCTTTATTGCCTTTCTCTTAATATTCTGTCATGAATATCTATTGCTTTTGTAGTACAAAAAAAATTAAAATTACTAAACAGAAAGGAGAAGCAGGGAAATAAATTTCTTGGTGGCCTAAAGCATAACTTTTGAAAACAGAAAGAGGAAAATCTAAGGCTTTTAAATGTAAAACTCCACTAGAAATGTGACACGTACAAGATAATCATGGTCATGGTTAATGGCATTTACCACTCAAAAATAAGCATAAATCTGCAAATTGTGCTATGATCACTCCATGGTTTAATACCAGTCCATATATATTGTGAGTTGAATTGTTATTTACACTTGGTAACTTCCAATATTAAAGATGTTTAAACAAAAATAATGGTTTGTCACTTTGTTTCTGTAGGCATGGTTTGTTTTTATACATAACCCTCCATGTTTGGGGCAGCGAGCACAGAAACTGTCACTTAAACTGGAGGCAATGCCAGGAATCTGCTTCACAACTTGTGAGTCAGCTCCCCCACCCATCTCTCAGTGTTCACGACTCAGAGTAACGAAGTCTGCACTTAGTCTAATTAATTCCCCTTTGTTCCTTTTTTTTTTTTTAAATAAACACTCTTGTGTTTTCTCACACCACTTGCAGTAGATAATTTTCAGTAGAGAACCTTACCTTTCTGTTTGTCTTGTGTACTGTACATGCCAAATGGATGCAATGTACTATTATCATTTCTCCTGGAGGGGGTTACAGCATTTTGACAGTTCTCAAAGCAGGGCTTAGAAAATGCCCCACATTCTGCAGGCTCCTAAGGAATGAAAACAAGAATTGCATTCACTTTTGTAACACGTCCCAACTTTGTCAATGAAAGCAAAGTGAAAGAATGATCAACTTTCAAATAATTTTTCCAGATTCTCTGGCATGGAAATGCTGGACAGTGGAAAATCAAAATGTTCCTATCAGTTAAAACATCTTTGAACAGGAAATAAAAACTACTGACATTGTGGTGTTAAGGCTTAGGAGTGCTGATAGCCAGTACCAAAGGGGATTAACTTTATGATTCTTTCCCGCCACTTACAACTGTCTTCTTTCACATTTTCTTCCATCTGGGAGTGCAGCTTGTGGTAATGTCAACATAAGAATACAGTTCATGCCAAGGGTGTTTCTCTGCCAACCAGATGGTTCCCCCCCTTCTCTCTCTCCCACTTGGCGACTAAGTGCATATGCTTTAGGACAAGTCAGAACCCAGACAGGTTTACCACTGAAAAGCCATGGGAGAGCCCCACTGCAGACACTAGGCTTTTCGGCCAGGAACTATAACAAACTTCTGTGACAATGCCAGACAGTGGTTCTCCTGAGAGTTTTCTCTTTTACCATATTTTCCCCCGTCTATTTTGACAGTGTGTAAACAAATTCAGTTTCCNGGGCAGGAGGAGAAGGGGACGATCGAGGATGAGATGGCTGGATGGCATCATGGACTCGATGGACATGAGTCTGAGTGAACTCCGAGAGATGGTGATGAACAGGGAGGCCTGGTGTGCTGCAATTCATGGGGTCACAAAGAGTCGGACACGACTGAGCAACTGAACCGAATATTTTAACGACTATGAGTCCAAACTTTTAACCACTATGAGTCCCAACTACCTTCTATTCTTAATTTGAAAATCTTTCACAATTTTAAAGTTGAATTTATTATTAAAATTAAGTGTTTTAATAGGATTCTATTTTAACTTTTTGTATTAATATATCACACAAACATTATTTGTCCTTAGAGAATATATATATGTGATTTTCTGACGTTTTTCTCAACTCTTAGCTATTATCAACTTGTTTCATATCTTTTCTTAAAATAATTTGTAAGAGAATTTAATAACTATTGCCTATATATTAGCAAAAATAATGTTTTAGGAATACTTTATGATAAATATAATTGATATAATTGTAAAATATAATAATTATATAAATATAATTATAAGTGAAATACTTAGCAATAACAGCATTCAATAATACTTTGTTTATATTTCATGTATACATAAAAATATTTCTTACATTAAAAAACTCCATAAATAAATAACAGATTTAAAAGAATAGATTTCAAAAATACTTAATTAAAGTATATGTAATAATATGAAACAAGAAGTTTGTTTAATAGATCAAATTTTAAATTAGTTAAGTTGCAGATCTGTATGTGTTATTGTTTAGTGGCTAAGTTGTATCTGACCATTTTGAGACCCCATGGACTGTAGCCCACCAGGCTTCCCTGTTCATGGAATTTTCCTGGCAAGAATACTGGAGTGGGTCGCCATGTTCTCCATGGGATCTTCCCAACCCAGGGACTGAATCCATGGCTCCTGCATTGGCAGGCAGATTCTTACCACTGAGCCACAAGGGAAGCCCCAGATTTGTATTACCCAAGCACACATTGTAGGGAAGAATATGGAGAGTTAATTGCATTATAATGATCTTCATAGTAAGCATTATAAACATCTTATTAGGAAACTAATAAGGTATGGACAATGCTAGCACATCATCCAAAAAGTGTATAGGCATGTTATATGCTTTAATGATCCTAATATGAATAAAGTGTAATTCACAAAGTCCAGAGCTCTAGGAATTTCTGGGGAAAAATTATAAATTATGGATCTGTTATACTGGATAAATGACTTAATTTATATGCACATTTTTATACCTTCTAGTTATACCTAAAATATATAACCATCTATTTGCCACATAATCCCATCAGAGCACCTCTAGGTACATATTTTTCTAATTTCAGAAACCAGTATGAGCTTAGATACCATATTGGTGATGGAAGTGTGAGTTTTCTGGTGGACGTTTGGGCAGTTTGCACAGGGAAATAACAATTTGCATCACCTCCATTGGTCTCTCTGGCCTCCTCAGAATCACCAACTGGATCATCCCTCGGATGTTTCCTTCCATGGACATGGATCGTCTAAGTGTTTCCATAGCTTCGTGGTTGGACTTTCCCAGAAGAGATTCCCCATTAACCGCAATCAGCTGGTCATTCATCCGCAGACGGCCATCCTAGGGTGGAGGTAAGAAAAACAGTATTAAGCAGAAAAAAGCATGGTGATGACATGTGACTGTCAGGCAAAAGTTCAAGTTTAAAATAAAGAAAAAAAATTCAGCTATTAGAGATGATTTATTTTCCACAGGACAAAAAGGTTCTGGATTTTATCAAATAGTCACAAATATTAATAATAATGAATTGTGTAAAAGTGACCTTTAGAAATCTTAGAGTCCGGAACTACAATAACTTAGACATTTGTATAATATCTCTTACCTAAACCTTCGGCAAGTGTGCTAGGCTAACCTGATTCTGCCATTTGCTCTGGAAGCTACAACATTGCTGACTCAAGGAAAGGGGGTTTAGAAGCAAACGACAGTGGCCATATTGCTTGCATTTTCAGGCACAGAGAGACACCACGCTTAAATGTTGCATGCTTGACAATAGTAATGGATCTCATAGCTAGCTCTATTGAATAGTGCTGTGAAAAGAAAATTCTCATGTTATTTTCTCTAATGCAACAAAAAGTTGCTAGTCTGCAAAAGAACACAGAAGTGTGTAATGCAGGTCCAATCTGGTACCATGTCTTCTAGAGGAAAGTCTTGACAAAGGGGACTGTCAAGCCTTTTGTGAAGAGTCTCTGGCTGATAAGCACTTTCACACAGAACCTTCAGGAAGAAACAACACATACCATAGAGAACTGGGAACTTTGGCACGTGGATAAATGGCCCAGATTCTACTCTAAATCACCTCTCAGTTCAGTTCAGCTCAGTTCAGTCGCTCAGTCATGTCCAACTCTTTGTGACCCCATGAATCGCAGCATGCCAGGCCTCCCTGTCCATTACCATCTCCCAGAGTTCACTCAAACTCATGTCCATAGAGTCGGTGATGCCATCCAGCCATCTCATCCTCTGTTGTCCCCTCTTCCTCCTGCCCCCAATCCCTCCCAGCATCAGAGTCTTTTCCAATGGGTCAACTCTTCGCATGAGGTGGCCAAAATACTGGAGTTTCAGCTTTAGCATCATCCCTTCCAAAGAAGTCCCAGGGCTGATTTCCTTCATAATGGACTGGTTGGATCTCCTTGCAGTCCAAATCACCTCTAGGCACTAGTCATCTTCAGCTAGAAATGTCCCTGGAGTCGATGGTGGTAGCTGAATAAAATGGGACACCGTCTCTACCTACAAAAGAACTTCTGGGAATCACAGTACACACTTCTCCCCCAACAGACAGTCTGGGAGAAAATATGCTTAAATACTGACAGTCTGATTAGGGACGTGGGTTATACCTGTTTCTAGGGTAGGAAGTTCTTGCTGTGAGGCACAGACACAATTTTAGGAATGCCATGATGCTGGTGCTGCTGCTAATACATTTAGCAGAAACAACAGTTGGTGAGCATGGTAGTTCTTCCATGAATTATCTATAGCTCTTATAGAACTCAAGAAGCTAGACAGATTAATGCTTTTGCTCACATTTTACAAATAAGGAAAGGGAGGCAGGAAAGTGATGTTAGGTGCCGCAGGTCACAAAAGAGAGTCAGAGATAACTGACCTCAGTTCAGTTTCCACGAACCTTGGTTCTTCTCCATTTCTGTGCTAGGGCTTCCTTGGCTATTCATCTCTAGACTACAATTGTACACACTAAAACAGGTGGAGGAGAGTATCCAACTTTTTGCAGTTAGAAGTATCTGGGACCCATGTTCAAAGGAACAGAATGAAATGCAAAATGAAAAAAGAACTTTCCTAAGAAATGAGAAAACCAGACATATAATGAACAATAGGGCAGCCATACAGATTTGGGAGCGGAATCCTGTGGACAAGTTGATGAATTTTGACTAACGCAGCAGCAGTGGTCAGAGGAAGTTCCTCTACTGACAGCTGGGGAAAGGGGGAGAGTGACGAGAGCTATTCTGGGGCACGGATGCCCTCGTGGGGATACGGGGCCCACGCCTCCTGTTGCACAGGGTGTCAGCCCGTGGATGGTGGAGGCCACACCCTCTCAATTTCAACAGGGGTGAAATCAAGCTGTAAAACTTGACTGCCCTGCCTCAACAGAGTCTAATGTCTTCTGCCTTCCTCTCGTTTTCCCACTCCACTTAATCTTTCCCATAATTTGGAGCAAATCTGGAAATGAGATTTACAGGAAAGGCCAAACACAAAAGAAATCGCTTCATTTCTGTTATCTAACGGTGAGAGAAGCACGTAAAGGATAAGATTAAGGCTACATGAAATGGGGTCAAACGGAAGCCACTTTAATGGCTGTGTACAAAGGAAGTGAGACACTTTAGGAATTATGCTCTTCTATTGTGCGTGGTTTTTAAAGAGGGGGAGAAAGCACAAAAGTTGGATCAGGATCCTAGCCCTGTGAACAGGAAATGAGGTCGAGTGCTGGACCTGTAGACGCTTAGTCTTGGCAGGACACCTCATCCTCTATGACAGGAAGAAGAGAGATAAAGATTGAACCTTAATGGGTACTTGTAGAATTGAGGGAATGAAATCTGAGTAAGAGCCTCCTGGGTACCTTCTGGGTACCTTCTCTGTGGAGTATGAGGCAAGGTCTGAGTGAAGAGGTAAATAAGAGATAAGGAGATAGAAAAAAAATGTTTTTTATGTAAGATAATCTCTTACCAACAAGTATTAAGTACAGACTTTTATTTTCAGCTACATTCCGAGTCTCAAGCATACATTACACTAAAGTAGAACATGTTTGCGGTATCCGAGTCCAAACAATAAGGCAGGTCAGGTCAGCCCAGGGCAACCCCCCCCCCTTTTTTTTTTTAAGACATTCACATTCATTGCAAGCATCACTGCAGAGCTGCGGGTATGATAAAAAATCCACATACTCTCCTTTTAAGGCTTAGCTGGCTTGTTGCTATTGGTTTTTGCTTTCCCTTTATGAGATAAATGATGGGTAAATTCATTAATGGTGGTGCCAGTAAGCACCACATTGTCCTAACATTGAGAAGATAATCTTAGAATTAAGAACTGGAAGCATCCTTAGAGATTATCTTATCCAACTGCTTCCATTTATAGATAAATGATGTGATGTACACAGAGGATAAGAAACCATTTACTGAATTCCTCTTCTAAAGAGAAGGTACTTCCACATAGATTCGAACTTGCTCAGCTAGTTAAGGTCAGAGCTGGATTAAATAGTCCAAGTCCTGACTTTTCAGCACTCCCTATTCACTACCCATTCTGTGTTCTAATAGATGACAATGACTAGTCCCTTAAGGGATCATGCTTCAGGAAAAAAGACTTTCGAACCAATGCCCTTTCTGCTATGGACTGAATGTGTTTTCCCCAAATTCATATGTTGAAATCCTAACCCCTAACATGAAGATATTAGGGGGCATTTGGAAGGTAATTAGCGCCCTTATAAAAGAGTCCTGAGACAGATGTCTTGTCCTCTCTGCCATATAGGGTTACAGCAAGAAAAAGACAGCTGACTATTAAGCACTTCTCACCAGATGGATTCTGCAGCACCTTGATCTTGAACTTCAGACTCAAGAACTGTGAGGGATAAACTGCTGCCATTTAAAAGCTACCCAATCTATGGAATTTTCTTTAAGCAGCCTGAAAAAATATACTTTTCTTTCTACTTTTTTGACCATCAGACCCCTAACCAAAAGACCACAATTACATCCCTTACTTTCTGCAATCCCTGTAATCAACTCTTATCTATCCTTAAGCTAGGAGGAAGTAAAGGAAGTTACCAAAGAGGAAGAAAAAATAAGAAAAAGAGAAAAGAGAACAGAATAAAAATAGACAAGAACTTC
This sequence comes from Neotragus pygmaeus, assembly GCA_006410875.1. Taxonomy (NCBI): domain Eukaryota; kingdom Metazoa; phylum Chordata; class Mammalia; order Artiodactyla; family Bovidae; genus Neotragus; species Neotragus pygmaeus. Next base: position 626,618 of record SJYV01038784.1, read on the forward strand.
CTCTGGGTACATTAGGACAAATAAAAACTGGTATAAGATTTAGGTCTTCTCCATGTCTTGGGGTGATTTCAAGTCTCATCAGCCCTAACCAGGTTCCAATGTGGTCATTGGAGAGAGTTGGACTGTGCGAGAGTTGGACTGTGAAGAAAGCTGAGCACCGAAGAATTGATGCTTTTGAACTGTGGTGTTGGAGAAGACTCTTGAGAGGCCCTTGGACTGCAAGGAGATCCAACCAGTCCCTCCTAAAGATCAGCCCTGGGATTTCATTGGAAGGGATGATGCTAAAGCTGAAACTCCAGTACTTTGGCCACCTCATGTGAAGAGTTGACTCATTGGAAAAGACTCTGATGCTGGGAGGGATTGGGGGCAGGAGGAGAAGGGGACAAGAGAGGATGAGCTGGCTGGATGGCATCACTGACTCGATGGACGTGAGTTTGAGTGAACTCCAGGAGATGGTGATGGACAGGGAGGCCTGGCGTGCTGTGATTCATGGGGTCGCAAAGAGTTGGACATGATTGAGGGACTGAACTGAACTGAACTGAATGCAGGGGGAGGGAGACTGGACTGGGAGACAAGATGTTTGAGTGTTATATCCCCTTTTTATGCTGCTGCTGCTGCTGCTAAGTCACTTTAGTTGCGTCCGACTGTGTGCAATCCCACAGACGGCAGCCCACCAGGCTCCCCCGTCCCTGGGATTCTCCAGGCAAGAACACTGGAGTGGGTTGCCATTTCCTTCTCCAATGCATGAAAGTGAAAAGTGAAAGTGAAGTCGCTCAGTCGCGTCCGACTCTTAGCTGCTGCTGCTGCTAAGTTGCTTCAGTTGCATCCGACTTGACTCTTAGCTATGCTGTTCTAAATTGCTTCAAGTCGTGTCCGACTCATAGCGACCCTATCAACTGTAGCCTACCAGGCTCTTCTGTTCATGGGATTCTCCAGGCAAGAGTACTGGAGTGGATTGCCATTTCCTACTTCAGGAGATCTTCCTGACACGGTTTTGAACCTGTTCCTCTTATGTCTCCTGTATTTGTACACAGGTCTTTACCACTAGCGCCACCTAGGAAGTCCCTATCTCTTTTTATTGAACACCTAATACAGGGCAATTCTTGTGCAAATATCTTGCACATGTTCTCATTTCTCAAAACAAACCTGTGATACAAGCACCACACTCCACTTAGAGATATAATAATGGAGGCTCAGAGAAATAAAGTGACTGTTAAAGAATACTGTCACTGCCAGGCCTACCTGTCTGAGTCAGATACATTTCCATTGTGCCATGTTGCCTCTAGAGATGATTAAAGGTACTACAGTGATTGGGAAAGCCCAATAGCTTCCCTGGTGGCTCAGAGGGTAAAGCATCTGCCTGCAATGCGGAAGACCCAGGTTTGATCCCTGGGTCAGGAAGATTCCCCGGAGGAGGAAATGGCAACCCACTCTAGTACTCCTGCCTGGAAAATCCCATGGATGGAGGAGCCTGGTGCAGGTTATAGTCCATGGGTTGCAAACAGTCGGATATGACTGAGTGACTTTACTTTCACTTTCTTTCACTACAATGATTAATGAACATAATTATTTAATGAGTTCCTCCTTTGTGCAGTTCTTTTGCTAAACCCTTTGTCTGTATGCACTAGACAATTTAATACTTATAACTATCCTGTACATTGGAGACGATAGGTCCCCTTTTAGAAAAGAAGAAATCAAGGATCAGGAGAGTTCAGTGCATTGTTACAAGTCACATGACCAAAAGCAAATTTGAACTAGGTCTGAAGTCCACATTTTCAACCACTTTGCTAGTGATTCTTGACCTTTCTGGGCTCTTCTTAGACTCCTTTCAGAATCCCATAAAAGCAAAGGATTGTCAACTCTTAAAAATAAATATTTACATGATGGTTCCTCCACAGCTGTACATTTGGACCTGACAATTCTTTGTAATAGAGAGCACTTATGTACATTTTAGGATGTTGCATGTGCCCTCTGAAGCACATCCGTGATTTCTGGTGGTCCAGCAACCTTGTAGTTTAGTCCCTGCTGTGCCTCTGCTATGATTAGCAGTGACAGTGCAAGCCTTAATCCACCTCTTGGGGCCAATTTTTTTGTAGGTTCCTTTACCTCTAAAGTTCTAATGAACACAGAGGGAAGAGAAGAAAGCCATGGCACAGAATGAGCCTCTGAAAAACATGAGTCAAGCATGAAGGAGTAGCTGACTAACCCAAGAGCAGCTGGCTGGGGCCCAAGGCCAGTCTACATTAGGCCAGGATGTTCAGAGGATTAATCATGAGCAGATGTTGACTCCTTCCTCTGCCTGATTCTAATGGGGTCCTTGGTGAAGCCTTCAGGGACATCAACACTCAGGGCCCAAATCCCAAACCCCGACTTCAGGCTACACAGCAGTATTTCCTTGGAGTAGAGTGGGACTCCAGGCAAGATGGCACCTGATTGAGGAAAAGGACTGCCCTGAATAAATATTTCCCAAGATCCTAAAATCACTCCATCTGCTTACTGTAGTTTTTGGAAAAAAAATCCAACCTAGAAAGAGNCAAGGATCAGGAGAGTTCAGTGCATTGTTACAAGTCACATGACCAAAAGCAAATTTGAACTAGGTCTGAAGTCCACATTTGCAACCACTTTGCTAGTGATTCTTGAACTTTCTGGGCTCTTCTTAGACTCCTTTCAGAATCCCATAAAAGCAAAGGATTGTCAACTCTTAAAAATAAATATTTACATGATGGTTCCTCCACAGCTGTACATTTGGACCTGACAATTCTTTGTAACAGAGAGCACTTATGTACATTTTAGGATGTTGCATGTGCCCTCTGAAGCACATCCGTGATTTCTGGTGGTCCAGCAACCTTGTAGTTTAGTCCCTGCTGTGCCTCTGCTATGATTAGCAGTGACAGTGCAAGCCTTAATCCACCTCTTGGGGCCAATTTTTTTGTAGGTTCCTTTACCTCTAAAGTTCTAATGAACACAGAGGGAAGAGAAGAAAGCCATGGCACAGAATGAGCCTCTGAAAAACATGAGTCAAGCATGAAGGAGTAGCTGACTAACCCAAGAGCAGCTGGCTGGGGCCCAAGGCCAGTCTACATTAGGCCAGGATGTTCAGAGGATTAATCATGAGCAGATGTTGACTCCTTCCTCTGCCTGATTCTAATGGGGTCCTTGGTGAAGCCTTCAGGGACATCAACACTCAGGGCCCAAATCCCAAACCCTGACTTCAGGCTACACAGCAGTATTTCCTTGGAGTAGAGTGGGACTCCAGGCAAGATGGCACCTGATTGAGGAAAAGGACTGCCCTGAATAAATATTTCCCAAGATCCTAAAATCACTCCATCTGCTTACTGTATTTTTTGGAAAAAAAATCCAACCTAGAAAGAGCCTTGTATTCCAGACTGAAATAATTTAATTTCATTTTCAAACAATAACAATGAAAGGAAAAGAATAAATCAAGATTTTAAAGTATAGTTTTTAAACTAAAGGAATAAAGTTGGTAAGACCAGAAGCATGTGAATTCTTGTCTTGAAGGGCACCTATGTACATTAGTCAATGTTTTACTTCACCTTTCCTAACACAATTTCAACCAATACAAATGGCAGCAGTCTTCAAAAATAAGAGCTCTATTTTCCAGACATAATACATTGCACTCTGGTGTACACACTACGGTGATGTGGACCAAACTTCTCCTTTGCTCCAAAATGCCCTTTGCATTCCTGCTCACCAGTTCTATATCAATCCTTCAAAATAAGGCTTAGCAACTGCCTTCCATTTTCTTCCCTTCAGGCAGAATTGTTCCATCTCAATGCCTATGATTACTTTTATATTTGTCTACCATTTGTTGTTGTTCAGTTCCTCAATTATGTACAACTCTTTGTGATCCCATGGACTGCAGCATGCCAGTTTTCCCTGTCCTCCACCATTTCCCAAAGTTGCTCAAATTCATGTCCATTGAGTTGGTGATGCCATCAAACCATCTCATCCTCTATCACCCCCTTTTCCTCCTGACTTCAATCTTTCCCAGCATCGGGGTCTCTTCCAATGAGTTGGCTCTTTGCATTAGGTAGCCAAAGTGTATTGGAGCCTCAGCTTCAGCATCAGTCCTTCCAATGAATATTCAGGGTTGATTTCCTTTAGGACTGACTGCTTTGATCTCCTATCAGTCCAAGGAACTCTTAACAGTCTTCTCCAAGTTTGAATGCATCAAGTCTTCAGTGCTCAGCCTTCTTTTTGGTCCAACTCTCACATCCATACATGACTACAGGACAAACCATAGTTTTGACTATATGGACCTTTGTCGGTAAAGTAATGTCTCCGCTTTTTAGTATGCTGTCTAGGTTTGTTATAGCTTTTCTTGCAAGGAGCCAGTGTATTTTAATTTCATGGCTGCAGTCACCATCTGCAGTGATTTTGGAGCCCAAGAAAATAAAGTCTGTTACTGTTTCCATTTTTCCCCCATCTATTTGCCATGAAGTAATGGGACCAGATGCCATCATCTTCGTATTTTGAATATTGAGTTTTAAGCCATCTTTTTCACTCTCCTCTTTCACCTTCATCAAGAGGCTCTTTAGTTCCTCTGAGCTTTCTGCCATAGGGTGGTATCATCTGCATATCTGAGGTTATTGATATTTCTCCCAGCAATCTTGATTCTAGCTTGTGATTCATCCAGCCTTGCATTTCCAATGATGTACTCTGCATATAAGTTAAATAAGCAGGGTGATTATACAGCCTTGAACTATTTCTACCCTTATTTTGAACCAGTCCATTGTTTCATGTCCGGTTCTAACTGTTGCTTCTTGACCTGTATACAGGTTTCTCAGGAGGCAGGTAAGGTGGTCTGGTATTTCCATCTCTTGAAGCATTTTACAGATTGTGGTAATTCACACAGTCACAAGCTTTGGTGTAGTCAATGAAGCAGAAGTAGATGTTGTTCTGAAATTCTCTTGCTTTTTCTATGATCTAATGGATATTGGCAATTTGATCTCTGGCTTTTCTGCCTTTGCTAAATCCAGCTTGTACATCTGGAAGTTCTTTGTTCAAGAACTATTGAAGCCTGCCTTGGAAGATTTTGAGCATTACCTTGCTAGCATTTGAAATGAGTGTAATTGTGCAGTAATTTGAACATTCTTTGAGAGAAGGTCTACCATAGTCCTTACCATATTTGAGTTTTTTATGTGTTTATTATGCTACCAGCTTCTTGTACTATGGAATGAGTCTTTTTGTTTCCTGTATCCATTCTATTACATACTGAATAACTTAAGGTAGCTGTAGATTTTGTAGAAATCCTTGCTAAACGGAATCACTAGAAACATTTTTCATCAGGTGCTTTGACCTGGTATAAGTTTCATCTCCAATGGACAAATTCAATAATATACAAACTGTAATTATGAGCAATTCCTGAGGCCAGGCTGGCTTGGATATACCAGCACATGCTCAGAGAAACTTTATAATTCTAAAAGTGAAGCTTGATTACTGTCTTTGTACTGGCTCTGCTGCTGCTGCTGCTAAGTCGCTTCAGTCAGGTCCAACTCTGTGAGACCCCATAGACAGCAGCCCACCAGGCTCCACCGTCCCTGGGATTCTCCAGGCAAGAATACTGGAGTGGGTTGCCATTTCCTTCTCCAATGCATGAAAGTAAAAAGCGAAAGTGAAGTCGCTCAGTTGTGTCCGACTCTTAGCGACTCCATGGACCGCAGCCTACCAGGCTCCTCCATCCATGGATTTTCCAGGCAAGAGTACTGGAGTGGGGTGCCATTGCCTTCTCTGGTGTACTGGCTCAGTATCCTCTTATTTAGCTATTGCAAAATTTTAAGTTTATCTAATTCAGTTATTATCTTAAGAGCCTCACTTCATTTTATGTAGCAAATAAGTGAAGTTCCAGCAATGTACCATTTATTCAGCATCTGTGGCATGTGAGACTTCTTTTTTAATTAAAGATAACTGAAGAGTATTTTTAGAACCTCAGAATATATATAATCAACCATTTTGATATAATGTATTACAATTCTTTTCTTTTAAAGACCTACTGGAAACATATGGGATATAAATAAACATATTGCAATTTACAGCTTTCACTGTAGTCATGAGTGAATTTTACAGTTTCCTTAGCAAGAAGTTTCAGAGCACTGACTGAAGAGTCATCACTAGAATCCCTTGGTCTACTTTGCAGCAACAGTAATCTGTGCTTGTTTTACATTTGTTCTGTTTCTTGTCCTTTCAGCTTCTCTATCCCTTCCCATCTCCTTCCTGATTTTCTGTTTTCAGTTTAGCTTGGCCTAGAAAATTGGATAATAGAAGCTTATTAAGGTGCATGGGTTGTATGCATCAAGAAGATTCTGCATGAATGCCTAACTAGATTAGAATCTCAGAAGCCTTTTCAACTTAACGAAAGGATCTTATTTATTCACTTGAAGAAGAAGAAGAAAGCTCTGTTCTTGCTTGTGCTAGGATTGCTAAAAATCTGGCTTCTTAAAGAAATGGACCCAGAGTAGAATGCTTAGACCAAAACTCTGACCACATTATGAACTCAATATCTCTTATAAATATCTCTTATGAATACAGGTTTTCAGGTAAAAGATACTATTTTCAGAGTCAAAGAAACATGATCGTGTTATACCAACTTTTGTAGATAATAATTTCATTTTTGATTAGGTCTAAAAAGATATATTTTTAAGCCTCTGAAGACAATAATAGAATTCAAAGTATACACCAAAAAGACCTAGAGTTCTAAAAGTTTATCTAGCATGATACAAATGTATTTGCATTTCTATAAATATCTGAAAATGATAAAACTTAGCAAGAAAAACGATGATAGATACTGGAATTATGAAAATTTTAAAGTAATGTTATATCTCTAGAAAATAATTACTACTGCAGAAAATCCATAAATGATAAGCCTGAGTATATAAATTAACATGTATTAACATTTTGGGTGTTTTTTTCCTAAAAAAGGTAATGTATTAAAAATATATGGCATAACATAGTTGATAATTCTTTTTTTTGTTTAAATTACTTGTTTTATTTTTTAAAGCAGAGTTCTTACAGTGAGGGTGAATTTTTCCAGGCAGAATTCCTGCTTTTAGTGGTTCATAGAATATCACATTTTTGTGGTGAGTATGAAATATTAGAGTTTGGCTTCTAACAGTTGAGGATTTGCAATGAAGCTGTTTATACCCAGATTGTATGGTGGTTTTGGTAAGAGGTAAAAACCTGGAAGACATGACTATAGGTAATGATCTTAACAGTTCTCTTCCAGTAGAAAACACTATCAATTTTAAGAAAAATGGATAGCTGAAGAAATCATTTAACATTCGTGTTCCTTAAAATGCTGTCCTTTTTATCTTCCTTTGAATTCATTAATTATAGATACACCACATGATTTATAGATACAAGCAGAAATGGAGGTGGAAATTACTTCTGCTAGCAACTCCTACTGGACTCCTTTTAAGTAGGTTAGTTGCTTTTCAACCAACATTCCCCATTACAAAGAGACATGGATATTCAGGATCAAATATTGTATTCCCATAAATTCTAAAACTATGCATATTATCTCCCCAAAATTCATAATTAGGTCATTTTAAAAATAGAGGGATTGCTTGTATTAGTTAAATTTTTTAACCTATTATGAAATGGTATAGATCTTGCAATTCTGCATCAGGCAACCTCTGCAGAGGTTGTATTCCAGATTTCCTAACCACACAAGAATCAAATTACTTAAATTATGTCTATTTCATATTCTGAGTGCATGCAGTTGCAATTAGCTATGTCAGGCATTTTTCTTTCATTTAATTTAATCATCATCAAGTAGTATTTATTAAGCACAAACTTGGCTAATTAATTTTCTAGAGAATAACAGGTATTCTTAAATTCATTCTCTTTAAGAGCCCTTAAATAATCTACCTGATATATGACATTTTTCCCTTAGTAAAAGCTGCCTTTAAATTTTAATTTTTGCATTATTGTTTCAAAATTTCAATAGAATACATTATACTTCCAAAGTGAGTATATTCAAATAAAAAGAAATCTTTCATAATTAGTATTGATAGAACAGACTGTATGGAATTTTTATTCTTTCTAATAAAGGATTTTAATATTCTACATGAATTTTTAAAAATATCACCATTCTAGTTATATATTTTCTAAAAGTAATTCATTCTTATGATAGAAATAGAAGAAAACAGATGTGTATAAGAGACAGTCTCTATTTAGGTTAACCAAAAATTTATTCAAACCTTTCCAATGTCCCAAATTATACCTAGGAGGCAAATTATACCTAGATGAGAACTAAAAATCTTTCTCCACTGTATTTCTCTGTCCACACACAAGAGAAACCCATAATAGTAAGGTCACTGCCTGAACTTAAGTCAGAATAATAATTTGATAAGAAAAACTCAGATATTATTTTATTTATTTTGCTCTGAAGTATTTCCCTAATTCGTAATATTTGGCTTGATAATCTACACACAGNCAGAGTATATCAAAAGCAAAGGAAAATAAAACTCATCTCTGAATTCAAAATGTTTAGTAAATCAGGGTGAATGTATGTGAGGTCTTCAAACTGATTATCCAGACTTTACATTTGGTTCTTTGGAAAAAGGAAAAGCTAATTTTATGTAGATTTTGGGAGAGTGTTTTTCTCAAGTTATTAATTTTTCTAACTGTACGAAGATAATATTTTGTTTCATTTACCAGTAATAACACCACCATATTCAAATTCCAGTCACAAGAATGAAATTTTAGAAAAGCATCTTCATGAAATCCTAATTAAATTCCACTCACAGTTCTCAGTTCATGAGATGTATGTATACTATATATGTATGTGCTGCTGCTGCTGCTAAGTCACTTCAGTCGTGTCCGACTCTGTGTGACCCCACAGACGGCAGCCCACCAGGCTCCCCCATCCCTGGGATTCTCCAGGCAAGAATACTGGAGTGGGTTGCCATTTCCTTCTCCAATACATATGTATGTATGTATGTATAAATGTATGTTTATATAAAACATACAACATGCAAAGTTGTATCTAGTATATATTTGGCTCTGAAAGCAATTATACTACACTTCAGGGGCAAATGCCCAGGAAGAATGACAGAAACTAAAATTAAATTTCAAATATTTAAGGCATGTGACTGGTGGCTCAGATGGTAAAAAACTGCAGGTGACCTGGCTTTGATCCCTGGGTCGAGAAGATCCCTTAGAGAAGGGAATGGCTACCCACTATTCTTGGCTACCCAGTATTCTTTCCTTGAAAATTCCATGGATAGAGGTACTTGGTGGGCTATAGTCCATGGGATCACAAAAGAGTCCGACATGACTGAGCGCCTAATATTTTCACTTTCACTGTTTAAGCAGTTCAGTAGCAACACTCTAAGCTGTGTTTGGCTGCTATGGTCAGTGGTTACTTTGGCTATACATTGAAAAGTATAGCTCAAAAGGATGCTTCTGAGGGGTCTACAAGTGGCTCCACAGACTACATCTCTTAGAAATGACACGAGTGAGAGATGGAATGATAGAAAGCAATAGCCAGAGAGGTGAGAGGGTAAAAAGAAAGAGGCTCTTGCATATGTATGGCTGAGCCCCTTAGCAGGTCACCTGGAACTGTCACAACATTGTTAACCAGCTATTGTGCTGCGTACTAAGTCACTTCAGTCATGTTTGACTCTGTGACCCCCCTATGGACTGTAGCCCACCATGCTCCTCTGTCCATGGGATTCTCTAGGCAAGAATACTGGAGTGGGTTGCCATGCCCTTCTCCAGGGGTTCTTCCCCAACCAGGGACTGAACCCATGTCTCTTATGCTCCTGCATTAGCAGGTGGGTTCTTTACATCTAGCGCCATCTAGGATAAAACAAAATAAAAAGTTAAGGGAAAAAAAGAAGGCCCTTAATTGTAGTCACAGTTATCCAGGGGTTTTACATCTGGTTAGAAATAACCTATCTTTGTTTACACCAACGGAAATCCCCAGGAGAATCCAGCATAGAGAAGCCACAGGAAGAATTTTGTCATACTTTTCAAAGTAGTTTCATTTCTACCTTCCCTAAAGGGGAAAACACCTTGAGAACCAATTAGTGGTAGGAAGAGACAGGAGAAAAAGAGTATGCTCTGGCGGAAAGGTTATTTTGTTGATTTCACATAAAAAAACTTTGGGCCAGATGCTAAAGTGGATGTTCCCCATGCTTATCTCCTCTCTGCCCCAGGGACAGAGCGGTCTGATACACGTGTATCTTCTGAACAGAGACGGGAACAAAGTCTCCAAACAATTTTTCTAAGACCTAATCCTGAATCACAGAACAGGTGGCAGTTTTCTGAGGAGCAACAGTGGATTATTGGAACAGCAGAAGGAGAACAGAAATATACTTTCCTCTTTCCTGGTTAATCGGATTTCTTGTGAGCAAAGCTTTGGGCCTCTACCCTCCGCACTGCAGAAAGTAAACAAGACAAATGGATACTAAACATTCACAATAAGGCTAAATTCATGATGGATGCCTCTTACTATTTAAGATCAGCTATAAATATGCTGTCCAGTAGTTTTTAATGGTGTGATTGTCTGACTCAGCAGACCAGTGTCAGGAAAGAAATTTACATAAATGGAAAGCGAAATCTTCCTGCAAGAAACAGGCCTGTTAGAAATTGCTTAGGTAAGGAGATGCTCACTTACGCAAACATGGATATACATATTAAACCTGCTCTCCAATATCTGCTTGAGCTGAAGTTATTGCCCATAAAAAAGCTAAGATGTTTGCTTTTAATTTCCAAAAATTCATTTCAGTTTCAATTTTACTTGGAGTAAATTCTGTAAATAGAGCTGTCATAAGGAAGAAGAATAATGCCAAACTGGTATCCACAAACATGACCAAGACTCGCTCTTAAATACAGCACATGTTTAGATGGCCTGGCTAAGGATGATACACGTGATATAAGACAACTCCAGGACAGCAGCCCCTGATCTCTGGAAATATGAATAGATGAGATCAAAGAGCCTTCATCACAGGACAGCAAAGCACAGACTCTGAAGTCGGACTGCCCAGGTTCACACGTTGGTTTAAGTGATTTCTGGCCTTGTGAACAAAGGAGAGGCACTAACCTCTGAAAACTGTAATTTTTCCTTGACAAGATGGTACAATAATAATGCAGTATGGATGTGAAGAATAAATTTAGAGAATCCACCTAAAATACTTATTATATAGTCCAACAGATATTAAGCATAAAACAGAATGAATGTTGGTTGATAATGTTACTGTAATTATTATTATCACTTTCCTTCTGCTCCATCAAGAAGGCTGACAGCTGAAAAACTGATGCTTTCTAACTGTGGTGCTGGACAAGAATCCTTAAAGGTTCCCTTGGATAGCAAGGAGATCAAATCAGTCAATCCAAAGGGAAATCTACCCTGAATATTCACTGGAAGGACTGATGCTGAAGCTGCAATACTTTAGCCACTTGATGTGAAGAGCTGACTCATTGGCAAAGACCCTGATGATGGGAAAGATTGAGGGCATAAGGAGAAGGGGGCGACAGAGAATGAGATTGTTGGGTGGCATCTCCAACTCAATGGACATGAGTTTGAGCAAACTCTGGGAAATGGTGAAGGACAGGGAAGCTTGGTGTGCTATAGTCCATGTTGTCTCAAAAAGCTGGACACGACTGAGTGACTGAACAACAACTACCCTTCTGCTCCCAGTTCTGCATTTCTGAGCCTGACAGAGGGAGTCATAGACTGGATGGATGGCCCCAATTCCTCAGTGACTTCTCTAGACTCATACCTTTGTCATAGGCTCACCGTGGGTGGCCTGTACTTTTCTACGCCTTGGATTGACCATGGATTCAGTCACAGGACTTGTTTTAGCCTCCACTATGTATCAGAAGTAACAGTAGGCCAGCTTGGAAACCAGAGGTAAGGAAGCTTCATGGGTCCTGGACATCAGCTAGCCTGGTAGCCCAAGGTGTAGTTATTATATGTGGAGTACACTCAGATCTGTAGATCTATTGTGTGATAGAGACAGGTCAGCCTCAATCAGAGCCCTTTTAGTTACTGTGTAGATCCATCGGGGAAATGAAGGCTTATAGAGGTATGTTATTGAAATGTTGTCATTACTTATTATGCAACAGAAGGTAACTGATCCAGAGTGCATTAAAGGCTGTCTATCCCCAGTACATTTCTTCTCCAAAGAAAGACACTAGCTCAGTGTCTGGGTCTGAAGCAAAAGTGAAATGATAAGTTTGGGGAGACAAATGCTTTAATAAAGTCAGGATCCTAGGACCAGGGGGGCTCTTATAAACTCTAATTATGCCTTCCTGGCTTTTGAGTGGGAGAGGGCACACGTGAGTAATATCAAGATGATTTTAAAATGGCTAACATTTATTCAAAGTTTATCATAGGCATGGTGCTGGGCATTTTACACCCATTGTCTCTTTTTGTATTCACAAGAGTGCCGGAGGCAGGCATTACTAATTTTATTCATTTTATACATGAGGAAACTGAGGCACATTAAAGACAATTGATTTGCCTGCATTCACTGAGGGTGAGAGCAATGAAGGCAGGATTGAAGCTCAGGAAGTCTCACGACACAGCATGAGAGGATAAAGATGATGGTCAGGATTGCTGATAATAAGCACAAACTTGTTCTCCCTCTCTCTGTAATCACTTAACTGCATTGAACACATTGTGTTTATTACTTCATTCAAGCTTTAGAAACCTATATGCTAGATATTATTAATGGTGCGCTACTTGGAGCGTATGGTGGTAGGGTTGCATTTGAAGTCAGGCAAATCTAGTTAACCATTAAATTATGGTAACAGCTATGTTCATGTTGCCCACCCCAGGATGAAAGGGCAGAATCATATTCTTCTCTTTTTATCTGGAAATTTATAAGCTTCTCTAAGTTCAAAGGCAAATATGCATCCCCAGCAACATGGATCTTCTAGTGTATAAAATGTGATAAATGACCTTTAATTTATGCTACTTTCTCTCAGACTCCACTGAGCTTTCCTTCTTGCAAGCACAAGGAACAGTTTCTTATTTGTTGCTTTGATATTGACTAGCTTTCAGTTTTGCTTTTCTAACTGTGTATTGTTAGGTTCAATTTTGTTAGGTTATAAACTCATAAGAATCCTAACAGTAATAAAAATAATATAAAGTATTAAACTGTTACCCAGATCTGTTCACATATACATTTCCTGAATCTGGCAAGAAAGCCTCAGTGGTCTCAGGCCTTCAGAAATTTTCTTTATCCAGTCCCCAAGCAGAACAGTTAACGTTTTTAAGTATCTTTACACTGATGGGCAAACAGCATTCCTACCTACCTTAAAAGCAGCACCTCCGTGGATGATGGACTTGATAAAAATCCCCAAGTCTGTTCCAGTTTCTCGAGATTTGTTCCCTTTCAAGCTCACCCCAAGACCAGCAGAACCGGAATCATTCAATGGGATCTCAAAGGTAAGCTGCTCAGTTGTTTCCAGGGAGAATGCACAACAGTCAGGTTCTCCTTTCTGTTGGAAGTAGACACGAAAAGAATGAAGGAGGAGAAAGAAGCTGAATGTCAACATTCACATTCTCAGATGGTCAAACACAGATGCAACTGGCAAGACAAGATGACTGGATCTCTGCTTAACAGCTATAATCCTGCCCCCAGTAGACAAAGGGCAGTTTTCTCTCTCTGCAGGAGCCTCCATCACATGGATGGAGTGGAGAAGATAATTCTTGGGAATAATTATTTGGTGATGGTCAACAGACAGGATCTTTGGTCAAGGCAATTTGAAACATCCCAAAAGTATTTGGAAATTCAGTAGAATATTCTCAATAATTAAAGGGACTGGATATTACCTAGGGAATCTTAAGTATTAGAATAGACATGAGAGATAATATAATCTCAATACCTTCATTTTACAGATGAAGAAACAAGAGCTTAGTGTAGAAACCTGCTACAATTCAGGGGAATATTTGGCTTATACAATTTAAAACATATCATTTACCATGGAAGCAATCCTATTGATAGAGATTGTCAATAGGACACAGAGCACTGAAAAAAATGTCAATTTTAAAGTTAAAGATGTGATTCTTAATAGATATCACTGAATTGAATTTCACTTTGTCAAAACTCATGCCTTAAGCTTGCTTCTTTGGACAAAATAACTTGTTGGCATCTGGTTTTGGAACCTAAACAAAAATGATAACGCACAGAAATATCCATGTTCTCTTTGACAAGTGACACCCAGCCACAAGCCTAGCCATTCTGAAAAAAACAAAACAAAACAAAACAAACCCAACTATATATATATATATACACACAAATATAGTATGGTGGCAAAGGCATAATAGGGGTCAGGTCTCCAGAGAGAAACACACACTTTATCATACTTGGTCCATAGTGTTTTCAAATATACAAGAGTAGGGATAGAAAAGTGCTGTCCACATGACAAAGAATATAGGGCCTCCTTCTGCATTCCTCCCAAGCTTGCAGAAATATCAAACTCTGCCCCAGTGTTTAAATGAAAAATTTGAAAATGAGATAGCCCTGGAAACCATCAACTCATTCTAGGTCGGTAGTTCCTTCCACTCTATAATTATGTTTAGAGACTCTCATCTTAAGGTCACTTTGAGGGATGCTTATGTAGAATTATATATTTTAAAAATTACCATGAATGTCTGAATGTCAGTCACAAAATAACAACTATAAAATCAGAAGTAGCAAAGAACCCACAATTAAAACAGGATTAAGAGGTCTGATCATAGCCAGATCTACTGACATGACATCTCTAACTCCTCCCAATGAAGAGAAATCTCATGTCTAGCTTTAGAGAAATAGTTTGTTCATTTAATTTCACTGTAAATGAAGTTAACTATTAAGATTTTGACAATGGGTAGTTTCCAAGAAATGAAACTTTACTGTTTAATTTAATAAACCTATTCCAAGTTAGCTGTTTTAACTAACTCATTATTATCTTAAAAAAACCAAACCAAATCCCATTATTCAATACCAAGTAGCCGTCTTTTTTCCATTGGAATGCCAGAGTTAAATACTAAATCTAAACTATTGGCCTTTATCTGTGCCTCCCAAAACGTCCAGTTTAGAATCCATAACATTTTCAAATCATTTATGTATACAGGTCTCTCTGGAATTTGATTAATTTCAATCTAATCAAGTTCTGCTGAATTAAAGTATAAATCAAAGAATGGCTTCTCACTAGAAGTTTGTGAACACTGTTTTAGAGAAAAACTAGAGAGTTTCTTTGGTTTTCATCCAGCGAAAAAGTGACATAAGGAAAAGTTTCGCTTGAGTAACAACTTCAAACCACCCTATTCTATAATCAGCTTTCTTTTGGTGATTGTATTTCATTCCCAATAAGACTGAGGGCCACTCTTTGTACTAATGCCTTTCATTTATTACATAAGTGGTTAAAACAAAATAGAAATTAGGTGGTATTATGGTGATCTCTTCATGTGAAACAATTTATTCTTTTAAAGTCTCTGATGTCTGAGAGCTGGAATTATAACTACAAAAACAAACTAGTGGCTAAAAACGTTTAAGTGGTTCTGTGCCAAGTGCTTTATGCATAGCAATACACTTTCTCTCCAGAACAATCCTGTGAGGTTTATTGCGAGGCCCATTTTACAGACGAGGAAACTGAGGTATGCAACATATAAGTATCATGCTTATAGTTCAAAAGACCTATCCATGCTGGAACTTTGTGGAGTCCAGGCAGAATGGTGCCTGTGATAGACTCTTATCTGTTGTACTATTTCTCAACTTCTGCAGGCCACTGTGACTAGACCTAGTCACATGAAATCCCAAGATATATTTCTACAATGGCAGTAAGACATCATTCAATTTCACACTCTTTGCTCAACTACACTTAGTTTCATATCTTTCTTATGTTGTACGAAGTGCAAGTCATAATTATTGGTCTCTAATAATATCAAACTTCTCAATGGTGAGGGCAGCCATTATAGTAGTTAACACAGCCATTTCCTCTGTTAGAAATAAATGTTCCCTTTATCTAATGTACCAAAAAAAAAAAAAAATCAATATGCTGAATGCCTCTGATAACATTGGTTCGACTAGTATCTCTTACAATTAAACTCAAATCTTGCCATACAACACTTTGTGGTGGTGGTGGTTTCGTCATTAAGTCGTGTCCGACTCTTGCGACCTCATGGGCTGTAGCCTGCCAAGCTACTCTGTTCATGGGGTTCTCCAGGCAAGGATACTGGAATGGTTTGCCATTCCCTTCTCCAGGGGATCTTCCCAACTCAGGGATCAAACCCGGGTCTCTTGCACTGAGGAGTAAAGTTTCTTTACTGACTGAGCTACCAGGGAAGACCACAACACTTTACAGCAGGCTGGGAAGAGGAGTAAAGTCCTTGTGAGGGCCCCGAATGAAGGCCCTTAGTAAAGGGAGAGCATGAGCCCAAAGGCAGCAGCACACCCCTACCCTGGACTCTCCCTGTCTTCCGGTCTTTAGGACAAGGGCTCTTTCCTCACCGTGCCGGGTGTGTGATTCACTATTGTGTCCCACTCCTTGTGACCCCGTGGACTGTAGCCCACCAGGCTCCTCTGTCCATGGGATTTCCCAGGCAAGAATACTGGAGTGGGTTGTCATTCCCTCCTGCAGGGGATCTTCTCAACCCAGGGATCGAACCTCGGTCTACTGCATTGCAGGCAGATTCCTTATCATCTGAACCACCAGGGAAGCCCACGACAGGTATATCCCTTGCTTTTTCTCCCTACAAATATCCAGAAAGGGAAAAATCCAGAGGCTGACACAGGAAGAGAAATCGTGTGAACTTCATTAATTTTTGTCTTTCCATTATTTGTCTTTGTTACTAGATGCTATGTTTCTAGATACCAAGTCCTTGAGGTCCCTAGAGTTAGCCCCAGGATGGATGCTCAGATGCCCTACTGCCTGTGTCCAGGTCTAATGCCTCTGAACCTGCCCAGGGTCAGCCATACAGGATCAACTCAGGCTTTCTTAACCTCAGCACCACTGATGACTGGGGCCTGATAATTCCATATGGGAGCTATGCACTGCACAGGAGGATATTATCAGAATCCCTGGCTACTACCTATTAAATGCCAGTAGTATCTCCTTTCCCAGTCGTGACAACCAAAACTGCCTTTAGACATTGCCAAATGGCCCCAGGGGTCAAAACCACCTTTAGGTGAACATCACTGCCCTGAATCACCAATTGGCAAATGCAGTCAAGTTCTAGGTAACCAGGGAATAGAAAGTCATTTGGGACGATAGCACTGCCTGATGACATATTCCTAAGTACCAGGAAGGGGTGGCAGTAACAGTCCCTGCAATTGATTGGGTCTCATGCTTAAAGACTTGTGACCGACCCTGAAGATGATCAGAATGAACTCCCAGGGAAGTCTGTGATGTCTTAGCTATGTCTCTGGTAATATGGCACTAATTTTCCAGAGGTAGGAATGAGAACTTCATGGGATGAACACAGTATAAAAAGTGACAAATATTGAGTTACTGGTGTGTGTGTGTATTTAAATATATATGTATGGGCTTCCTGGTGGCTCAGATGGTAAGAATCTGCCTGCAATGTATGAGACCCAGATTCGATCCTTGGGTCAGGAAGATCCTCTGGAGAAGGGGATGGCTACTAACTCCAGAATTCTTGCTTGGAGAATTGCATGGACAGAGGAGCCTCATGCTGTTTGTCTTATGTAAGGACCTAGGAGGAAAAAAATGCAAGTCAGGTTTGTTAGAATAAATATGCTTATATATAAGATGTTTTTAATACTTTTTTTACTTATTAAGATTCACAGAATTATATAAAATAGTATGGACACAAAGACTTTTAATCATGCGAGACTGTGACATAATATAATATATAAAAGCTTATTATACAGTACATCTCAATATATAACATATAATTTATACACAATTCAGACACCTACTCATCTACCTATTACCTGCCTGTCTTCCACTCCTACCGCATCTATTTGCTAGAAGAAAACTTGGTTACATTCTTTCACTGCAATATGGACCATTTTTTCTTCTCTATAATGTTTTTGTTTTCAGACACTTCTAAATTATAAAACAATAAATGTTTTTAAAAGAAATTTATGAAGAGATAAGAACCATTTGCTGTATAGTGTTGTACTATCATGTAGAGTGCCTGTAAGTAAAACAAAGTGAAATGAAAATCACTCAGTTGTGTTCTACTCCTTGCAATGCTATACAGTCCATAGAATTCTCCAGGCCAGAATACTGGAGTGGGTAGCTGTTCCCTTCCCCAGGGGAGCTTCCCAACCTAGGGATTGAACCCAGGTCTCACGCATTGCAGGCAGATTCTTTACCAGCTGAGCCACAAGGGAAGCCCAAGAGTACTGGAGTGGGTAGCCTGTCCCTTTTCCAGCAGATCTTCCCAACCCAGGAATCGAACTGAGGTCTCCTGCATTGCAGGCAGATTTTTTACCAACTAACCTACCAGGAAAGTCCCTGAGAGTAACTCTATAAACACATCTCTAATGAAACACATGTACACACACACACACACACACACACACACACACACACACGTAACTAATATCATGTAAACTAGATATAGTATTTATATAACCTATAGTAGTAAAGAATCTGCATGCAATGCAGGAGATGCAGCAGGAGCTGTGGGTTCAATCCCTGGGTCAGGAGGACCCCCTAGAGAAGAAAATGGCAAGCCACTCCAGTATTCTTGCCTGGGAAATCATGTTGGTAAGTGTGATGGTCAATTCTTAGTTTTCATCCTACTTGGTCCAAGTAGGATGAGGCCTCATTTATCGAGCCCTACATCCTGAAACACTTTCTTCCCTTGGTTCCAGGACACCACTTTTAAGTATTCATCACCTACTTCACTCTCTACTCCTTTCCAATCCCCTTTGCAGACTCTTCGTCCTGTTATCCCAAAATACTTGTATCCTAAGCATCAATCATCTGACTTTTCTCTCCCATCCTCACTTTCTAAGTTACCTTATCTAACTTCTGCCCTGCATCCTTTGCATCACCTCCTCCCTCTGCTTTGAATGTTCCTTCCTTAGATTCCTACAGACTTCCTTCCCTCACTGCCTTTAATTTTGTGTTCAAATGCCAGTTTATTAGTGAGGTCTTCCTTGATTGCTCAGTCATGTCTGACTCTGCAATCTCATGGACTGTAGCCAACCAGCCTCCTCTGTCCATGGGATTCTCCAGGTAAGAATACTGGAGAGGGTAGCCATTCCCTTCTCCAGAGGACTACCCGACCCAGGGCTTGAACCTGGGTCTACTACATTGCAGGTGGGTTCTTTACCTTCTGAACCCCAAGGGAAGCCCCTTCCCTGATCACTGAGTTTAAAATTATTTTAAGGCAATACCATCCTACCTTTGTCTATTATCCTGATTTACTTTTTCTCCATAGCATTTATCACATACCATATATTTGCTTGCTTAAGTTTTTATTTTTTGATAGTGTCTTTTGAATGCAGGAATACTGCTCTGTTTTCTTCCCATCAGTGAATCACTGATGCTTAAAACAGTGCCAGACTAAAAAAAAAAAGCCCTGGATAAATATTTGTTGCATGACTGAATTAATAAAAATGAGTAAGTGTCCAGTAGTACATGATTGTGTATATGTATATATGTGTATCTGTGAATGTGTATTTCTGGGATTATATATACATATTTATATATAAGAAAATGAATAAACTGCTGGCACCACATTTGGTTCCTATTATTCTGGATTTTATTACTATAAGTGTTTATAAAATTAGTTTTGACATTAAAAATAATTGTAAAAAGTATAACGTATCACAGTTATAAGAAACCTTAAAGTAATCTAGTCCAATTTCCCTTTTCATGTCATACTTCCTACTAGGAGAGATGATAACCCAGCTCAGCTTCAGCATCATATTCTCAGTGAAGGCAGCATGATGTGTTATAGCTACCAATCTGTAAAGCAGAAAGGACTGTGCATGATTTAAAATTGCATCTTTACCTCAAATCATAAATGAACATTGCAAATGGTGATATTTATTGTACATTTCATCAAGTTTGAGAAGCACTGTGATTAAATACCCAGAGTTACATGATGTGTCTGTCTCCTTATCTGTCCATATATACATATATGTGTGCAGATATACATATCTAAATAAAATTTTCATGAGACAATACTTACCAAGAGGGCAACATGTTCTAATGTTTTCTATTCTATTTCATTATTTTTAAAAAATTGTCACAACTGACTGCATTAATTTCATAATCCAATAAAGCATCATAGTTTTCAATATGGAAAACACCACAGTGATATATAAAGGCATTATTTTTATTAACTAAAAAGAAATGAAACACAGAACCAAATGTGAGTAAAATGTTAATTGCTTTTCTGTCCTAATTGTCATAAGCCATTTTAATGGTTATTTACTAGATAATGGTAGCTTTATCCTACCTATCTCTAGCCTTCACTAACCTTTTATTCTCATTTACACAAACTTTCTTCAAGTTCTTACAGATGTTGTTCTGTTATCATTCTAATTATATATCTCTTCCCTCTCCTTCCCATTCAGCTATTTCGTTTTCTATTTCTCTGTTCTCTCATTTTGTTCCCTGAAATACTATTTCTGTTTTTAAGCATAATGGATTACCTCTCACAGTGGGAATGCAGATATGAGACTATCCCATCTTGGCCTGAGTGACAAGAGTCAATCAACACGTTTTTATCAAGCATCTACTATGTACCAACACTGCAATGTGAAATAGTCAGTCTACACAGAACATACTTGTTAAAAGGTTACTAAACAACGTAAGAGTGCCTTTCTGTTTAATTCACAGTATTATCGGACAGAAAGGAATAGAGTCTAACAATAGCAAAGAGGAAATAGGAATTTACCCAGTCTCATCTTGACAGATATACAACCATTTTTATGAAACAAATATCAAAAGTAATTACTTGAGAGGAGGAAAGAGAGGCAAGAAGATGGATGACTAGGTAGGCATCCTTATCATTAGCTTAAGAGTGTGCCAAATGGGGCCATCTCTGGAATCACAAATGTTCTTGTACTGCAAAGTAGTTTTGATTCACACACACAAGTGGTAATAACCCAGCCTTTCAAACCCTGGGAGAATCTGTCAGTCCACAGAACCAATGTTCAATTTCCCAGAAGCCCAGGTCAGACCTGAAAGCATCCATGCTGAACCTTTTATGGCCCTCATTTCATTAAATGCTGTGCTCTTAGCTCAGCATGAGCAAGTTCTGCATGTCTTTGCCTTGCCTCCCAAATGTGTAATTAGTCTGTGTTGAGAGCAGCTTACTTTATGCAAGAGTTATGTTTTATATGCAATCATTTTGTCAGTTACCCCAAACCTAAAACTCAAACAAAGGAGCTTTAAGGCAAAAAAAGAAAAAAAAAAAAGTCACTTTTTTCATATATTATGCCAGGATATTTTTTATTAGCTTAACCACTGATAAATTTACCTAAATAAATTCTAAGGAATTTAAGGTGATAAAACTTCTGTTATAGCTAAGTAAATTTTCACAGCAATGAAAGGATAAGACACCTGCAAGACACTTAATTTTCTGAAAAATTTTAATCTTCTGAAAAAAGCATGGGTAGCTATTATAAGCATGAAAGGTTTTTGGCCAATTGGATTATATAGAATTCAAAATGTGAATATTGCCCTAGAGTGGAGATCAGAGACTCATTCCAACAGTTAGGAGGCACTTTATTTTGGACTGTACTTTTCAGAGGGTCAAGAAAAGATGACAACCACGTGAGCTGGCATGTGCATAGGTATGTGTGATCTAAGGATGATCACTGTGATATATAGGGCTTCCCTGGTGGCTCAGAGGCTACAGCGTCTGCCTGGAATGCGGGAGAGCTGGGTTCGATCCCTGGGTTAGGAAGATCCCCTGGAGAAGAAAATGGCAACCCACTCCCGTACTCCTGCCTGGCGAATCCCATGGGCGGAGGAGCCTGGTAGGCTACAGTCCGTGGGGACGCAAAGAGTCAGACACGGCTGAGCGGCTTCACTTCATTTTCTTCCCACCACTGATGCTAAATCAGAAGAACTTGGTGATTTACAAGTAGACAGATTACTTTTTAAAGTCTTTTGCCCTCTGAATGACATTGACACATCACCAAAAAGCATCAGAGATAATAGAACAGATAATTTTTTAAAATTCTGAATTATACTACAGGTGGTTGAAATTAATCCCAAACTCAATATTATATATTAATCATATAGAAGAGGAAAATGTAACTTAATGTTGCAGTAAGTAGGGTAAAGCTTCACAAAACTACACATAAGCAACACTGTTCTTTACTTTTAATGAAAGAAAAAATTTTAAATCATATTTACATAGCTCAGTAATCAATATCTAAAATATATGTTCTTATGTGATCTTTTAAAGTACATACTCATTCATTTTAAAATAATTTTAAACCAAAGACCTACAAGAAGAAAATACCATAAAGTATTTGTAATTGAGACATGTTTTCATGTTTTTTGAAGTCCATTCCTCAAAAAGGAGGTAGAAGGGGAAAACTGAAATCAAGAGCTGATCTCTGACTGAACGTATCCAAGAACAATTTTAAGTAAAAGATTCATCTAATGCCAGAAAACAAATGACAAAAAAATACTCATTCTTTATTGCTTGTCCAATATAAAAGTACCTTGATGTAATATAAGTCAGAGATTAAAACTAACAAAAGTAAAGAGGGTCAGAGTTAAGACTCCTATAGCAACCCTGTTTTCCTCCTACTCACAATACATATCCTTGAAAGATCAGCACATGTAACAGTTTAAGGACACTGGGAATCATGTGTTCTTTCCTAACGGACATAGATCAAAGAAGTAAAAATAATATTTTGTGTTATGAAAGGTAATATAAATAATATTTTATAATTCAGACAGCATAGTTCTATAAAACTAGACCTTGCTCTGTTAATATCAAGAAACAATAGATCCTTTTTTATAATAATATTTTATTTATTTTTAAAAACTTTATATTGCAGTATAGTTGATTAACAATGTGGCAGTTTCGGGTGGACAGCAAAGGGACTCAGCCATATGTATACACGTGTCTACTGTTTCTGATACGTGTATAAGACACAATCAATCTTTTTGTTTTGTACTTACTCTTTCCTGTTAAAAGTCTAAAGAATTTAAAGTACTTTACAGTCAATAATTCAGTAGCTAACATACAAGAATATATGATTTTATATGAATATAAGATTTAAGAACAAATGTTATGATTGTAATAATCCAGTGATCTAAAAGGAAGTAGAATGGGCCTGATTCTGAGTAGAGTCATGTGAGAAACTGGGCTCCTGGGTGACATACTTCTAATAGGATTTTGCTATCACAGATACATTGCACACCAGGCTACCTGCACTTTAAAAGACAACACAACTATCAAGGGCAAAAGCTAAACGTCAATAAAAATACACCGTACTTCAGGAAGTGAATGCCTGGTTATGGTACTTGTTCCAGCCACAGCTCAGCCCAGCCCACCACTCAGGAAGATGGTGGCATTGACTGAACTGGAAGTGCCCCCGACCCCATAACATTATCAGTCTACAGGCTACTGGAGCCTCCCGAGGATGTCTGGCCCAAGGCCATGTCCAATTAGGGCTTGCTTCAGTAACCAACAAACTGATATCTTCTAAGACTTGGATCATTCTAAGGTCTAATACACAAGGGCACAATCAGTGCATACGAGGGAAAAAAAAGTTTCCATGATGAAAAATCCAAGGAAATGGTTTATGCTAGGTCTTTTCAGTGCTCTTAAGTTTAGTTAATACATATTCCCTAATTTACTTGACCATGGAACACATCTTTGCAAGAAGTGCAAAGGAAAGTACACTTCCCTAGCGTATGCTTAAAGAAACACTGTGTTTGAGAACACAGGGAAGATTAGGCTGGAAAGGAATGGAGCAGAAAAGAGAGAAGGTTCCAGAGAGAAATCTTGTAGGTCAGAAACGAGGTCCTAGAGGTGCCCCACAAGCTCATGGTTCAGACTTCCAGCTCTATTATTGCTGCATCACACTCTGGGTACATGTCATATGTCATAATTACCATCATCAACAACTAAGACTCATGAAAGGAAAGTATAGTCTCATGACAGGCTTCAAATGATGCAGGACAACAAGTACATTCTGAAGCTCTTAGAATGAGGGAGTCCTTATTCCAAAAAGGGAAATAAATGACATTTAGTTTCCAGATGTGAAATTTAAAAAAAAAATTACATTTGTTTGAAATTGGGAGATTTCTGAAGATAGTGTAAAGACAACGAATTATAGGTGTTTTTCACTGGGCTCTTAGAAACTGTGAAATCAATGAATAAAATCTTTTATCACAGTAAATATATAAGAATGTTCTACATACACTCTGCATTCTCAATCTATGTGTCATTATTTAGGGTACAAATGCTTTTATTAAGATAGGCTTCCCCTCAGCTGGTAAAGAATCTGCTTGCAATGTGGGAGATCTTGGCTCTATCCTGGGGTTGGGGAGATCCCCTGGAGGAGGGCATAGTAATCCACTCCAGTGTTCTTGCCTGGAGAATCCCCATGGACAGATGAGCCTGGCAGGCTATAGCCCATGGGGTTTCAGAGAGTCGGACATGACTGAGTGACTAAGCACAAAGGTAATAAAGCTTTCCTCCCAGTTTAAGAATTCTAAACGCAGGGATTATATCTCAGGTACCTACATTCTCCCTAGAGGACCCAGTGGATGTTCCTTCACTTTAAGACAAAGTGAATCATGTTTATTAAATCATGTTGTAATGAAGTAACAGTACCACCATGACCTCAAGAAAGTAATATTTTCACAGGGACTGTGGAAGGCAGAGTTTATTTGTTGGTTAAGACTTATAAGAAAATTACATAAAAGAAATACAACCATTTTAACCCTCCCCTTTTGTCTGAGGTCTGAGTTGCATCTAATAAGACTCCAGCTGGAAACCGATTCCTTTTAGTATATTATTAATGATAAATAACCCTAAATTCCAAATGGAGATTGAGAAATCTCAGTGGGAAACACCATTTTAAATTCTCAGTACATGTTTGCTGTTGTAATAAGAATGTTCTTACCATATATATAATATGTCATTTGTAGATAAAGACATATAATTTGCCTCTTATCTTAATAATTAAATCATTTATCCTGTCAACATTAATTTTCAGATAAAAATAGCTATAAAATAAGAAGTCATCTGGGTTCTGTAGAGTATGAAACCCATTAAATTTAAAATATAGATATATATTCCTGTCCTCACTACTACAAACAAATTGATGGGAGAAGGGAGGGAAAGCTACCCAGAAATTAATTAATGGGGAAAAGTGAAAGAATGTATCAGTCAGCTAGCTGATGCCTCCAAAATATTGCACAACACATCATCCCAAAATTGTGATATGAACTGTAAAGCATTTATTTCCAGCTCATGTCTCTCATGTTGACTGGTATCTGGCTAATCTTGGCTGGATTCAGGTAGGCTGACCTCCAAGCTATGCATGAGATACATGTCTGCTCTCCAGATCTCTCATCTTCTTTAGACCTCTGCATATCTGAAACATGTTTCTCATATGATGAAAGGCAGGGATGTGAAAATCAAATTAACTTTAAAGCCTTGGCCCACAAACCATCTACTGACATCTCATTGGCCAAATGAATTCATATGTGCAAGTCTATAAGCTAAGGTTGGAAAATACTCTCCACACATCATGAGACCATAATCAGAATATATGTATTTAATGCTACTATTTGGAAGTGAAGAATTGAGATCAATACACCCATCCACCAACTGGATGATATTATATGTAACATACACAGACACACATACACACACACATGGGAGATATCCTCCTGGGTTAATGATACATCATCAGGTTTATATCACTGTTAATCATGTCTTTCTCTTCTTTCAGTATCACATCTTCTGTTTGACACATATATGCACCTGCTATTCGAATGTTTTGTATCTCCAAATTTCATATGTTGAAATCCTAATGCACAAGGTGACGGTTTTAAGAGGTGGGGCCTTTGGAAGGTGATGAGGTCATGAAGGTGGCACCCTATTGAGTGAGACTGATGACTTTAAAAAAGAGACCCCACGGAGCTCCCTAGCCTTTCTACCATATAGAAGTACAATAAGAAGACTGTGACCTAGAAGAGAACCCTCACTCAAGCATGTGAGCATCCTGACCTTGGACTTCCAGCCTCCAGAACTGTGAGAAATATGTTTTTGCTGTTTACAAGTCATCCAAGGCATGGTACTGTTACAGCATCCTTACCAGCCTAAGACATCATCCTATAGTCATCCTACAGTCTGGACTTCAGAGTGGCTTCTGGATCTGTGAGATGTCCCCAAGAGAGAGGAAGTAGCTAGTCTAGATCTGGGAAGACTCCTTCTCTTACATCTGCCACTGTTTCTGCCAAGTTCTTAAGAGGGACCCTTCAAGTGGCCCCAGAGGCCTAGTAACTGGGTTGGTTTGCCAAATATTGCCCTTAACTTTGATATTCTCCTCCTTTGCGCGCGCGCGCTCTCTCTCTCTCTCTCTCTCTCTCTATATATATATATATATGAAAGGAGGCCAAGGGTAAGGGAGCAATTTCTATGGCCTTAATTCCTGTAAAATCAGTGTGTAATTACAAAAAGTTTAAAAGTTCAGCATACTTCCAATCAATATTTCCCTAGATGTAGGTTGAGCAGGACTTCTTTCTTCCCTGAACTAATGGATCTTCATTTTCCAACAAAGAATGCTTCAAAGAATAAACAAAACTATCTCAGTTTTAGTTCATTCCTAAGGAATTTTTTTTTTAAATTAACCCATCACAAGTCCACTTTTACTTGTTGATACATGAAAAATGAATCATCTAAGCATAAAGAGTGAATGAATCTTTTAAGTTAAGCATTTTCCTGACAGTACTAACCTACACTTCATGATATTTAATGAAATCATTCATAGGGAAACAGCTCTATTTCATATATATATATATATATATATATAGTGTAGGAATTACTTTCACATCAAAAGAAACTTTCTTGCAAAGATAAAATGGGATCAAAGTCCCCTTACTTGATATTTCCAAACACCCAGGTTTTATGTCTCAGCATATAAACTGCCTCTCCCTTCTCTGATTTTATCAGTGGGGAAACAACTGGCCTTTCCATTCTTTTTTTTTTTCTTCCCTATTCCTTTCTTTCTATTCTTATAATTCTTTGTTTGTGTGCCTGTTTTGACTCCAGTATACCACTATAATTTCATGAAAGGCAAGATTTACGTTTAATTCAAGTTTAAATCCAGTTTAAATCTGATAGAGTGCATATGTATAAAAATAATTGTTAGAGGATGACTTCATAAATTAATTTGTTGCCTCTTCTCTGCCATAATGCCCTTCTTGAAATAACGGCACTAAAAGGCCCAAAAGAAAAGTATCAGCTATGTGTTGCATCTTATCTATAAAAATACAGCTTTAATACTTCTGCCCTAAACTTTCTAACATGTTTGTTACATAGCACTGAAGTTAATTAATTAAATATTATGAAGAGATTCTCTTACTTTTTAGGTAGGATTCACTGTCTAAAAATCATTCTCTCCTCTCCTCCGCACTTGACGCTGCAAACTCTTACATTATCCATCAAACTCCTCCATATCCATCTCAACTGTCACCTGCTCTGTTGCTGAGACCTCACCTGTATCTCCTTACCTAATTACATTATAGTACTAATCACTTTATCTTATGCTTATTTGTTACTATACAAATCTTCAAGGGAAACAATGACCATTCCACTTCTCTTCTTGCCATTAGCAACTATTCCAGTGCGTGCCTGAGAATAACGGTCCGTGAATGTAAAACAGCATTGCTGACAAGTGCTGCATCAGTTCTTCAACTGTAGCTTGAATGGGCCATATTTTCATTAATATTAAAATGTAGTTTAAAAACTGCTATTCAAGTTCCAATACTTTGTAATATAGACCACTATCACCATTGCCATCATAGGAATTTTAGAGTATTAGGCGGTGCATTTGGGATCCCTACTGAACAGAGTGATCCCACTTTCTCATTTCTATAATAGTGCTAAGCTTAATCACAACCCGTTTGTACTTTGATGCCTATGAAGGGCTTAGCTTTGCAAGAAAATAGCTTGCAAATGTTTCTAAGAACTTCCATTTACTTTGGCTCATCTGATCAGCATATCCGCTCTTGAGTTTTGATATGGGGTGGAGTAAACCTGTCACTCACTTCTCCTTTATTATGACAGCTGGTACTATTTGGCAACTACCCTGTTCAAATTAACCCTAAAAAAGCAAATTTTTCACATTTAAACTAAGACTGTGCCTATGTCCACTCCCAAACAATTGGCTAAGAAGTTTAAATGCTCTTACTGACTGAATTCATTTGTTCTAAATAAAACTGAAAAGCAAATAAACTAAAAGTTGTTTTGACGTTTTTTTTTAAACTAAATTGGCAGCATTGTGTAAAACACCAAGTAAAACACTAAAATATATTGGGTATCTCCCTGTCTTTGTTCTTTGAAATGCATTGCACACTAGGCATGAATAATCCAGAAGATTTTTTTATACTATTCTTGACCTAAAGGGAGACTCAAAGTCATAATTCTAAAACGTTAATGACTGGTAAAAGAGACACCTGACCAATTATTTTCTGGTTAAGGCAATCCTTGATCCCAGCCTTTGTCTCTGTGAATGGAGAGTTCATCTCATTGTTTTAACCACATCAAGAGTAGGGCATTGGCTAAACAAATATGCATGATTTATAAAGGCAGCCATATTTTAGTGATACAAAGAGAGTCGTCTAGTGTTTAATGGGGACCTTATGTTCAGAGGCCTCTTCAATTTATTTATTTACTTTTTCTGTTACATTGTAGAATAGAAACGCAACCTACTAAAAAAAATAAGCTGAGAGACATAATCAAAGAATCAAAAAAATTCTATAATTATGAATAAGTGCAAACCATTTACTAGTATCATAGCTCATAATAGATATTGATAAAATTTAACCATTATTCATCATCAATTCACTTTGTACTCTGTCTAGATCTCCGACTTCTAACAAAAACTATTTGTACTCACACAGAATTCAGCTGCAACTTCCTAAGAAACTTTAACGGTGTTCTAAGGACACTGTGTATGAACAAAAACTCACCTTTCCCCCTTAGCATTCTATTAGGAGAATCTCCTAAGTCCTCTTAAAGAGAAACAGATTTGGGAACTTAAAAAAATATATAGAATGGTCTTTTATTTTCTTCACTCTCTGGTCTATGGTAATTAATGTCGACTCAATACTACGCTCAATCATCTATCTCCCTTGGGACAGTACTTTCAATTAAACCTTTTATTTCATCCAAGAATGTCTGTTCTCATTGACCACTGCACTTTTTATCTGCGGATTTATGATAATCTAATGCACATCTCCTCACAGGCTGAATGGCCTTATGAATCCTTATTGTTCTTATACCAGAAGAGAAGTGAAAAACAAAATTAGCTCCTTCAGAAGACAGGAAGGAAACCGCATTTGTTTAACACAGCGAGAGGCCTTTCACTACCTGCCCAGTGGCCTTGACCACTTCACTGCCCTGGCCTCTCAATGTGCTGGCTGCCCTTGCCGGGCTGCTCCTGTCTGATAAGAAGTGCCCACTCCCTCGAGAGCTATTGAGAGCTGAGGGTGAGAGGCAATGTGATCGTAGGGTTACGTTTTCAAAGGTTTGTGAAGGAAGTAAGACATTTACATGCTATCGGTATTCTTTTCTGAAGAAACCCTACAGGTTAAAGAGGAACCTCTGAACTGCTATTGACTGCAAAGACTGGGCTTAAAAAAGAAAAAAGTAAAAAAAAAAAAAAGCCTCTAGCTTGTTTATAGGCATTTTGCCTTTACTTTCCAGCTAGGATGTACATGATTTGGTTCCTATTTCAGAGGTACACAAATTATAGTGGCATGTTATTAACTTAACCAACATGAAAAATTGCATACATATATTTTACAGTCATACTCAGTTATGCAGCTGCAGACAAGCCTCGATCTAGCGCACTTCTATCTCCTTACAATATTGGAAATAAGTCACTGTTATGTATGTTCTCACACATGAACAAGTACAGCAACCTTCATCTTTGTTTAATTTTCTTGTGTGCTGAGATAGCACATAAAATTATCAAGTTAATAATTACATTAATATTTATATAATTTATTTAAAATCTATCTAGTGCCCAAGAGGAACTAAAGTGCCTTGCATTAATAATTACATTGAAAATATCTGCAAAATTTTCAATAGGTTGTTATTGTTGACACAGTCATATTTTTCAAATAGAAGGGTCCAG
Source organism: Neotragus pygmaeus (assembly GCA_006410875.1). Lineage (NCBI taxonomy): Eukaryota > Metazoa > Chordata > Mammalia > Artiodactyla > Bovidae > Neotragus > Neotragus pygmaeus. The sequence continues at coordinate 656,911 of SJYV01038784.1, forward strand.
AACCCAGGGATTTTTTTTTTTTTATTGCATTAAGGATGAATATTATCCAAATCAGTAATGAATAATGTTTTTAATTCACTCACTTTTCTCTATGTATAATGGAAATAAGCTTTAAATAAACTGTGATGGTGGGTACAGACAAGGCAATTTCTAGTTAGAAAAAAGGTTTTATGCTATAAGCCTGTTTGTAAATTTGTTTCTTGGAATTCATTTTTTTTCCTCAGAAGAAATGCTGGTAGACTGTGTGTAGGCTTCAAACCAGCCAGCATGGTTTGCTCACTCCTTGGCATCTCCAAAATAGTATATAGTAATTTTACATTCCACTGGATAGACCGTATTTAAGGATGTTCTATAGGGAAATATTTCTGAATTTCATATTTAGGAAAGAAGGAACACATTCTCTTTTGAACTGGCTGTGGTTGTACCCACGTGGTGGTACCCACATGCTGGTGTCAAGAGAGTTTTGAAAGAGGGGATCCCTCCGTATCTATTAAATACTATGGCACCACGTGGAAGGGGGTTGAAAAGATAGCCAGGAGAGAGATATCTGTTGGCAAATTGTTAGCTCTACATTTACTTAAGAGAAGGTATTCTTTAGGTCAAAAGCTCCCATGGCATTCAAAACTGTGGAACAACCACTCAGGGAACTCTTGCTGTCCATTTATATATGTAGATCATACATAATTCAAGCACTATCTGTAAGGAGTGTCATGCCAAGATTTGATGCACAGAAATTCATAGACTTTTCCAGTAGGAAGCAATCTAAGAAGCCATGTAGTTTACACGTCTCATTTTATAGATAAGAAAAATCTCTCATTTTACTGACAAATTACTTTTTATTCTGATAATTTAATTTTAGTACTTAATAGTTTTTCACGGTCTACACAGCCCACCTCTGATTCATGGCCCCCAAACCAGGTAGTGGGCATCTACTATAGAAGACTAAAACTCTATAAGGGATGGAAGAAAAAAAGGAAAAGCATATCCTTCATTTAGGAAGAAAAGTACTCAGAATAGGGACACAAATTTATGTTTAGTAAATTTATGTCATGGTTAAACTGTTGCTAAACAAAGTAGGGAAAAGGGAATGACTTATCTGCTTTTCAATCTCTTGCACTCTATTTGCATTGAGAAGGAACACAATAAAAATGTTTGTGAATGTAATTTAGAAAGAAAAGACCCAAGAAGTTAAATGGCTTTTCTAAAAACTCCACCATGCTATAGAAGTCCTGAGTCAGTAACTGAATCTTACATCTAATACTCACTCTGCTATAGAATAGTGTTTTCAAACTTTCCTAAGTTAATGTGAGGGATTGTAGTATTGGCCCCAATGAATTCTTTGAAACGTGAGTACTGCTCTTTCTGTCCAAATGTAGAATCTATTCACCTCTGTCTTGAACTTTGATTGACTGTGTAACTTGCTTTGACCAAGAGAAAGAGGTAGAAGTAACATTATGCAACTTTTGACGCTGGGCCTTAATCGTCTACTTTTGCTGTCTTGAGAATGTCATGTAAGAGGATGTACTGCCTTCTGGAGGAGGAGAAGGCACATGAAGGAGAACCAGGGTGCTCCACCCAACAGCCAGCAACAACTGAAAACCTTGTAAGGGAGGCCTTCTTGGACTTTCTAGTCCAGTAGATGCTCCAGCTGAATGCAAGTTGAATGAATAAGCCTAAATACAGAACTTCTAAACAGAGACCTTATAAAAGAGGTAATAAAAGAGACATTAAATTCACATTTGATGGATTTTCTATCCTTAGAACTGGTCTTATTACAGACTTGCAAATTTTGCTCATGTGATAGCATTAGTGGCCAACAATAATATCACTATAATCAAGATGCTTCTTTTCTCCTTCCTTTTCCTCAGTTTTCCTCTCTGTCTTTGGCTCATGCTTCTCCATATTCCTGTTAGTTTCTCTCTCTTCAGTTCTTTGAATTCATCCATGGTCCAGTCCACGTCCTACCTCTTACATGAAATGTTTCATGATTTTAACTTTCTTTGTATAACTTTTAATCCTGATTAACATTTTTTCTTTTTATAACTTCTAGTTCACTATTAATCTCTCAGCTTCTTCCTTAAATTTCCCTCCCACTAGCTTTCCACACAGATGGTAGGCATCATGCCATATTCTTTTCCTTTTTCTCTGATGGCACTCAATAAGCCCCTGTAGTTCAGGGATCACAACAAAGTACATCTGAGAATACCCAGTGCATGGCACAACATCTCGCCCAAATGAACAATGAGTATTTGATCACCTCAACTGGAAACAGGTGTTCAGTAAATATTCACTGAACAATTGGGTCCTGTTATGATCAATGTTCTAGAAAAAGCAGAGGAACCAGAGATCAAATTGCCAACATCCGCTAGATCATCAAAAAAGCAAGAGAGTCCCAGAAAAANGGGAACCATTTCCTTAGCTAATCTTTGTGGCATGAGGTTGTGTTTTCAAGTGCTCTTTCCAGTATGTTCTAAATATCACATGACCCCCCGTAAACACAGAAGTAGATTGGAATGAAAAATATGTTCCTCCCTCAGACACTTTGGGATACAATTTTCCCTGTTCAGTGGGCTAGGAACTGAATGATGGAGTCAGTTACTTGAATACTTTTGATCTTAAAAGGAAAACACATTACAGGAAAAAAAGAAAAAAAAGAAGGAAAAACACGCTAAAGGAAACAAATGCATATTTCAGGCAAAAGATTTAGTTTTGGCAGGGAGGATATACAAGTGGGAAATAGGAAAGTGAAATATCTGAAAAGTAGTTTGTTTTTCATTATATTGATGTACTTTCTGAGGTTTTAAAGGGTTGAGCCTGGGTCAGATTAGGGTGACAAAAATGCTTTCCTTATGCAGTGGGACAAGGGGCTTGGCCTTGACAATTACTACTAATAATTCCCCCCTCAAGAAATTAGGACTGGGAAAAAACAGCATCCATCAAAATGTTACAGTTGTGAGTGTACACATATTCTTGAGTGTGTATGTGTGTCTGTGTGTGTAAGAAAGAGACAGAAAGAGAGGGGTATTAAATTGAAAGGGACACAAATTGTGTAAAGGAGATAAAATAATTCCAGTGTATATGGATATTACTGGATTCATTTTCTGGAAATAGGGTGTTATTTGCAAAGACTTCTTATCTACATTCCTTATTTCTCTGAAATCCCTGAGGCTGAAGTTCAAGATGGAGACAAATTATTAGTGTGCTGGTGATTACAGACTTTTGGAAACCCTGGAAAGACTTAACGATGTGTCGAGGGCCATGGACTCTAGACTTTTCCCCACATCTGGAAGCCATCTCTGGAGGGAAGCCTGTGGAGTAAAGGCATTCTGGGTGCAATAGCATTTTTCTTTAGCACCTGTGACCTGTTAGGAAAGCAAGGGACGGCACGGAGGCAGAATCCTGCGTTGTGTTTTATAGAATGGCTATTTTTAAAAAAATGGTCTGCCTTGATTAAAGATGAAAAGTTAGGATCAGTGGTCTCTGGTGGGAGAGAAATGGCTATGATTAAAGTGATTAAACTTGGGCTGATTTTAGTGATGAAAGCTGAGTCGTTTCTTTGGTGGGAGACAGGAGTCCCAGGATGGGAGGGGGGAAGACAGGTCTCCAGCATTGTTCCTGAGATGTCCCCTGGGTGTTAGGTCTTTACATTAAAGATGAGAGAGAACTAGGGGAAAGGAGCAGAATGTTGATTCTCTTCTGTTCACCTCTAGCTTGAAATTGGGGCTTCTCAGGTGGTGCAGTGATAAAGAATCTGCCTGCCAATGCAGGAGAAACAGGTTCGATCACTGGGTCGGGGAGCTCCCCTGGAGGAGGAGGAATTAGCAACCCACTCCAGATTTCTTGCCTGGGAAATCCCATGGACAGAGGAACCTGGTGGGCTACAAGTAACTGAGAATGCTCACATAGTTTGAAATCAACTTTCTGCAGCACATCAAGCACTTGACTTTCCTTATGTGTGACTATGGAAGTGACACTTATCACTGGATTTCTGGAGGCTGAGGCCTGCTGCACCAGGAAACCATCTGGATACCCCATCACTTACCCCTACTGCCTAAGATCCAGATGGAAATTCTGGGGGGTCATGTTTGCCTTCCCAATATTGTCTACTTCGGTGCAGTCATTTATAGGAAGAGAGGGAGGGAAAGAGGCGGGAAGGATTATATAAGGAAACAGAGAACAGATGTGTGGATGGATGTGGTGTGGATGGATATGGTGTGGAGAGAGCAGCGGTGGGAAAAATTGGGAGATTAGATTGACATACATACACTACCATTTGTAAAATAGATAGCTAGCAGGAACCTGCTGAAAAGCATAAGGAGCTCAGCTCGGGGCTCCATGAGGATCTAGAGGGGTGGGGTGGGGGGCAGGGAGGTTCACGAGGGAGCGATATATGTATACATTAAGCTGATTCACTTCTTTGTACAGCAGAAGCTAAGACAATGTTGTAAATCAACTATGCGTGCATGCGTGCGTGCTAAGTCGCTTCAGTCATGCTCGACTCTATGTCACTCTATGGGCTGCAGCCTGCCAGGCTCCTCTGTCCATGGGATTTTCCAGGCAAGAATGTTGGAGTTGGTTGCCATGCCCTTCCCATGGGGGATCTTCCCAACCCAGGGATGGAGCCCATGTCTCTTATGTCTCCTGCATTGGCAGGCGGGTTCTTGACCGATAGTGCCACCTGGGAAGCCCATAAATCAACTATACCTCATTACAAAAATCAAAAAACAAAATCACCACCAAATACACACACACTGAAATGCCTCCTGTCCCGTAGAACCATGGTGAATGCTAGCAAGGGAGCTGTAACTTGCATCTTTCTTGCTACGTCTCAAAGCAGGGACAAGAGCACCCGGTGGCCCATCACGAGTCCCCCAGCAGGGAGAAGTGCACGCATGCCCCTCTTCACTGCCCCTGGAGACCAAATGGAAGCCCCAAGTAACACACTGTCAAGGGTTTCATCTAAGAAGCTTTGGCTTTTACAAATTAGAGCAAAGTGGCATCTGTTTAGAATTATATGGCTACTTAACACAAACACAAGTAATATTTAACTAGCCGGTGAGTCATTTCCGGACTATTTTGCAAGAATGCAAATTCTTTCTTATCATCTTTCTCTTCCATATCAAAAAGTCCATGGAAAAAGATTCTAAATTATGCATGAGCTCTCATCACCCTGTGAAAGAAGAGAAAATAAACTACATGTCCTGTGAATTCTTCTCTCAGCCTCTTCTATTTGGTCATCTGCCAGGGGCCCGTTCTCTTTTACTCAGGATTCCAGAGCAAAAGTGGAACAAGACCACTCCAAATTTCAGATATCTTGATGATTACTTTTACTCTTTGATACTTGTATCTTGTGTGTGTGTGTGTGTGTGTGTGTGTGTGTGTGTGTGTTAGTTTTAGTGGGAAATGGAGGCTATATAATTGAGGAGTCTGACTCTTTGTGACACCATGGACTGTATTCTCCAAGCCAGAATACTGCACTAGTTAGCCTTTCCTTTCTCCAGGGGTCTTGCCAACCCAGGGATTGAATCCAGGTCTTCCACGTTGATGTTGAAGCTGAAACTCCAATACTTTGGCCACCTGATGCAAAGAGCTGACTCATTTGAAAAGACCCTGATCCCTGATGCTGGGAAAGATTGAAGGCGGGAAGAAAAGAGAATGACAGAGGATGAGATGGTTGGATGGCATCACTGACTCAGTGGACATGAGTTTGGGTGGACTCCTGGAGTTGGTGGTGGACAGGGAAGCCTGGCGTGATGCAGTTCATGGGGTCGAAGAGAGTCAGACATGACTGAGCGACTGAACTGAACTGAACCGAAGAGTCAACTGTATGTTATGACACTCTTTATTCACTTCTACTTTTCCAAGCTATTCAACACCCTATTAATCTAAACACAAAACTTTTAGTAAGAGTTTGGAATGAGAATTAATGTCTTGGCAAAATTATCCTGAAATTAATTTGTGCCTATTATTTCCAGACATCTGATGCAATAGTGGTCAACCTAACTAGAACAGGATCAAAACAGATTTTTTTTTTTTCTGTAAAGTTCCAGATTTGCAGGCCAAGAGACAAAACTGATATTATGTAGGTATACAGCAAGACAGAAAATAATTTTTCACAATTTCTCATTGATGATATTCATGATAATGATCATAAAGTGAAAGCCACTCAGTCATGTCCAGCTCTTTGTGATCCCATGGACTGTCACCCACCGACTCTCCAGGCCAGAATATTGGAGTGGGGACTGTTGCCTTCTCCACGGGATCTTCCCAACCCAGGGACCAAACCTATGTCTCTCTGCGGGAGGATTCTCTACTGTCTGAGCCACCAGGAAAACCCCAATAATAATCACAATAAATATAATTTTCTATTATAGATCTAATAATGAAAAGAATAGATTTTCAAAAGTACTTTGATTAACTGGCAAACAAAATTAGTGTTCTTATCATCAAAATCAATTGCAAATGCTCACATGCTAATGCTAACAAGATTTAGTTCAAAGATTTATCATCTTCAAAAAAGTTTTTTTTTTTTCACACAGATAGGTACTGCCAAATACTGATACTGCCCCATGAGCATATGATTCTAATTGAGAATATTCATCACTTAGGAGACATTATTAGACCCTTCTTTCTATATCTGCCTTTAGCACGTCATCATCTGGCAGATTAATCACTTGCAAATGAAAGATAGGTGGAAATCCTTTATTTGCACTGCTAAATGAACTTAAAATACAGAAATTTCCTTTGCCCTCACATCAAGGTCCAAACAAACACATGAACTTACTACTGGAACTGGCAGTAAGTTCTACGAGATCAGAAGACATATTCACTGCAAATATGTGTGGAAATAGTGATTGCACCATTAGTTTTAATTTCTGACATCATGGGAAATGTATAAAGGAGCATGACATTAGTTGTGACTCAAAGAACAATAATTGTCATTTTAGCGACTTTTATCATAAAATGAGTTTCATATATAAGCTGTTTTGTCTTTTAGTTTTATGTTTGATAGTTTAAGAAAAACAGTGAATGATTCTGAAGAGATCAATAGAAGTGATCAAGGACAATTCTTATTCAGAAAAATTTCAGTCTTGACTCAGAGTTCAAAAACTGACAATAAATCCTTACCACTACTAAGCTCTTAGATGGTGTTGTAATAGTGTAAGTCAGGATATTCAGCTTCTGTTTCTGACAAAAATTCACAACACTAACAATGGTGAAGTCTGGAAGAGCCAATGAAGTTCACTACTGATGTTACTGACATCATAACTCAGGATAAATTAAAACATTTTCTACAAGCTACTAGCTGATTAAAAAACCCATATATTCAGGGGTATAATAAATATACACAGTCCACACCTTGCATTTTACAAATTTTGAAAATTTGTCTAACTATGAATTTCTGCTCCACATGTATTTTTATCAGTATCACTATCGGTTGTAATACATCTTAGTAGATTCCACTTCAGATTGTACTGAATCAGTATTTCCTCACCTTTTCTGAATATATTTTCACACGGACGTTGTGCCATGCAGATTATTCACAGAGGATAATTTTTTGGTTACTTCAAATTTGGCATTCGTTTCTTTAATAAACAACAATTAAACAGTAACATTTATTGATGCATAATGAGCTAAGGGAAACCCCTCAAAATCATTTCTCCTCTTTTTTTTAATGGCTATTGATATAGTTTCTAAGGTCAACTATTCAAACAACCATTACTGCTGAAAAATTAATGGTATTAAGTGATTTCATTTTCTGTGGCACACTTGCTGGTTGTTGCAATCAAACAATATGATTGGCTCACAGTCAGTGACTTCCCTTGCTTAGTTACCAAATAAGCCCCTTATAAATAAACTTTGTCTGTGAATTCTGTTGTGATGAGAGAGTCTTTTAAATTCTTCTAATTGTAACAGTGCTTTTGGATAGGAATATTGTGATAAGTGCCTAATCTGATACCATCAATATATATTTCATTCAGTCAGCGCCATTAAATACTGTCACTGCAAATTAAACAAACTGCTTTCCCATTGCAAGCCATTATACAAAACAAGTGGTAGGCTGGGGATTTAGCCTGCAGGCCATAATTTTCTAGTCCCTGACTAGAACACACCCTGACATCATTTTAAAACAACATTTGCACAGACTAAAAATATCACGAAGTCCATGTGGCATTTAATGGTAAATTTTTGCATGTGTTATCTTTAATTCTAATATGCTTGGGTTTTTTTTGATTTGCAAATTAAGTGTTAAATTATAGTTGAAGAGAGAAGTTGCTGTTAAGAGAGAGTTTTATATTAACTTAGGTGATCACTGAAGTTTTAATAGAAAGATAATAAGAAAACTAAACTAGAAAAAGTAGCCTTGGAGAAAAGCACTTCCAGATGGCAGTAAGGACCTTCAAAACTCCACTCTTCCGTAAAAGCAATGAGAATACTGATAAAAATTCTCAAAATCAACTTTTTCAGAACTCTGGAAATTAGCCAGATGCCTGAAGCAATCTGAGAAGTGTACAATTCAAGAAAAATGACAGGATCTTGATAAGAATGGTAAGTTTTGTTGCTTTGTAACTTGCCTTATTCCCATCCCCTTGCCCCAGCTGTATGGTGGCCTTGAAGTCCAAAAGCCTCACAATCACAGTGGGCAGGAAAACCGGCATTTCAGCATCCACTGGAGGGAGAAGAATGGATTTGAACTTTCCCCCAGACCCTATTTACAGAAAATGTCACCATTTAGCTTATTGCGGCTCCCTGGAGACACCCCATCACAGGATCTGCCTTTATTTGATCTGACTCCGAGTTTCCTCAGTGGGAATAGCTGGTTCTCCTGGGAAATTTTCAAGCAGCAGTTGTTTAAAACTGTAGCTACTTGAGGCAAAGATAACAGTGTGACAAACAAGAGGCTAATCAAAATCCCTAAACAGAAAAGCTGGAGAATAAGTCCATGGGGGTGGGGGCTTTGAACTTATTCATCCTAGGAATCGACGAGCAACCACATGCACGTGCAAAGCTCTGCACATGATATCCAGGAAACACCTTGAGACATCTTTCAACCCTCATATCTGGGTGACTTTGAAACTGCACAGGCTGGAAGTACAGACTAAGGAAGAGTTGGGAACTGCTAGGGTGTTGAAGGCATTCCCCAACATGCATACAGAGTACATATGATAAAATATTGCAAATAATATATATCTGATAAAGAACTTGGTCAGGAAAAATAAATAACTCTTAGAATTCAACAACAAAGACAACCCAATTAAAAATGGGTAAAAGGCTTGATAGTCATATCAATGACCAATAAGCACATGAAAAGATTCTCATCATTAAGCCTCAAGGAAATTCAAATAAAAACTATAGTGAGGTACCACTTCACTCCCACTAGTATGGCTATAATAGAAAAGACAGACAATAACAAGCATCAGAGAGATTGTAAAGACATTGTAGCCCTTATGCATTGTTGGCATAATCACCAACGGTGTGTCAGCATTGCAAAATAATTTGGCAGCTCTTCAAAACGCTATGAATAGAGTTATCACATAACCTAACAATCCTACTCCTGGGTATATATCAAAGAGAACTGAAAACATGTATCTATATAAACACCTTCACATGAATGTCCACTGCAGCATTATTAATAATGGCCAAAGAAATAGACAACTCAAATGTTTATCAACTAATGAATGGATAAACAAAATGTAGTGGGCTGATACAATGGAATATTGTTGTTGTTCAGTCACTCAATTGTGTCTGACTGCTGGCTAACTCACATCCACCGAGTTGGTGATGCCATCCAACCACCTCACCCTCTGTCGTCCCCTTCTCCTCTTGCCTTCAATCTTTCCCAGCATCAGGGTCTTTTCTAATGAGTTGGCTCTTCACATCAGGTGGCCAAAGTATTGGATATAAAATGGAATATTATGCAGGCCTAAAAAGGAATGAAGACTTGACATGCTACAACATGGATAAACCTAAAAACGTTCTGCTAAATAAAAGATGTCAAATACAAAAGGTCTTATACTGCCTAATTCAATCTTTACAACATGTTCAGAATGGGAAAATCCATAAAGACAGAAAGTATGTTAGTGATTTCAGAGGATGTGGGAAGAGTTGAATGGTTTTTTTCAGAGAGATGAACCTGTTCTAAACTTCGATGTGCCAGGTGCACGATTCTGTGACTATAAAAAAAAAACAACAACACTGTACTGAGCTGCAAACAGTGAACAGTATAGTAAGTGAATTACATCTCAATAAATATTCATTAAAAAAACAAAGTAGTCACAGAAGGGACGAAGTGAGGTATTTTATTTGTCTTCCTGCTGGGTCAAATTCTCCTCCAATTCAATTAACTATAACTGTATGGTGTACTATGATACCATCCACTCACTGACATTAATAATGATAACTGAATAATCCAGAGGTTAAATTATAGTCAATACATTCTTCCATAAAGAATCAGGGAAAGTGCCTACTATGCTCCTAGGAATATTTCAACCTAAAGTTATGTAAACAGGAGAAGGCAATGGCAGCCCACTCCAGTAGTCTTGCCTGGAAAGTCCCATGGATGGAGGAGCCTGGTGGGCTGCAGTCCATGGGGTTGCTAAGAGTCGGACACGACTGAGCATCTTCACTTTCACTTTCTTGCATTGGAGAAGGAAATGGCAACCCACTCCAGTGTTCTTGCTTGGAGAATCCCAGGGACAGGGGAGCCTGGTGGGCTGCCATCTATGGGGTTGCACAGAGTCAGACACGACTGAAGCTACTTAGCAGCAGCAGCAGCAGCAATGATGCTTAGATAAGTTCTGGGAAAAGTTATCCAGAATGATTCATTCCAACACTTTAGATTCACTGAAGTTGAAGATATCTTGCAACTATTATGAGTATCTCATATGACACTGAGATTGACAGAAAATAAAAGACTATTGGCATTTCCTCTCTAAGGCTTACAGAGAACTTCCACATGCTTGAGTTGCATGAGAACACAGATCATGTGTGTGATCTAGCATATAATACAGTGTTTGGCATATGATGGTTAAGAGGACATCCACTGAATTCCCAGTAAATATTTGTTGATTTACTGAGTAGAGAATGAGTAGCTGATGAAAGCCATTGTCTGTAAACTTGGCCAGTTGTGTTGCCAGGTTACTGGTTTAAGAAAGTTACAGTAAGTCCAGGGCATCTCTCCTACTATCCAAGAAATTCGAAAACAAAATTCAGCTGCTTTATAGTTTACACCTTCCATGATTTTAGGGAAATCCACCATTTACTTGTAGATATATGGTAATTACAGTAAGATGTGTTCCTGTCACCCACGAACTGGGAAAAAAATAGGTGACTCTTAAAGCATAAAATCCACATGATGAATACCATGCAATACAATGAGAACAAACCAAGCGGTTATCTAGAGATCCCCCGTTCCTTGAGAAATAAAGGTTCAGGATTTTTCAGGATAGCAAGTTTAATATGCTTGTGATTTAGTAATGAACTTAATAAATACTTTCTACAAAATCTTCTCTAAATAAATCTTCCTTTGATCTAGGAAAGGAGTAACTGTAACCAACATCACCTATCTGACATCTTCTGTCTTACCGTAAGAAAAGTTTCTCTTCTGGTTGGACTCAAACTCTTGTGGCAACAGGTTGGGAAGATGGCTCTGAGCCTGACGTGTAAATGCAACGGGCTGTTATCAGCCTCAGGGTCCTTCAACCAACCCCTTCTGCTCTAATTTCCTGTTGGTCAGGCACATGCAGATGAGGGTCTCTTTTATCACAGGGGCCATGTACTGAATGAGCATTCCTGGAGAGCCCTACGCTAGGCGCTTCATGTTTATTATGCTAATCCTCACGTCGACTCTGCAGTTACCTAATTTTCAGCTGAGGAGAAGCTAGGTAACTTGATTAAGATCCTGTCGTTGCTCTGTGAATAAGGAGGGATGCCATGACAATACGAGCATTTAGGTTCTTAGGTGGTTTTATTGTAAAGTAATACACGACTGCTTGGTTGGTACAGCTCTTTTCCCAGCGGGCAAATCAAAGCCTAACAAGGTGAAAACCAGATTCTGATGTGTGGCAAGTAACCAGTATGAATACCATCCTATGGAAGGGCTTGAAAGCAAGCAAATATTGTTAACTTCTCCAATTCAAACATTCATATCAACATTGAGAAAGGCAAAAGTATTGGAAATTCCTTTAAAAAACACACACACATTTCTGCAGTGTGATGAATTCATTAGCAAACAAACAGGATATAACTCTATGTTTCAAAAGAGACATAAATTTGATCTTGTTTATAAGCAACTATTTAGCCTGAGTTTTGATGGGTAGATAATGGCTTTTGTTTTTACTATCATTATAGTCTGGCCTTTTCCAGAATGTCATATAATTTGAATGATACAACATGTAGCTTTTTCAGGCTGACTTCTTAGAAACAGACAAAATTTAAGATTTATTCATGTCTTCTTGTGTCTTGATAGTTCAGTTTTTTAAATTGTTAAATAAAATTCAATTCTGTGGATACAGCAGTTTGTTATTAATTCATCTATTAAAGGCCATCTTGGTTACTTGTAGGTTTTTTTTGTGATTCTGAATAAGCTGCTATAACATTCACATGCACATTTTTGTGGGGAGGTAAGTTTTCAAAGATCTTGTAGGTCATCATAGAACTGTTTAACTTTAGCTTCGTCAGCATTAGTGGTTGGGGCATAGACTTGGATTACTGTGATATTGAATGGTTTACCTTGGAAATGAACAGAGATCATTCTGTCATTTTTGAGACTGCACCCAAGTACTGCATTTCAGACTCTTTCGTTGGCCATGAGGGCTACTCCATTTCTTCTAAGGAATTCTTGCCCACAGTAGTAGATGTAATGGTCATCCGAATTAAATTCACCCATTCTGGTCCATTTTGGTTCACTGATTCCTAAAATGTCTTGCCATCTCCTTTTTAATCATTTTCAATTTACTTTGATTCATGGACTTAACATTTCAGGTTCCTATGCAATATTGTTCTTAGGAGCATCAGACTTTACTTCCATCACCATTCACATCCACAGCTGGGCATGGTTTCTGCTTTGGCTCCGTCTCTTCATTCTTTCTAGAGTTATTTCTCCACTGATCTCCAATAGCATATTGGGCACCTACCGAAAGTAGTCATGTGTGGATGTGAGAGCTGGACTATAAAGAAGGCTGGGTGCCAAAGAATTGATGCTTTTGAACTGTGGTGCTGGAGAAGACTATCGAGAATCCCTTGGACTGCAAGGAGATCAAACCAGTCCATCCTAAAGGAAATCAGGCCTAAATATTCATTGGAAGGACTGATGCTGAAGCTGAAAGTCCAATACTTTGGCCACCTGATGTGAAGAACTGACTCATTAGAAAAGACCCTGATGCTGGGAAAGATTGAAGGTGGGAGGAGAAGGGGACGACAGAGGATGAGATGGTTGATGGCATCACCGACTTGATGGACAGAGTTTGAGCAAGCTCGGGGAGTTGGTGATGGACAGGGAAGCCTGGTGTCCTGAAATCCATGGGGTCGCAAAGAATTGGACACAATTGAGCAACTGAACTGAAATGACTGAAGTTTTCAAAGAAGTTGGGCAAAACATCTCAGATTCCAATTACTAGATTTTATGGTAAGACTATGCTTAATTCTACAGGGAGGCCTGGCATGCTACAGTCCATGGGGTCGCAAAGAGTTGGACACGACTGAGGGATTGAACTGAACTGGATTGATGTTTAATTTTATAAGAAACCTCCAAACCATCTTCCAAAGAACTTTTTTTCATTCCCACCATCAAGGAATGAGAGTTCTTGTTGCTATGCATCCTTGATATTGTCAGTTTTGTTGAATTTTTGCTAAATGAACAGTTAGGTGCTGGTACTTCATTACTTTAATTTGCAATTCTGTCAGGACAAATGATTTCAGTGTCTATTCTCTGCGCTTATTTTCTTTTCTTTTTTTTTTAATTAATTAATTTATTTATTTTTAAATTTAACTTTACAATACTCTATTGGGTTTGCCATACATCGACATGAATCCACCACAGGTGCACACAAGCTCCCANATCCCCTGGAGAAGGAAATGGAAACCCACTCCAGTATTCTTGCTTGGGAAATTCCATGGACAGAGGAGCTTGGTGGTCTACAGTCCGTAGGGCCACAAAAGAGTCAGACATGACTTAGCCACTAAACAACAACAATGACAACAAAAACAATCAAAGTGGACCCAGAAATAGAGAAAAATGGAGGTGTAAGAAGATGGATCTCCCGAACATCAGTCTCTCTTTGTGTATCATGCATGAGAAGCATCTAATATCAGGGAGATGGAGTGTAAGCAAGTCAAGGGCAAGATGTTGTGGTTGGGTGTTTTTTTATTTTATCACTTTCTATGGTTTTGCTTATTTCTATGTGTTTTCCCCTCCAATGGGAAGTCAAGAGTCTACAGATGAAATATGTATTTGCTAGGAAGGAGATAAGCGAGCCCTTTTGAGTCAGGTTGAAACTCTGTAACTCACAAGCAGGGTGCTAAGGCTGACAGTTCCATAAATCAGGAGCCAAAGGCACTGATATTTCTGCAACAAAGACTAGCAAGGGGATGCTTTGCTGTTCTTGGGGATGATATATTTCTCCATCTTCATCTACTACTGGCATTTTAATGTAATTGAATGTAATGTACTATTATCTTCCACTTCGTCACCACCTGGTGTTTTAATGTAATGTAGAAATAAAAATATTCTGCAATTCAGGGATATCATACTAAGTGTTATTTGCTTTTAGAAAGGCAGAATGATAGGTTAGAGCAAGAAAGAAAAGATAGGAAGGAAAAGAAAAGAAAAAGTATAAGAAAATGGAAACATTTGAAGCTGTTAAACAATCCTTCCTTAGGTCCTAAGCCTCTAAGAAATGCAAAGAATTAATTACAGAAAGACTCGGTGATAAAAGTCCTTCATATAACTCAATAAGTGGCCAGGAAACATAATTGAACTCGTTTAAAATTGAATATCCTGCCATTGGGCAGATTTAAAGAAGGGTAAACTTAAAGAGACATAACAATATTAAACGTTCGTTTGTCTTCTTACTGCTGTGATAAAACATTCTTTTTTACAGAGTGAACTAAGACTGGAGCTGGGGCTCTCTTAAGGCAGCAACAGGTATTGAATAGTACATGATTTGTACTTGGGAATCTTAATTTAAATAATTATAATATCTTAAAGAAAAGCGCATCTTAACTCCTTCAATGTTTTATTATATCTGACAAGTTCAGTTAAAGGGCACTTATCTACTGGTGCATTATGCGTCATACGTCCTGTGTACTCATTAAAAATAATGAGAACGTATTTAAAAGTCATTGCCCAGAGAATCTTTGGGGACGGGGCATGGGAAGAGGGAAGAGGCAACGGATTGTTATTTAAGCATCTATCTCTCTTTTATCAGCCCTTAGGAAGAGGGAAAAAAAAAATAGTAACAATCTTAAGCTGATATTCTTCAATGATAAAGATCACACAATTTCTTGAAAAACAGGCAGATGAAATGTTCAAAACCTCAGTATACTTTCAAAGTGAAAGGGACTCTTGTGGCAATTTCACACGTGTGGTATTTACTTTGATAACAGCTGGAAAAGTCAACCACAATCAATTAAGGCAGTACATATTTCCCCCTTAATCTTTAAATATCCTTTACAAAATGAACGTGTTTCCTTATCTTACACTGAGTGTACCTTAACGAATGTACAGATCACAGGCATTGGGGTAATTAGGCAAATCAAGGTCATCCCCCGAGCTTTGTAACTACCTTCTTATCCAGTTGCTCCATATCAACAGCTGGCATGAATTGCTGGTAACATTTGGCTAACTGGATAATAAGAAGGATATAGTCCGTGGCTGGTCACAAGATTCCTTTTTCTGTGCTGTTTAAACATGTATATTCAGAAAATGCTTCTTTTTTTCTAGCCTCCAGAAGCCTAATCATGGCTGCAGTGGCCACTAATAAGACATATGTCCTATGCCATGAGAGTACAGCTGGATTTCATGGCTCTTCATCCTTAACTTTGCAAGAGAATGTAATTAGGCCCTGGTCCTCTGAAATGTCAGGAGAGCTTCTTTTCAGCACAGAATGTTCCTCCTTCCACCATCTTCTAAACTCCAACAAAACCAGCCTTGTGATAAAACCCATTAAATATTTTCACTCTGACACCTGGAAGTCATACAACTGGGCAAAATGGCCAGCACTTCCTCCATCTGTTTTAATAATGCTGAACCAGAGCATTTATCATCATCTATTTTATCAAGACTAGATTTTGCTGACAAGCGTTCAGCAAAATTCTTTTAGGTTTGAGTATTGCCCAGGGAGTAGCTGATGACTATTAATCCCTCAGGCTTGTGGGTTCTTGAACACATTTTAAAACTGGCAGAAATTAAGAGCCTGGTCTTTTAGTACATAGCATGAGTGAGAAGGTGTTATGCTCATCTCAGTGAGGTGGAAGTCTTCCTTTAAAAATATTTCTGATTTTCACAAACAAACATCTTTTGGTAAGGAGAAATATCTCTATGACTCATTTTCTGCCATCTTTAAAATGAGATGAATGGGAACAACTAAGCATGGTGGCTTTGTGACAGTACCTGAGGATCACTTTCTTAGGAGCTTTGTAAACTTTGACCTGTGTTCAACAGAGCAGAATGGGGATGGTAGAGTATGGCCCATGCACTGGGCCAAGTATAGAACACCTTCCCTGTAGCATTTCATGTTGGAGATAAAGTAAGCTTGTTGTTGTTCAGTCCCTAAGTCATGTCCGACTCTTTGTGACCCCATGAACTGCAGCACACCAGGCTTCCCTGTCCTTCACTGTTTCCCAGAGTTTGTTCAAATTCATGTCTATTGAGTTGGTGAAGCCATCCAACCATCTCATCCTGTGTCATCCCCTTCTCTTCCTGCCTTCAATATTTCCCAGCATCAGGGTCTTTTCCAGTGAGTCAACTCTTCACATCAGGTGGCCAAAGTACTGGAGCTTCAGCTTCATCATCAGTCCTTCCAATGAATATGCAAGATTGATTTCCTTGCAGTCCAAGGGACTCTCAAGAGTCATCTCCAGCACCACAACTTGAAAGCATCAGTTCTTCATTGCTCAGTCTTCTTTATGGTCCAACTCTCACATCTATACATGATTACTGCAAAAACCACAGCATTGACTAAAGTGCCTTTGTTGGCAAAGTGATGTCTCTGCTTTTTAATACACTGGCTATGTTTGCCATAGCTTTTCTTCCAAGGAGCAAGTGTCTTTTAATTTTTAGGCTGCAGTCACCATCCACAGTGATTTTGGAGCTCCCCCAAAATAGAGCTGTCACTGTTTCTACTTTTTACCTGTCTCAAAGAGGATCTAAAGAGTCTCTCGATGAGGGTGGAAGCGAAAGTAATAAAGCTATTTTAAAAACCAACATTCATAAAACTAAGATCATGGTATCCGGTACCATCACTTCATGGCAAATAGACGGGGAAAACTAAGTGTAACTGCAAATAAACATCAATAACCCAATCTTCTAATCTTCTCTAAAAGTACCTCCCTTTGGTATCTGTCTAAATCTACAAGTTACAAGATGTCACATAACACATTTTGAGCACAATCAAATTGAGTGTGGAAATTTTAAAGCACAATCGAGTTGGGCCTGAAAAAGTCAAGTACAATTGAGTTTGCCTAAATGGATCAGGTGTAATTGAGTTGAGTAACTGGATTGCGCTGAGCACTGGCCCTTTGCCAAAATGAGGGGCACGTGGCCAAAGGGATGCAACTCAACTGGGCCTGAAATTTTCATTGAATACTTTTCACAGAGCAAGAAATTGTTTGTAGAATAAAAAAAATAAAGTTGAAAATGTGATTATTGGAGCTAATCAGCTATGGGTACTAAGTCATCCTACAGGCCTTATGACACTCTTTATAACTAATGGTTTTCAAATTTGAAGGAGCATCGGAACCATCTGGAGTGTATGATAAAATCCATCTGTGGGCTCCACCTCTACATTTTCAGATTTCTTAAGTCTTCAGGGAGCCTGAGAATTTGCATGTTTAACAAATTCTCAGGTGGTGCTACACTGCTGGTCTGAGACCATGCTTTGAGGACCACTGTTCTAAAAGTTATGGTATCCAAGATTGAAACATTTTGAAGGTGTCTTAAACCACATTAATATTTCAAAAATGACTTTAATATTTTAAAAGATACTGCTACTTATTATTTTTATATGCCTTTACAAATAAACTGTACAACTAGATCATGCAAATGTCTTCATGATCATTTAAACAACTTAAACTGTCACTTACATTTAATATTAACTATCCCTACCCCCATTGTCTTATGTGTAGTTTGAAGTTGCTAGAGCTCTGATGTCTAAGGAAATCTCTGAATATTTTTTGTTTTGGTTTAAAATGACTGTAGTAGGATGGATAATGCATTAAATACAGATTAGGTATAGATTAGGGGTGATAGCTCTTTTAGTGATACATTTTCTAGCTTTCTACATCATCTACTTTAACAATGTGTAGCTTTCAGTTATTCAGTCAACACATATTTACTGAGCACACAGTGTCCACCAGACACAAGAAATAACAGGAGTCAACATTATTGGACCATGTGATAGCATCTGTGTTCAATTAATTCTTATAACAACCCTACAAAGTGGGTACTATCATTATCCTTATTTAACAAATGAAGAACTTAAGGCACTGAGAGATTAATATTGTGAGAGAGGGGTTCACATTGAGGCCATGAGAGCCCCAAACCTGGGCTCTTAATTGCTATTTGTACTTAAGGTGATTCAGAGACATGGTAAGGGGAGTTCTGAATATAAATGGAAAACTAACTGGAGCTCCATATCCCAGACTTAGGGGGTTCAAGCAGGTTCTGTAAGTAAATATCTTAAGGAATTGAATGGTGAAAGAGAAGGGTGGGGGTGTTCTAAGCAGAGGGAAGTCTCACAGGAAATATTTGACATGGAGAGGGCTCTGGTAACATCTTAAACAAGTGAAAAAAAGCCTGGCATGGCTTGAGAGTAGAGAGAAGGAAAAACGGTGATAATTACTGGCTCATAGATCAGCTTGGGAGGCATGAAAGGAATGCAATTCTAGGCCAAAAATAATTGTTTCTTCTCCAAACCTGTTTATATATCTTCTATTTCTAGCCACCCAAATTCAAAACTTGGGAGTTTCTGATATACCTCATTCTATTACCCCAACATCTATCAGATGCCAAAGCCAAAGTTTTCTATCTCCATTCCCCTCTCCATTCCCAATGACTGGGGTGTCCTAACTGTGCACTTAAATATCTCTCATTGAGATGAGCAATGCTGATAACAAGTAACATTTGCTGAATCCCACTGCATGTGCCTGGTTCTAGGTACTACATACACATCTCATTTAATGCTAATAGACAATCTCTTAAGTAGATAATAATCTGATCCCCATTTTTTTAATGAGGAGTGGGAGCACAGGGAAGTAACTTACCCAAGGCCACTCAGTCAATCAGGATCCAATCCAGGTCTGGCTAATATCAGATCCCAAGCTCCTAACTACTACATTCTAGTGAACTGCAAAAGCTTTAAGCAGGAATCTAATACCTCTTTGCCCCTTCCAAACACTATTTCTCATGTTAGCTCCTTGATCAGTAATCTACTAGGGTGGGCTGTTTAGCATCTCCTTGATACATTTTGTATTTTTCAATCTTGGTATTTAAACTTGCTTTTTCCTTCTCTCGTATGGCTCTGTATTTTGAAATCCTACTCAATCATCAAAATTCTTCTCAAGGACCATTATGTTTTTATAGGTATTTTTGGTCCCGACTTTGAATCCAAACACTTCAGTTGTATAATTTGATGAACCCACTCTTTTTTTCTTTATGGGCTAGACCCTTCTTGAGGACAGGAACACATTTTATTGACTCTGAAGTTCATTTTTCAGAGTCTGGACTACTGGTTGAGCGGAAATGTAGGAAGAAGTAAACAGAAATTACTGCAGAAAGAGGCAGAAGTGGAGACTGTCTTAGCCAGGACTCCACCTGAAGTCATAGAACTGAGTTACTTGGAGAATCTATAAAATATAGCAATGCATTTTGGTTTCTGCGTAATTATTTAAATTCTAAAACATGACTCATGCACTTTGGTTTGGATAGAAAAATCATTCTGAAACCATCCTTCAATTTTCCCACAAATAACCACGATAATATTCATTCTTCCTTAAGTACCTTGGTTAATTAAGCATGGGGTCATTTTGAATCAAATAGCCAAAGGGAATAAAATAATGTATCAGTTAAATGAGGTTCATCTAAAATTTCAAACTAAACTTCTTGTATGATTCATGATGTTAAATAATTTGACATTTGAGATATGAAGTTTTTACTTAGGAAGAACCATGAAGAAGTTTAGGCCATGAAGGAAATGGCAACCCACTCCAGTGTTCTTGCCTGGAGAATCCCAGGGACGGGGGAGCCTGGTCGGCTGTCATCTATGGGGCTGCACAGAGTCAGACACGACTGAAGCGACTAAGCAGCAGCAGCAGCATTTGCTAAGGTAGATACAGGGACTGGTAAATACTGTAGCGCTGGAATTTCAGCAGCTATTCAGGGAGCCTCCACATATGCCTGCATCATTTTTTTTCTCAGCAAAAGCAATGTTCCTAAGTGAAGGTCAGATCAGCATGACAAACATGGCTAACTTTGGGATCTCAATCATTCCAAGCAGGAACAACCTGCTTGCTTGAAATACAGTTAATCCCCCTTGCAGAGGCCAGTGCTTAATAGCAGGCAAACTTGGCAGGTAGAAATTATAAATACATTTGAAATTTTCTCAGCTTGTTTTACCCACCAGGAGTTGCTGTGATTTTCAGGATAATTTAAAGATAAGGCAGCAGGTCAGAACATGAAATGTTAAAGAGGTTAACAATGAAACGGCAGAATAGTTCTTTTCCCCCTGTAAATGAAAGGAGAGAGGCACATACATGATATGTACATGGCAAATAATCCAATGCCTCTTTCTCTGAAGTCCTTAAAAATAAAGTCATGGAGTACACAAAAAGTTTTCATTTTCAGGATTTTTTCTAAATGGAAGGATAGCTTTATTTGACACTTGGCAAAAGGCAAAAAGAATTTTAGGTATCAAGGATGGAAAAAAATTTGCAGACCATGTCTCTCACAGAACAGACCAAACAAACCCCTGAATAAGTAGCATAGTTTTCAAGTAAAATCACAAACACAGCAGATTTACCTTCTGATTCTATTACCAACACTAATCTCAAAGTCCCTTTTGCAAAAATGTTCCTTGTGTGAACATTTCTTTAATACACTCTCACCCAGTCAGGGGATGAGAACATCAAAGGATCTTCTGGACTAGGATTCTAGCAAGATCACCTTTGAAGCACAGTTCTTTTGGTAAAGATACTAGAGAGAGCTAAATAGTGATGATGCTATTGTATAAATTCCCTTCATTTGATTTTCAACCCAGTCTGCGGCAGCTGGAAAGTTGGCTAAATGTGCCATCATGCTTGTGATACTGACCAAATTGCTCAGGAAGGAAGGCTTGGACCAGCAAATACAGGAATTCAGCACCGTTCTCTTACGTGGCAAGTCAGGAGAAATGACCAGGAAATGGATGCTGAGGCCTTTGGAATGAGAGAGGGTCACATCTGAGACACCATCCTGTATTGGGCCTTCCTGCGGAACTGCTGACCACACGCTCCCTTGGCGGTGAGTGTTAAGACTTCACAGGAAGTTAATGATAACAAGGAAGTAAGGAAGATTTAACTGTCAGAAAACAGGCAGAGTGGTGCTGTTAAGAGGGTACAGAGCTCACGAAGCAGCACGGCTTAACAAAAGGGAGAGGACAGTTTCTCAGAACAGGAAACCAATAAACAGTTTGTTTTCTTCAAAGGAGACAGAATCAGACAAAAGCAGGAAGTGCTGTCCTTCCCTCATCCTGCCAGGTTTTTAATGGAAAGTCAAGTGGGTGCATCATTCAAAACAAGGGAGAAGAGACTAGAATGATACCACCTTTGCTTTTTTTTTTTAGATGCATCATTTCACACACTCTTCATTCTGTGCTTTCGAAGAGTCCAGTTCCACACCCTGAATATTTCCCACTGAGAGAGCCCCATGCATGCCACATGTGACCGCTTTATAAACTTCCTGCAGAGTTCCTGCTATTTAGCATTCAAGACAGGTATTTGGGCTGGAAAAAGAATATTATTCCATATTTTTCCAAAACAAAGATTCTGAGTCCCCATTACTTAAGTAAGCCTCAAAGGCACTTGCTTTGCTGTGGTTACATATTCCACATATTTGGATAGTTAGAAGTCACATAATTTTTAAAAAGACTATTTGCCAGGGGATTCCAAGATAATGGATACTAACCACATGCCCTCCAAATTTTGTGTTATACGGAAAAGGATGCGAACAGAAAATTTATTTTCACTCATAATCTCATAGTTGCACAATTAATTTAATATGCTCCCTGGTGGGCTTGGGCTACGATATTTTCTGGAATAGAAGTCCAACTTCACTAAATTATATTAAATAAGAGTGAAAGGATATGTACAGGCTGCCTTGCTTGTAAATTTGGTTGGTTATACAAGTTTTGTCTGTAGTTCAGTAGTTTGTACCAGAGTACATTTTAAAATAATGAAAAAGAAAACAATGTTCAAAGTAGTTGTTAGTCCCAGGTAAGCCTGCCCAAATCGATTTACCCCATAATACCTATATAGTACTGTGTTTACAATACTACAGAAGTGGTAATGTACTAGAAGAAATAAACTTAGCTGTCACACGGAGTATTGTGTGTATCTTTCAGCTCCTTTTAGTCCAAAAATTCTATTATTCCATTTGCTAACTTCTAGATATAAGTGTGTTTCACTAAAAATGTATTCAGAGTTCCAAACTGGACTAAGATCACCATCTTTTTCCTCCTTATTGGGATGGGGAGAGTAGGGGTTTGAGGGATGGCGAGAGCTTCCAGGAAGAAGGAATTAGTGCATTTGGGAATTCTAATGGACATATGGAAAAGGGGTATAAAGAACTGTTCAATTGGGAATGAGGGGACACATTAGGGCTTGAGTTTCTAGTTGGAATTCTGCTGTTGGGTTCTTCTTTACGCCTATGGACTGCCCGGGATATTTCTCTTTATATTCAGGATTTTACTCCTCCCATAGCTCATCAGAATACAGAGTCAAAAGTTCCTTCCTTGTTCTCCTATCCCTGAAACAAGTATATAGTCCTACTGAGGTTTTTTTGTTTTGAGTTTTTATCACCAGCAACCAAAAACTGAACAAGAAGTATAAGGGCTTCCTGCTATATATCCATGCTGCCTCCTTTGGCCTGCATGCATGCTCAGTTATGTCTGGCTCTTTGTGACCCCGTGGGCTGGGGTCCACCAGGTTCCTCTGTCCGTGAGATTTTCCAGGCAAGAATATCAGAGTGCATTGCCATTTACTCCTCTAGCAGATATTCCTGATCCAGGGATTGAACCAGAGTCTCCTGTACTGCAGGCAGATTCTTTACCACTTGAGCTATCAGGGGAGCCCCTTTTAATATTGTTCCCTTTCACATTGACCCTTGTAGAAAAAAGATCAAGGTCTTTGGCTAAATAAAAGATGGAATAAAAGAATCTATCTGGATTNCAAGAATATCAGAGTGCATTGCCATTTACTCCTCTAGAAGATATTCCTGATCCAGGGATTGAACCAGAGTCTCTTGTATTGCAGGCAGATTCTTTACCACTTGAGCTATCAGGGGAGCCCCTTTTAATATTGTTCCCTTTCACTTTGACCCTTGTAGAAAAAAGATCAAGGTCTTTGGCTAAATAAAAGATGGAATAAAAGAATCTATCTGGATTTAGATTTTTAAAAGTCTACTAGACTTCAAATTTTGACAGCATATCTCTTTAGGAACTGTAAGGCGCTTCAGTAAGATGAGGCAGAAACTCAAGATTCTGCCTTCCAAAGTGGCTGGGTCAACTAGCAGAAAGGAGATGGTAAGTGCATCTACCCTTTCCTATTTTATCATGGATCTTCTCAAAGCATACAATAGGATACAAGGAAAAACGGGTAAGATGATGGGAAAGAGAAGGAAGATCAAAAAGAAACTCCACGGTACAGGAACATAGAAAGAAGAGGTGCCTTTGGCTAGTACTAAGGAGGGTAAATATATGAGCATTCAGGAAGGCTGTCTATTCAAACTTTTATTTAAACAAATGTAACAGGATATTCGGAGAAGGCAATGGCACCCCACCCCAGTACTGTTGCCTGGAAAATCCCAATGGGTGGAGGAGCCTGGTAGGCTGCAGTCCATGGGGTCGCTAAGAGTTGGACACGACTGAGTGACTTCCCTTTCACTTTTCACTTTCATGCATTGGAGAAGGAAATAGCAACCCACTCCAGTGTTCTTGCCTGGAGAATCCCAGGGATGGAGGAGCCTGGTTGGCTGCCGTCTATGGGGTTGCACAGAGTCGGACACGACTGAAGAGACTTAGCAGCAGCAGCAACAACAACAGAATATTAGACCCAGAGTAGGTGTCTTAGAGATTGTCTAATCTTATCATCTTATCAATGGGAGAACTGTTTCTAGAGCATCTTTGACAGATGGTGAGGCAGGTTCTGTTTCAGTATACTAAATAATCTATTTCCTTCTTGGACAGCTCCAACAGCTAGAAAGCGCTTGTGACGTTATCACTTCCAACCATTTATTTTGGAGCAGATTCACATAGGGCAGAAAATTAGTCTTATTATTTTTTTATCCCCAGAACCTCCAAATTAGTGCACAGTGCATGCTCAATCACTTGTTTGTTGGATTAATAGGTAAGTAAATTAATGGACATAAACTATCTGAGGCAACAGGTTAAAATTTACTTCTAATCTGTATAATAATTCTTTATATATGTGATAGCAATTATCAGTACTAAATTTTTTTTTCAAGTTAACTATACTCAATTTTGTCAACTGATGATCTAGCTCAAGGAAAACCCATCATATTACCCATATGTGCCTTTGCCATTTCTTACATAGAGTCAAAGAAAATAAAAATTAAAAGATAATTAAAATTCCTTTTTCTCATATCTATTCTTCTTTATTATTAGTCATAAAAATCCTCTGAATTTTCTAAATCATTGTTAAATATTTCAACAATAAATATTATGTGTCAGTAGTCAAAAAAAAATGAGAAAATGAAGATCTGGCATAATGCACTGATAATCTGGGTGCATCTCCTTCCAAATATTTTATAAAGATTCTTAATGTTATTGTCATACTGCATATATCACTTCATAACCAAATTTTTACTTAATAATATATCCTGTACATTCTCTCATATTCTTATTAATTCTTCACAGAGATGATTTAAGTACTTATTGTATTTCATTGGAAAGCTATCCAGTTATTTATTTAACCAATACCTCCTGGTTGTACTGAGCTCAATATATCACTGCAATAAATAGGACTGGAGAAAAAAAAAATCAATGTAGAAGAATTTTTCCCACATCTTTGATGATTAGTTTAGGACAAATTACTAAAATCGTAGTTACTAGGTCAAAGGATACACATTTTTAATAAGACTTGAAGTTCTCTTTCTTGAGATGTCTTTCCCAGGCTTCAAGATGAGGTTAATTCCTTTGTAAGGTATTACTGTAGCATTCTGCAACTTGCTTTCATAATCTTCATCACCATTTAAAATATTTGGTTATATTTTAATTTCCCTTTAGACTGCAAACTGCACTGTGGTAGGACTATGAACATTTCTGCTGATGGTGTTTTGCGTGGGGCCTAGTCCATAGCATATACTCAATGTGCATTTTATTCAGTTGAATATTGTTAAATTGCTTCCTTGAAGGGTGTTTTTGTATTCATATACTTGAAGCACTGTTTGCATTTACCCATCTCACTGCATCATCTTTCTAAAACAGTGATACATACTCCAAATGGGGCAAAACTCTCAGTGTGATTCACTCTTTTTTTCCCAACAAATTAAGCCTATGACTTAGAACTCAGTTCTCAGCTATTATGAATTCAGTAAGTGTATGAAGTGCTTTGCTGAAAACTCAGTATGACTGTGCTCTGAACATTACCAGCTCTCGGGGTAGGAAAGTTCCTTCTTGGCGGGCTATGACCAGCGATGCAGTCTCTCCCTGCTTAGTGCTCCTCAGCATGGCCACAAGCTCTTCCTGAGTTCGTCCAGTGACATCTCTGCCATTGACCTAATGCAGACAAGCATGTAAGCAGCCAAATTACAACACTGCCAGCCCTGTCCGCCCTGGATGGTTTTTGAAAGCCTGCAGCAAATGGGCTCTCATGATCAAGGAAATTCTGGGAAGCTGAAAACTGAGTATGCGAATCCAAACCAATCATGTTTATGATACTAGCAATATGCCAGCCATCATTACTATGGCGCTGGACAGTCTCAGACATTCAGTAATTGGCATCGGCAGTTTTTCCCTAAGACATCACATTCTTAGGAAAGACAAATCAAACTGACAGATACTAGAGAATCATTCCTCAAACAGAGAGGAAGCTGATTTCAAATGCTTAACTGGTACCATTCTCCGCTGAATATAAACAGGAGAAATGGATTTTGATCACATGGCCAATTCTTGCAGACATGAGTTTTTGTTATAATTCTACAGTGTTCTTTATGTTAGAAAGTTATAGTCACTAGGTTACCATACATTATTGGAGATTCTAATTTGGGGCTACATTAATCATTTGAACCATTTTCTTTCATGATCTAGAACTATATACAAAGTTCTGGTGTTGCTTCCATGCCATGGGCAAGTTAAATGGAACCAGTCAGCTTCCATGAAGATGATTTCTTGAAAGGTAAATTGACAATATATGTAGACAAGAAGATGANATCATTTGAACCATTTTCTTTCATGATCTAGAACTATATACAAAGTTCTGGTGTTGCTTCCATGCCATGGGCAAGTTAAATGGAACCAGTCAGCTTCCATGAAGATGATTTCTTGAAAGGTAAATTGACAATATATGTAGACAAGAAGATGATACTATTAAACAAAAATAAATGGAAAAAAAAGCCTCTTCCTTTGAGTATTCCAAATACTTCTCCATATGCATAGACTGAACTAACACAGACTGGCCCATTCCTAGAGAAGTTTAAAGAAACTATTACAAGTATTTGGGTGCAACTTTGCAATTCTTAGCTCTAACTGAATATATGATGAACTCATGGATATGACTCAAATCCCCCAGGGACTCTAAGGGGTGGAAGTAAGAAAGAGGAGATAGGAAAAACTTTTCAATATTTGACTCCATATCACTGCCCTTATTGTGGACTTACAAAGTTGGCTATTGATTAACCGGTTTTATAATTAAAGTCCTTATCTTGTCTACATGTACACTTTTCAATATAATTAATTTGAAATTTCATAAATTTCATTGACTTACACACAAAGAAATATTTTATTGAAGATATTCATTCTAATTCTTACCTCCAAAATTCTGTCCCCTGATTGCAGGCGGCCATCTTTTATTGCTGCTCCCTTTGGTAAAATGTTTTTTACAAAAATGGGACCCGGACCATGTATGGAAGAATCTCTGGTAACCACAGTGAAGCCAAGTCCTTCAGGCCCTAGTGTATAAGACCAAGAAAATGCATGATCACCTTCAGCTGGAGAAATATTATATTCAATCTTATAGTTAAACCAAGCTAGTTTAGATTAACATAAAAAAAGTGAAATAGTGACATTCTGTCAAATATCTTAAATATGTTTGAGTTTCTAGTTTTAAATACAGATTACAGTTCTTGACAGGCCATGATTATATTATCATGAATTTAGGGCCAATGTAGATGTGTTATTAAGGTCTTACAAAAAATGCCACATATTATCCATACACCTGGGAGACTGACTTCTTAATAAACCATAACCTGACTTCACACTTTCCTGAGAAGCAAGAGGCCATCTGACATGTTGGCTTTCAATCAACTAGCCAGCCCATGGCTCACTCTCCACCCGCATCTCCATTTCTATGTACTTCATCACATTGCCACATCACTGGTTCCTGCTACTCCTATTCTGTTCTCTTACATCGCCAATCTCTTTTGAGTTTTGTCTTTTTCACTCTGTGTGAATGCTTAGATTTTTCTTTACCCTAAAGAATCCTTACTTCAGTCCTACTGCTTCTTCACTCTTCCATTACCAGTGACCTATCTGTGACCGTATCAGTCATTTTTCCTATCCTGATCTTTCCCCTTCTCAAGCTTTGAAACTCCCCTCTTAGTTTTAATATACTTCATATACTTGGTTTTCTCTTTGATCACAACACGTCTGTCACTCTTCCTCTTACTCACTGATGTCCTATGTAAACACAGATGTTCCCCAAGGATCTGGAACAACTTGTCCTCTAGAGTCTGCCTTGCCTGGCTCCGGTCTCCAAACACCATCTCTCTATAGATGACACCGACATCTCTTTGTTTGGCTCTAATCTCTGGTGTCAGTTTCCAGGCTATCATCAGCATTTTAAACTTCACTGCAAACTTCCTTCTCCATCCCAGATCCTGGCCTTTTACACTTAAAATTCTAATTTCTTGTAATGGCATCCCCATCATGCAAGCCACCTTGGCTGAAAACCAACAATAACTCCAATTCCTTTCTCTTTCTATCTATACCCACTCAGTGATTTAGGCATAAATATTACACTGGACACCCTTTACTGATCCGTTGTTATCTGCTCTCTCCTTTAGAATATCTTTTTGCTGTCAGATTAATCTTCTTAAAATACAGCTCTGGGATGTAATATCCTTTATTTTTGCATCCAAAGCTTTCTGATGGATTTTTAAGGTCACGTTCCATGTCTAATTTATCTATCCTCAAAGCACTCAACTCCATGCCTTATACATAGCTGCATAATTTGTATGAAAAGTACAAGTGATGCATTTATATAAAAAGCCTAATTGTGCATCCTAGTCAATACATTTTCTGCCCAATATAAAATTCTTATAGGAGGACAAAATTTTGACTAAAGGATCTTTCAGAATAATCTCTATATCCTGATTAAAGGCATATGCTACATGCTTTAAATATATGTTAATATGTATTCAAAAACTACCTTGGGGTCATTATATTTTCTATTAATTCCAACAGGAATCCATAAAATATTGGTTTCTTTGAATGAAGTCCTGAAAATCCCAGTGGATTGCAGAAGGTTCAGTGGGTGAAGGGACTATGAGGAGAAGTCACAAAATAAAAGCACAGAAATACATAAATGTGCATGTGTGTATGTATAATACTGTATAAATATGTATGAACACACATGACCTAGTCATTGATCTGGGCTTGAAATGGATAAAAAACTTTTAAAAAGATGAAGAAATAAAAGGTTATATATGCTTTTGAAATTAAGAATATTTGAAACATTATTTGCATTGTTGAATTTGTGAAATCACTAATTACCTTGTATTTGCTGAGGAATAATCTTTGCTGTGAGAACAAGAAACAATAATACTGGCTTTTCTGCTTGGACTAAAGGATGCTTCAGAAATCACTGAGTGAATGAGTGAAAGTTGCTGAGTTGTGTCTGACTCTTTATGACCCCATGGACTCTACAGTCCATGGAATTCTCCAGGACAGAATACCTGAATAGGTAGCCTTTCCCTTCTCCAGGGGATCTTCCCAACTCAGGGATTGAACCCAGGTCTCCCACATTGCAGGAGGATTCTTTACCAGCTGAGCCACCAGGGAAGCCCAAGAATAGTGGAGTGGGTAGCTTATCCCTTCTCTAGCAGATGTTTCTGACCCAGGAATTGAACNTCTTATTCACATAAATAGAATACCTCAATGCATCCATAGTTTTTGGTGATGTCAGTAGTTCTGTCTGCACACCATTCATAACTTCTCCATCTTCTAATTCCTCTGTGGAATTCTGTAGTGAAACAAACCATAAGCATGTGGATGAGATGTGTATAAGAGACAGATTCAGTTGCTATATTTGTCTAACCACATGTTAAAGTCTTTCCATGATTTCTGTGTATATGTGTTACTGATAAGAATACTTTAAGAAAATACTTCTTACTTAATTGTAAATACAGAAAACATGATTTCTTTTCCACTGTATCCTAGAAGTAAGTGATATTATTTTGTTTCTAACAAATAAGTGGCCAAAAGAAGCGTGTACTGAGGTGTCCATCTAAATAACAGAGACATACACTTAATCCTCTTCTAAAAAATGTTTGGGAAAATAAGCTCAAGTCAAGTTTTTTGTTAGCATGAGTTTCTGATATAAGGAAAACATCTTACCTTCCACTCAGAGATGAAAAGAAAGGCACTACATGTATTCCCAAGGGGCCTCCTTCCCCGGAAATCTCCACCGTTCTTGTCATATCACTGGGACAGACAAAAAGAAAAAGAAAGTACAAATGAGTCTTTGCCAAAACAAAAACAAAACAGCAGATGTGGCATATTAAAAAGAAAACCAAAAAAACTTCAGATTTTAACAACTACTGTAAATTTAACAGCAGAGATGAAATCAAAGGAGTACGTGATTTGCTGGAATCTTCAGAAGATCCAGGAAATAAAATGCTTAAAAGGCTAACTGATTTCTTATTTTTTCTCCTAGAAGAGGAACAAATGGAAATGACTACCTACAAAAATAACTTCCTACTTAACTTAATCTGCATAAATCAACATATTTAAAAAGATGTACACAAAAATGAAATTTCTCCCTATTGAGACACACTTGAAAATTACTGTACAGCGGATAAAATACATGGAATCAAGCATATCTATGCCTAAATATAAAGTATGGCTTTTCCTACAGAACAGAGGGAAAATGAAACAAAATATGTATTTATTAGAAAAAGCACAAAATTACATTTTAAAAAACTGTGAAGCCACAGTTGGTAATACATATTGGCATGTTCAAAGAATTATAAATCAAAACTTGGACTAGCCTTTCAAGAAGGCATCAGTTGTATTCAATAGAACAATTCCAAATTTTCACCTCCTACTTTTTTTTTAGAGGTATAAAAAGAAGTTGCAAAGCCTAGAGAAAATGTATTACAGAAAGAAATAGAAAGCCTGACCTGCCTAACCTACTACAGATTAAGGAAAGGATGAGCCAGAAACATTAATAGACAGTGTATATGACTGAAATATACAAGGCATTGTGAGCTTTTGAGTAATAGAAAGTGGAACTAACAAGTGTTTATAAAAATGAAAAATAATAACCGTGAACAATTATTGGCTCCTGTAATCCCAGAGAGAGAAAATAAAATTGCCAGAGGAAAATGATCAAGTTGAAGAAAACATCCCCATTATGGAAATTGTAAGCAGGTTTCTATTGTTTCCTATTTACATGAAAATGACCTGAAACTAGATGTCAAATTAAGAACTACAGCTGCTACAAATACTTTTCTGCTCCAAATCGAAAATGGGGAAATTTTGGCTCCTTGCTGGAAAGTTGAGAACAGCATTAAGAACGCAAAGTGCCTGATGAATTCACTCTGCATGAAGTACTCCCTAAATTATCAGCAATCTAAAATAAATACATTAAATATATTCTCATCAGTGGATTAGGCTTATTTTTAATGTGTTTTCATTGCAAGCCTATTATCATTAAGAACTGCAAAAAAAGAGCCTGTTAGCTTCCAACATTTATGGAATATGATGGAATTTCAAAATTGACAATATATTTCAAATGAGTTTTGCTCTGATATTGCTGATATATTTAAAATTTGTTCAGTCAAGCAGGTTATAACAGAATCCTAGAATAAAAGTTAGAAAAAAATAAATCTTAGAGTGCTAGTATCATGGAATAAAATATATTCTCATACTTCCTGTGTAAGCATAGACACTATATGAATATATGCATATGAAATACTATCGAATATATATAGGTAAGCATTATAGGTCCTGAATATAAAATGTCTGGTGGGAAGAGAAGGTTCTGTACCTTTCAATGGGCCATAAAGAAATAACTTTTATATAATAACAGATTTATAGTGCATTTTTAGGTATGTGAGGAACACTAAACCCAAAGCATTCACATTCTAGCATTACTCTAACATTGCAAAGACTTTTAAAAACAGACTAATACCTTGTTTAACCATTGAAACTTTATTATCTCTACCTTTTATATTTTTACAGTTTTGTACTTAAAGCATAATACAAATCTTTCTTAATAATGCATTAAATATCCATATGCTGATAGATAGCATCATATGTTTTATACAGAGGGTTTTGGAATATAAATGTTTAGTCTAGACAATAAGATTTCAGCTTAAAAAAATTAAATGGCTTTATGGATTCTTTTTTTCTAGTTTGCAAGTATTTCTTTAGCCCACTCATAACCTCTTCTGTAAGACATAATAAATTCTATGTATCAGACTGATACCTACTCTTTGGTAATCATCAACCTTGTGTTTTTACATTCACTTAAAAGCAAATCCTATAATTTGTTAAAGTAATCAATCTTATTTCAAAACACGAAAACTTTTTTGTGGGATGCAGTATTAAGGTTCATTTCAACTTTGTAAGATTCTCTTTTTCAGTATTTCAGAATAAACATTTATGTTCTCTTTATATGTGACAGTCACAATTATTTTGGCTGGCATAATATTTGATATATGTTAAATTACTATCCCCAGAAAAGGAACATAAAAGCCTTTCAATTCTGTTGATTGTAATATGTAGATACTTAGAGAATTAGATCTATTAGTGCTATAGACAACCATTACAAGTTTTACAGACTATGTTTTACCAGATCTTTATAAATTGCTATCCATTATTTGTTTCAAGATGGTAAGGAAAGCCATATGAAAAAGGAAACATCATAGACAAGTCTATGTTTTAAGTTTATTTTAAAAGGGGAAAAATAAAACCACTCAGTGTTATTTATACTCGGTGGTGTTCTATGGAAATCTCTGTATAAAGACAGTCATGGAAGATAAACAAAGCAAGGAGGGCTAGACAACACAGTTACCTGAATACACATCTCATAAAATGAGATTTTACTAAGATGTGAAAATACGCTATTAAAGTTGTTTGTTAAAGCAGAATGGAGTTCAAGGACCAGTGAGCAGGGTATATACACATTTACTTATGTTTTGGAGGTGGACTGAAAATGGAAAATGTAGAGAATGAGGTGAGAAGGCTATTTGAGCAGTGGAAAGAAAAGAGAGATTGGCAGGACTTACGAAAAAGAGACAAAAAATGAACTCTAGGGCAAAGGAAAAAAAAAATTTCAGTTACAAAAAGAAAAGTTTGAAACATTCACTAAACTCAAAATAGCTAACTCTATACAACTTTCTAAGATCTACCAACACAAATGCAGATAGTCATCAAGCATTAGGTCAAATAGTGTTAAGCAAGTTACATGTTCTAAGGTCTGACTGACAAAATTGATTTGGCTAGTTGCTGGAACCAGTGGCTACCTAGTGCTTCCCTGATAGTTCAATTGGTAAAGAATCCTCCTGCAATGTGGGAAACCAGGGTTCGATCCCTGGGTTGGGAAGATCCCGTGGAGAAGGGAAAGGCTACCCACTCCAGTATTCTGGCCTGGAGAATTCCATAGGCAGTCCACGGGGCTGCAAAGAGTCGGGCACGACTGAGCGACTTTCACTTTCATGAGAGAAAGTACAGAATCAGTGGCTTAAAATGAGTCTGTTGTGAATAGCTATGGCAAGAATTAGATAGAAAGTGCTTCACTGGGTTCCTTCCTGAAGAAAGGCATGAAGTCTGAGAAAGAGAATACAACAGGGGCTGCAGATGAATGGCTGTAAGCCTAACTTCTCCAAAGAAGACAAATGCAGTGTCTTTCAGGTTAGTCGATCGGCCACTAGTTTAAAGTAAGGAAGACACAGAACTGACGGCAGGAAGAGGGAGATACTTTGTTTTTGAAGGAAATATTAACTTATGAAATTACAGAGAAAGTGCATCCTTTTGGTGGCTTTAAGGCAGGTGTCTGAGTAAATCATTTAAACTAAGTACCAAAGTATGTTTCCTCATTTGAACAATGGAATTAAGATAAGTTCCTAATAGAGTTGTTGGCATTAAAGGAAACAAAGAGAGAACATTATACAAATACACCATACAGAATACATCATAAAGAATTCTCCCCTACAATTTAATCTCTTGGCTTCTTGCTGCAGTCACTTGCGCACCCCCTGCTTCCTGACCCCACCCTTAGCTTCGCATTTCTTCTCATCCTCCCTCCATTCAAGAGTCTTTAATGGAGTTTGCACTCACTCTACTTTCTGAATTTAGCGACTTTTCCTACAGTGGTGCTCACAGCATGAAGTTTCCTAGTCTTGGTTAGGCAAAGTGAAATAAAACACCCAGGAATCAGAGAAGGCACACACAACATGTAACACTAGAGTCAAAGGATTTGGAGACAAGAGTGGTGGGTATAGATTGGGTCTCTAGAAGTTAATTGCTCTGAACTACAATTCCTTAGCCTGCTAAAAGCGATAATAAAACTCATACAAAAAGTCCGTTGGGATAATCAAATACATATTTTAATTAAATATTATTTTTAAAAAACCCTGTACTCCATTCCTCTGAATCCCTTGTATCTAGAGAAAGCTTAGCTAATTTTTTCATGCAGCCATAAACCAAACAATTGTTCACTTTATAAATACTTAGTAGGGACTTTAGTAAAATTTCCAAAAAGCTAACATGTAAAGAAAAATGAAATTAAAGGCAAACAGAATAAGAGTATTGCATTCATTAAGTCTACCTCCAAAAATAATCTTATCAAGCTTCTAAAAAGACAGGGCCCTAGAGATTTTCTGCATCAAGTTTTTAATATTGTG
Organism: Neotragus pygmaeus; assembly: GCA_006410875.1. NCBI lineage: Eukaryota > Metazoa > Chordata > Mammalia > Artiodactyla > Bovidae > Neotragus > Neotragus pygmaeus. The sequence goes on from SJYV01038784.1 coordinate 691,688, forward strand.
CAGCTCATTAATCAAAGAAACACAATCTAAATAAAGAATAACTGTCATATGGCCATAAATTATAAGCTTGAAGAAAATCTACACAGTAAAGCAGTGGGATAAAAGATGATCACACATTTTTTTTTTTCTTACATTAATTCCAGGTAACATACTTGGCATTTATAACTAACTGGATTGAATGAAAGAAGTATGTTGACTAAATGAATGAATGAATGACCACCAATCTCAGAAGCATCACTTTCCAGTGTTAAAGTCAACAATCTATTAGACATGAAAGTATCCATGCACATTTTGAAGCAACTTTAAAAATGATGATGACGATGATGAAAATACAGACGATGATGATGTTGAAATTGGTAACAACAGGGCTTACTCTGCCTTAGGCACTGTTCACAGCACTTTCTATTAACTAACTTTGTCTTTAGGTGACAGTTTAGTTAACAGTTAACTCTAAAGGAAGGTTTTAGTATTATTTCCATTTTACATAACAGAAACTAAGGCAAAGACTGATGAACAACTTGCCTAAGCTCCTAGAATAAGCTGCAGGGCTGGAATTTGAACCCAGGCAGTCAGCTAGGGATGAACTAAAAAATATCACAAAGCAAAGCAAGTGCCCATAACCATGAGAACAACTGACTTTGTATAAAAATTACTTACATTAAAAACATAAAAATCTGGGTTGATAGGCTAGCTTCATTTTATATACATAGAGTAAATAGTGCAAGATTGTTAAAATACAGTGCAAAGTAGTATTCAAAGGGCTAATGTCAAAGTAGAACACCACACCGCAATAAACTCTGAAATGTTCACTTTAAGCTGCAGCTCAAAGAGAAGAAAAAAACAATTAAGAAATCTAGGTTGCAGAAAAAAGTTGGAAGGATTGAGGCTCATTTGTACATGTTTGTCAGGAATTTCTCATGTAAAAAAAGAAAAGTAATTTAGCAATTAATTTTAGAATGAGGTTTCACTCAAGTATTTTTATCTTGACCTTTTCTATAAAACAAAACAACTATAAATTAAAAAAACATTCAAATGAAATAAAATAGTCTTATTCACATAAATAGAATACCTCAATGCATCCATAGTTTTTGGTGATGTCAGTAGTTCTGTCTGCNTTTAGAATGAGGTTTCACTCAAGTATTTTTATCTTGACCTTTTCTATAAAACAAAACAACTATAAATTAAAAAAACATTCAAATGAAATAAAATAGTCTTATTCACATAAATAGAATACCTCAATGCATCCATAGTTTTTGGTGATGTCAGTAGTTCTGTCTGCACACCATTCATAACTTCTCCATCTTCTAATTCCTCTGTGGAATTCTGTAGTGAAACAAACCATAAGCATGTGGATGCTATGCACATAGAACTGAAAATTTGAATAAAATGTCTCAATGCGAGAGAATAAATGGTTTTATTCTGGTATATACAGTGCATGCCAATTTCTTTGAAGGCTGGAAAAGGGTGTTAATCTTTTCAGTGTTTTCAATGTTCTTTTCTCTTCCGTTTGGTTTCTGAAATACTCACATGGACCATTTACACAAGGCAGCATGTTAAGAACTTTGGAATACATCTTTTAGCTTCCCTGCTACTCAGCCATAAGCACTGGGGACTGAGTGTTTTAAATCAGCAAGGAAAAGGGGTACCAAAGGGAAGGTGCCACTGACAGGGGGTGATGTGTTAGCTTTAATGTAATGTACTTGCTTGCACCCCTCTCAGTGACACAAAATATAAAGAAAGCAAAATCCATTAAAAAAAAAGTTGCCTGGCAAGTTCACTTCTATCAAAAGTATAGCAGGAAAAGTGCAGGATAAGAAATCTGGAGTTCTCATTTGTCTTAAGGCTTTCATTCTGAGGATGCTCTTTAGCACAGAGAAACTAAAATTTACTATTTAACTTCTAAAATGTCTTCTACTACAGAGAAGGAAGAGGGTGAGAGAGGTCCTACACTCCAGGATGGTGGCAAAATTGAATTGGATGTTACATAGAGGAGAGAATAGATTCTAGAAAGCCAGCCCACTTTAGAGATTCATTTAAGTAAGACAGTTCTCTGTTACGCTTTGGAACTGAACTCTTACAAGAGTAATTTTGCAGACACACTGCTCTTCAGAATCCCAGCCACAGATGGCAATGTTAAGGGCTTGAGTTTTAATGAACAATCACATGGAGCGTTCATGGGTGTAAAGATGCAATTTCAATCAAAAAAACACAATGGATGAGTTAAAAGGTTGGACGTAAAGGAATAAGGATGACATTTGGAAGAAAACAAGACTGCTGCTGCTGCTAAGTCGCTTCAGTCTTGTTGACTCTGCGCAACCCCATAGATGGCAGCCCACCAGGCTTCCCCATCCCTGGGATTCTCCAGGCAAAAATACTAGAGTGGGTTGCCATTTCCTTCTCCAATGCATGAAAGTGAAAAGTGAANAGTGTTTTGCAATGAAGTCTTGAAAGAGAGAAAGAAGGAAGAAAAAAGCAGAGGTATCCAGTCTCAAGACTGCATGTCTGACTCACTAAGAAGAACGGACGGGCTGACTAACCTAGCGGGTCTGATGGCTGAGGCTCTCAGGTGAATTTACTTGGAGAAAGTTAGAAAGGATTAGGAAGGAGATGAAAAATACACACTTTTTTCTGTCTCACAAATCCACAAAACATACCTTATTGGAAATTATGCCATAACACAGGAGGAAAAAGAAAGCATTCTTAGTCATAATACCAGGAATGTATTGAGCACTTTGATGGAGGAGGACCAGATAAAGACAAAATAAATGACCTCTAATCTGTTTACAGTCCACAGTTAACAAAGGTGAATAAGCAGCAAATCATTAATGCTACCAAAAAAAGATTGATAAACCTGGAGAGAAATAGAATAATAAAAAGAAATGAATTTATAAAACACATTATTGCTCATTTAAGATGGTCAGCATGACATTATTATGGATTTGTTTGGTGTAGGTGTCTTTAAGATTGTAGTTTCTTTTCTACTGTAAAAAAATACACATGACATTAAGCTTACCACTTTAAGAGCACAGTTCGTTGACATCAGGTACAGTCACATGGTTGCTCAACCATCACCACCATCCATCTCTAGAACTTTTCATCTTCCCAAACTGATACTTGGTCCCCATTCAGCAAGGACATCCCTCCATCCTCTCCCTAGCTTCTGGAAAATGCCATTCTACCTTCTGTCTCTAAGAATTTGACTACTCTAGGTACCTCACACAACATGCCTTTTTAAAAGTTGAATAATATTCTATTGTGTATATTAGACCACATTTTTTTTTTTAACCTGCTGCTGCAGCTGCTAAGTCACCTCAGTCTGTGGATCATTTTCATCTTTTGGCTAGAGTGAAGAATGCTGCTATGAACAGAAGAATACAGATATCTGTTCAAGCCCTCACTGTCAGTTTTTTTAAGTGTATATCCAGAAGATGAATTGCAGGATCATATGGTAATTTTATTTTCATCTTTGAGAAACTGTCATACTGCTTTCCATAGTGGCTGAATGATCTTACATCCTTACCAGCAGTGTCTCATGGTTTTTTTCTTCATTGATTATAAAAACATTTCTTTCTGTTTTGTGGCCACACCAGGTGGCATAAGGGATCTTAGTTCCCTAGCAGGGATTGAACCTATGTCCCCTGCATTGGAAGCACAGAGTCTTAATCACTACACTTAATTCCTTAATCACATTTAATTTTTTATATGGTTTGGAGAATCTTGTGAACCCCCTCCCTGTTACATTTTCCTGCACACAGATTCTATTACACCCTTAAACCATGGGTTCCTCCTTGCTATTGGCAGAATGTGGGGCTACTCTGGAATAGCGTTTCTAGAGTTGGACACGACTGAAGCGCCTTAGCAGCAGAAGCAGCAGTAGGAAAGAAAACACTCTAATAACAGAATACTTGCAATCTTTCAAACATTTTTCACAAACATTATTTCATTTGATCTTCAAATCACTGTGAAATAGGCATTACTATTGTTATTATTTTCATCTTATAGGTAAGTTGACGCTGATGTCTCATGTAACTTACGATGTGTGGTGGAAGATGTATGGAGATTGAAGTTGAACAGGTCTACTTAACTCTAACACTTAGACAAATATTGTGACATCTTGCTATGTAAGTATCTACCTGTGCTCTGTGGCTGGAGTCCGGGGCTGAATCAGCCTGGTGTCTGCACCAGCAAGCCCTCTTCTATATAGCTGAAACCCCCTCTACTTGCTGTCATATGTACCCACTTATATTGATTTATTAAAAATTTACTCCTTTGTGAAACAATTGTCCTTAAACCCTCCCCCACAAAAAAGCCAACTGCCAGTGTGGATGATGAAAATTAAGAAAAAGTGAGATAGGCTAAGCCACTTAGGATTCTTCACCAGAATATAAAAATGAGTAAATTAAAGAGAGAAATGAATTCAGCGGTAGCTCAGATCTGAGGAATGAACAAGTTCACCAATTTCTCCCTACAGAAATGAGAAAAAGACATTTGTGAAACTGTTGTAAATGATCCAACCAGTGAAAAAATTGCTCATCAAGTGAGAGATAAGACTTAAGTGAAAACTGAAAAGGGGTTAATGTGTAGAGTGAGAATATGCAGAGGAAACACAAGACTTATGATGGAAATGGGACTCGGCAGAAAGCCCAGATCCTGTACAAACATTTCCACGAAGCAACAGATGGGGAAGACTCCAGTGTGGCTCCTCAACCAGGCTTTGCTGTAAGTGAAGTCGATCGGAAAGCTTGAAGAAGCATTTTTTTTTTTTTCCCTTGGATGATATCGAAGTAAGTGGGAGAAATGGCATCCATAAATCTCTTGGTTGATGACCAGTTTTCTCCTATAGCCAGATAAATTCTAAAAGGGATATATGGTAGACCAGAACAAGACTCTAACAACAGTTTCAAAACCACGGTGGGAGTTAAAGCATCTTCATGAACAAAGAAATCCGTGAGGAGAGCAAACAGTAAAACTAAAGGCAACCAGAGACACTCCTCTGGACTTTGGGACAGTTTGGCATCTTGATGGTTGAGCCAAGTTTGCTCAGATATGCCTCAAATCCCAAGGCATTTATAATCAAGGAAGAAAACTTCTTGTTCATATATGGCAACTCTGGACAGACTATGAAGGGAATGGGGCTTATTTCCTTTCTCACAACTGTTTTGTCAAAGTGGAACTGAGGTTTCTAAGGATCTCAAGACTCTTGCCCCATGTTATAGATGGTGAGTGCTCACTCATGTCTGACTTTTTGTGTACCCATAGACAGTAGATGCCGAGGCTCCTCTGTTCACAGGATTTTCTAGGTTAAGAATACTGGAGTGGGTTGCCATTTCCAACTCCAGGGAATCTTCCTGACCCCAGAGAAGGAACCTGAGTTTCCTGCAGCTCCTGCATTGGCAGGTGGATTCTTCATCACTGACCAAGCTGGGAAGCCCATTATAGATGGGAACGTGGAGACAAAAATCACACTTGCAAAGGATGACTGGGACAAATTTCAACTACAGATCAATTTGACTCCAAAGTCCATGCTTTTCCCACCATTCCTTGACAACTTCTGGAGTTGGGCCAGACAAGCAGAGTTCCCCCAAATTTGACATCAGAGCTGAGAAACAGATAGGTATGGAGACCTTTTCTGGTCCTACCCATCTATCCCTTCTCCTCCCAACTGCTGGGCAGGTCCAGCAAATAGTAGGTCCACCTAGGCACCTCATATGTAATAGAGCAAACTCCCATAGTGTTATGAGCCTCATTTTGATTTTATATGTTTTAAAGATATTTTTCTATCAATACTGTTCACAATTTAATTACAATAATTAACATAGTTTTCCAATATTATTTTTGCATTTGATTATATGCCTAAAAATGTTGCAGCTGTGTTTACCTATATGCCTTTTGTCTTAGGCTTCATTTAAAATGAGAAGTAAATATCATTTTTATATATAGCTTTCTACTTGCTTTGTGAACTATTTTCATAATACCCCAATTTAGCCACATGCATCCTCGGGTGTGCTCAGATCTCGCCAATTAGGGTAGGAGTGGGACAGAAATCAGAGGACAACATCAGCTCCCTGGCCCCAGCAAGCGATGCTTCCAAGTGCTAGGAAAATAAATATATTTTTCTTCATAAAAACAATGTAGATAATTTGTAGTCATATTTGGCTACCCATAGCTTTGCAAGCAAAATGGAACAAAACAAAATCCTTTTTGGCTACTCTACCTCAGAGGAGGGAAAAGGAAAACGAGTTGCTGACCAGAAGCCAATTTCATCTTGACTGTTCAGAAAAAAAAAGAAAGAAAGAAAGAAAGAAAAAGGAAAAAAAAAAGCCACTTAAAGACCACATGGCACAATCAAACAGCAGAACAGAACATCAAGCAGCTTCTCATTTTAGAGTCTGAATTGGGGCTGAAGCACATTGATGGTCAATGTACAGCAGGGGAAATGCAGAGATCACACCTGTCCACTCAGCTTCCTCCCCAGACCTGGACTGCATGTGCTTGTACTTGAGACTACTGCCAGAATTCAGGGCCCTGAATGCAGTTGCTAGTGACTAATTCAAACACGTGTCGGGAACTTTGACCGCATTCACTGCTGACTGTGATTGATTATCTCCATGAAGGTTGAAGAGACATTAACATAAGTGTATGAAACTCGGTCATATACCCGTGTTGCCATTGTTTAGCCTCTAAGTCGTGTCCAACTCTTTGTAACCCCACAGACTGTCGCCCACCAGGCTCCTCTGTCCATGGGATTTTCCAGGCAAGAATACTGGGGTGGGTTGCCATTTCCTTCTTCAGGGGATCTTCCTGACCTAGGGATCGAAACTGAATCTTCGGTATTGGCAGGTGGATTCTTTATTTCTGAGCCACCTGTGAAGTCCCACGGGTATATATCCATGAAATATACCAAATAATATATTTGCTAGGAAAATTGGTCAGTAGAGTATTTTTTTTGTAATCTAGTTTGGTTAGTATTTCCAAAAAGTATGATGCTTGTCATGATTATCACAGGATGATTTTACATAATTCTGAGATGGAAGAGGAGACAAAGGTAGCACTGGATTGGACTATAGAAGGTGTGCAGGTTGGGGTTGAGAGGAAGGAAGAAAGAGACTGGAGAGGGAGCCAGGATGGTAAGAGAAGAAGGTTGAATACAAACACACACACAGATACCCACAGACACACCCCACTGAGCTCACAGGCATCCCTGCCCACCAACAGCTTGATCAAGGTGTGTGACCAGGGCACTTGGAATGAGCAATGCTCAGATCCACTCATCTGTACATTCTAGAACCCCTCATGCTTGAGTAGGGACCACCGCCTTCCAGGTTAAGGCCTGCTGGAGGGGCTATAGTTGCTCTGAGGGTATCTAGCAGCTGCAGCTTCTAGTTCCAGTTTGGAAGATAAGAGAACAGTTTTAGAACTCAACATACTGAGGTTCATTTTTTGCTGCTGCTCTAAGACTGCAACTTACTACTGTGTGATTCTGGGCAGGTCACCTGAGCCCCTTGAAGCTCAAGTTCATAACTATATCATAGGGATTTCAGCTGTGAAGGATAAGGTGGAGACTCAGTGACATAGTGTGTGCAGATGGTGTTGTATGGCCTTTCAGACTCAGGAAGCAGTGGCTATTTTAAATATAATTGTTAGACAAAAACACCCAGACCAAGGAGGTGAAACCTCTGGAAGTTCACCCATTCTATCAACCTGATCACAGTTATCAACTTCTATAACCTGGTTATGGTTATAAGTTTCTATAAAGAAGCTGAGAACTGTGTTGGGATCATGAAAAGACAGCTGAAAGACCTAATGCATGGTGTTCATGGGTATTTTCTCAAGTCAATGACAACAGTGAACACTGGATTAGACATCCCTTTGTCTACCCTTTTTGGACGTTATCATATAAACATGTAAACATACATATTCAGAAGACCTGATTTTGTGGGATGTGTCAAAGTCTTCCTAAGTAAAAGTTTATTGGGAAATCCACTTTTCTTGTAACAAAAATAAACTTTCAGGGTTTAACAATGTCAGAATAATAGTCTACCCTTCCCAACCACATTGTGGCTAACTTAACTAGCTAAATTGAAGAAATTAAGTTTTATTGACATAGACTCCTTGTGTTCAGTGGCATACACTTTTATCTAACTGGTCAAAACATCTTCTTCTTTCTCACGAAGTAACTTATTCTCAGGAAGTCATTTAAAACAGAGTTTATTTTTTATGTTTGCATTATATTATCTATGTTTTAGCTGTAGAATCTTTTTTTTTAANGGGGGGGGGGGGGGGGGGGGAGTGGAAGACTAGAAAGGCAGAAACTGGGAAAGAGAAAGATCTCCTAAAGACAGTGCAAGAACTGGAACTCCTTGGGACACAATCTCTTTAGACCAGTGTGTTCTAAACTTCAGTTCATAATGCATTTGTAAATCTTGAACTAACATCAAGAGATAATTTTTAAACATTATTTAATCTTTCTATGTGATGTGTTATCTAATACTTCTTGATGGCATTTTTCTTTTCTTTATTCTGTGTAAAAAACTTTGTCCAGGACTTCCCCATTCTCTTCCTTAGTCTTTCACTTTTTAGGTTCTCTTTCACACACATGGCAAAGAGATGAGACAAAGTAAGAAGAAAAATTGCTGCAGATAATCCGATAATCTTATCCTAGGCTGCTGCATCTGTTACCTTGGGTTTTTTTTCCCCCTTTAGCCCTATCTCTTACCAGATATTCTGCCTTTAAAGAAAAGTCAAACCCTCTGGCCATCCATTAAACCAACAATATGGTTATACATTTTCATGAACTGTAATGCCTAAAGTCTAAAATATTAAGTACTAAGGGTATAAGTGTTGTCTGATTCACAAATTGTACTAACCCATTGTATTTGCATAAATATTGATGAGCATTCTCTAACAGAGCTTGATTTTCATCAAGCAGGAAGGGACTTTCTACAGAGAGTAGATGGGTTACAAAGTCATCATAAGAGCTGAAGAAACGGACTCTTGGTAGAGCTATCAAGAATGACTCTGAAAAGCCACACCACAGAACTAGGTCATCAAAGAAACTACTACCCATAAGCAAAATAAATGAGAGAAATTTAGTCTTTCTTGATACCCCTATGCCTAGTCCAGAGGCTGGGAAGATTATGGTTAGGAACAGTGCCAGGACTGGACCCTAGGTCTGTCTCATTCGTTCTGTGTCTGTCTTCCCACCATTCTGTGTTCAGGACAGCTGGACTCCTGGCCTTCTCTGTGTTCTTTGTCAACTGACATGTTCTCTGTGAGACTTAAATTCTTCATCCATAAAATGGACCTAATATACCCTCCTATAAAGTTCTTTTAGAATCATGAAAGCAAACTTTTGCACAAGACCTGGCATAATGAATGTCAATTCAATTTCTTTATTAAAAAGCTTATTATCAGCATGCAATATCTTATATAGGAAGTAGTCAACTTGATGGATTGGAAAAAAATGGAAGAATTGTTGCCTTTTTGAATCACAGAGGTATTTGTAATCATGAACTCATGCATGCTTTTAAGTCAGCATGATTGAACTGAAATTAGTGTGATCCCTTCTTACAGATATAATGCTGATAGGTGACAGTGGACTAGAGTCTGAATAGCTTAGACTTTCTGTACGAATGAAGTACAAATGATAGTTCGATGAGTGTAGCTTTTTTCTTACATGATAATAGTTTAGTGCAAAAATCATAGACTGAGTTGGCTTGAGTCCCTGCAGCATGATCTATGAACTCCCTGATCTTTCTGTTAGGTAGTTAGAATAGGAAAAAGGAGTCCAGAATCATGGTGGCTAAAAGACAAAGAAGGGAAAAGCCCTCGAAAATAGAACAAAGGAAGGTCCAAGAACTGGAGTGAGGACCTCAGGTAAAACAAACAGCCCTCCTGGCAAGCCCAATTTACAATTTACATAAAGCAGGCCCAGGGAAGGAGAAAAAAACAGATAAAAAGAGGCCAAAATTGGGCCGGGGGCTCCTGTTCTCTTTGGTCTTTGGGTCGGCCTGCCCTCATGCCTCGAGGATGTATTTTCCTTTGCTTGCCAATGAAACTGAGCTGTAACACTGGTCCATCCAAGGAGATTACACAGGGCTGTAACACTGGTCCATCCATTGCTTCCAGTTTTTGTTGCGATGAGATAGAACCAAGGAAACTACAAACTCCCCTGACATTACTAATGTCCTTAACCTCTAGCAGTTTTGGTTTATTTATTTGCTAAAGCATGTGGGTGAATCTGTAAAGCACCTGACATAATGCCAGCACAGTTTGGTGAAGAAAGCACAACTCCGAAATGCATGCTCTTCCTTTTGGAAAGGGTTGAATCTTATATAGTTGTTATCTTTCTTCTTTGCTTAGAATCTGACCTTTGGTCAATAGATCCTTAAGTGATGCACTTTCCTCTAAGAAATAGTCTTTTTGACATCTCTAAGTTTCCAACTACTGAACATCATTCCATTTTCCCAAGTAAAAGCAAAAGAAAGTGCTTATCTTTTCTTATTTCTGAGAGAAAAAAACTGGTGTGTTACATAGCCCTAGGAAATAATATTGCTAACTGACCTTCACTATTGTTGCTTTAAGAAAAGAATACCTCAAAAAAAGGAATACTTAAATGTTCCATAAGCAAAACATTAACTTTTGAAATTAACGAGGAAATCAGAATCCTCTTGTTTTAAATAGGTGCAGGTGAACTGGATAAATAATCCAAGCATTTGATTGCTTTGATGGTAAATTTAATCAGGCAAAAAAAAGAAAGAAAGAAGAAAACAAAAGAAACAAGGGTTTTTAAATTGGAGATTGGTTGGAGATAAAACAGATCCTGGCAAGCCATTTTACTGTGTAAAATAGATTGTTATGTCATATTCACTGCCGATAGATATTCTAGGTACTTCACACATACTAAATAATAACATCTCACAGTATACATCAATTACAAAATTAGTCTTGGCTTGCTTTTGAATGGTAAAAATCCCTTTTCAAAATATAAGTATTGTGACAAAATCTGTGGGTGTAGTAAGCCCTTGGGTATCAGTGTGTCTGAACTATCAAGGGAACAAAAGACACACAGCCTATATTTTCCCAGGGAGTGAATAGTGCCAAACATAAATATTGCAGCATTTAACATAAAACACCCTATGCAAAAATATAGACCTTGTTTGTTTGATTCCCCTAATGCTTTAAAAAAGCTTACATCAAGGGTACTATAAATACTATATTTAAGAATCTAATTCAACTTAAGGGGTTCTACACTGCCTATAAAATTTTTTTCTATTGAATTACTGCCTATTTTCAATTCAAGGCAATGCATTGTTCTATGCCAACAAACCTTGTTAGGTACTTAATAATAGCAATAATATACAAGGAGTGACTAAAGTGCTTGTGGAAAAATTAGTCATTATTAGTAATTACTAGCAACTTCTTCCCATTGGAGTTCAGATATATAGTTCAAGGACTATTCTGACTTTTTCAGCTAATTTTATGAAATACCTACCATGTATATAACCATGTTTAGGAGACTTCCATGTACACTTCCTTTAATCATTTTACCAGTCCTGCCAGGTGGTTTTTTCAGGGAGGAATCCTTCTCCTCTATTTTTATATTTCCACGGAAGGGGCCTTTAAAGGGAATTTTATTTTTATTTTTACTTTATTTTGCTTTATAATACTGTATTGGTTTTGCCATACATTGACACAAATCAGCCACGGGTGTACATGAGTTCCCAATCCTGAACCCCCCTCCCAACTCCCACCCCATATCATCTCTCTGGATCGTCCCTATGCACCAGCCCCAAGCATCCTGTATCCTGCACTGAACATAGACTGGTGATTCGTTTCTTACATGATAGTATACATGTTTCAATGTCATTCTCCCACATCATCCCACCCTCTCCCTCTCGCACAGAGTCCAAAAGTCTATTCTAAACATCTGTGTCTTTTTTGCTGTCTCACATACAGGGTTATCATTACCATCTTTATAAATTCCATATATATATGTTAGTATACTGTATTGGTGTTTTTCTTTCTGGCTTACTTCACTTTGTATAATCGGCTCCAGTTTCATCCACCTCATTAGAACTGATTCAAATGTATTCTTTTAATGGCTGAGTAATACTCCATTGTGTATATGTACCACCGCTTTCTTATCCATTCATCTGCTGATGGACATCTAGGTTGTTTCCATGTCCTGGCTATTATAAACAGTGCTGCGATGAACATTGGGGTACACGTGTCTCTTTCAATTCTGGTTTCCTTGGTGTGTATGCCCAGCAGTGGGATTGCTGGGTCATAAGGCAATTCTATTTGTAATTTTTAAAGGAATCTCCACACTGTTCTCCATAGTGGCTGTACTAGTTTGCATTCCCACCAACAGTGTAAGAGGGTTCTAAGGGTAATTTTAAAGAGGGGCATTTCTGGCTTTATTCTCTCCTCTGCATACTTGCTCCTCCTAGGCCTGTGGAGAGTCTACTAGTCAGTGCTTCTCATCCCAACTGTCTCACACACGGTTGCCCCTCAGTCGTGTGTAGAGACTTCATCTTGGTTCTCTTGAGCTCTTTGTTTAGCTGAAGAGAATTAGATGAGGCTTTTCCTCAGCTCCCTCTGCCCTTGAACTCAGACCCAGGACATGTTACAGAGCTCACTGTGCTCCCCTGAGCCCACGGGGCTCCTCTATAGGCACAGAGTGAGCGTCGCTGCTGTCACCCTGAGGCAGAGATGCTCTCCAAGCAGCAGACATGGAGCAGGTATCTGAGGCTCTTTGCAGACCACACTCTTCCCCATTTCTGAGGTCTAGACCTGGGCAGGGAGTCATCTGGAGAGAGGGCAGTAGATAGCCATGTTGACCTCAGTTATCAATCGTATATCTTTGTTATGAATTATTGTACTTTCGAAGTGATGCACATTCCTAAATAGGCTGAGGCTTTTATTTTTCAACCATCTCCCTGTTCTACTCCTTACCATTAGGCTTATGACCAACCTAGACAGCATATTCAAAAGCAGAGACATTACTTTGCCAACAAAGGTCCATCTAGTTAAGGCTATGGTTTTTCCAGTGGTCATGTATGGATATGAAATTTGGACTGAGAAGAAAGCTGAGTGCTGAAGAATTGATGCTTTTGAACTGTGATGTTGGAGAAGACTCCTGTGAGTCCCTTGGACTGCAAGGAGATCCAACCAGTCCATTCTAAAGGAAATCAGTCCTGGGTGTTCATTGGAAGGACTGATGCTTAAGCTAAAACTCCTATACTTTGGCCACCTGATGTGAAGAGCTGACTCGTTTGAAAAGACCCTGATGCTGGGAAAGATAGAAGGTGGGAGGAGAAGGGGACTACAGAGGATGAGATGGTTGGATGGCATCACCAACTCAATGGACAAGAGTTTGAGTAGGCTCCAGGAGTCAGTGATGTACAGGGAAGCCTGGCATGCTGCAGTCCATGGGGTCACAAAGAATCAAACATTGAAGGAGAAGAGGACTGTGCAGTTTGGACCCTAAACTACAACAGGAGTGACTATCTTTATTTTTAACTGGGAGATGACTGAGATGCAGAGAGTTAAATAAGTTGCCCTAATTGACCATATAAATAGGTGTGATTTAGAGTAGTGGTCATCAAAGTGTGGTGCAGAAGATGATTTGCTGGGTTTGCAAAGAAAATGATATAAGCTATCTTTGTATTTTTTATATTAAAATGATCAAGATATTAAACTCTATTAATATTTAACATGGGGCTTAAAAACAACACCTCTGTTCAGTGTATTGTATATCAGGCAATTGTTTATCTGTAAATATACAGGATTCATCTACAACACGGAGAGGCATGCAGTCTTGCCCTCACTCTCTCATTTGCTTTCAAGGTATTGCAATTTGCTGGGCTGCTATGTGCCTCATTAAACAGATTTAAAGAATACATTGTCTTGTTTTAAGTAAATGAGCATTGCCAAAAACAGATAAATGCCTTATAAAGATTCCTTGTTGTGCTATTGTTTAGTTGCTACATCGTGTCTGATTCTTTTGTGACCCCATGGATGGCAGCCCCCTAGGCTCCTCTGTCCATGTAATTTCCCAGGCTAGAATACTGGAGTGGGTTGCCATTTCCTGCTCTGGGAATTCTTCCTGACCCAGGAATCGAATAAGCATCTCCTGCATCTCCTGCATTGCAGGTTTGGATTCTTTATCACTAAGTCACTAGGGAAGCCCAGAAATAAAAAACAAAGACAAAAAAAAAATTGAAGATAATACTAATAGCATAAATACATGTGAACAATAGGAAAATGGCAAAACTGAGATTTCTTTTTTTTATTTTTACTTTATTTTACTTTACAATACTGTATTGGTTTTGCCATACATTGACACAAATCAGCCACAGGTGTACATGAGTTCCCAATCCTGAACCCCCCTCCCACCTCCCACCCCATATCATCTCTCTGGATCGTCCCTGTGCACCAGCCCCAAGCATCCTGTATCCTGCATCAAACATAGACTGGTGATTCGTTTCTTACATGATAATATACATGTTTCAATGCCATTCTCCCACATCATCCTACACTCTCCCTCTCCCTCAGAATCCAAAAGTCCGTTCTATACATCTGTGTCTCTTTTGCTGTCTCGTGTACAGGGTTATCAGTACCATCTTTCTAAATTCCATATGTATGTGTCAGTATACTATATTGGTGTTTTTCTTTCTGGCTTATTTCACTCTGTATAATCGGCTCCAGTTTCATCCATCTCATTGGAACTGATTCAAATGAATTTTTTTTAATGGCTGAGTAATACTCCATTGTGTATATGTACCGCCACTTTCTTATCCATTCATCTGCTGATGGNCTGGATGGCATTACAGACTTGATGGACGTGAGTCTGAGTGAACTCCGGGAGTTGGTGGACAGGGAGGCCTGGTGTGCTGCAATTCATGGGGTCGCAAAGAGTCGGACACGACCGAGTGACTGAACCGAACTGAACTGAATGATAAATGATGGTGAGCATCTTTCCACCTGACTGTAAGACATTTGTGTATCTTCTTTGAGGAAATGCCTAGTTATTTGTATATTTATTGCTGAATTGTAAGATTTTTCTAAATATTCTGTGTAAAAATTTCTTAAAAAGAAAGCAAACGTGAAATATTAGTCACTCAGTTCTGTCTGATTCTTTGCAACCCCATGGACTGTAGCTCACCAGGCTCCTCTGTCCATGGAATTCTCCAGGCAAGAATATCGGAGTGGGTTGCTATTCCCTTCTCCAGGGGATCTTCCCAACCCAGTGATGTAAGCTGGGTCTCCTGCCATTGCAGGCTGATTCTTTACCATCTGACCCACCAGGGAAGCCAGATATCCAAAATTTCTCCCATTCTATGTGCTCTGACTTCAGTTTCTTCATGGCCCCTTTGAAGCACAAAAGTTTAGAATTTTAGTAAGTGTAATTTACGTTTTCTTCTGTTACTGTGTTCGGTGTTGTATCTAAGAAATAGTGCCTAATTCAAGGTCACAGAGATTTAGTCCTGTATTTTTTCCTAAGAGTTTTGTAGTGTTAGCTCTTGTTTTTAGGTCTATTACCATTTTAAATTAATTTTCATACATGGTGTGAGGTAGGGGATACAATTTCTTCTTTGCATGCAGATATTAAGTTATGCCAGCATTAGCTGTATTAATGCCCTTATCAAAACTCATTTGACCAAAAATGCACAGTTGATTTCTTGACTCTCAATTTTATTCCATTCATCTGTATTCTATGTCAGTACTATATAGTCTTGCATATTGTAGCTTTGTACTAAATTCTGGCTTTTTAAAAAAGGTTTTTTTTGACTATTCTGGGTTTCTTGCCTTTTCATATGAATTTTAGAATCTGAGCATCATCTTTTTTTTTTTTTTTTTTTTTGGCAAAAATGCCAGCTGGGTTTTGGACCTGTAGCTCAATTTAGAGAGTATTACCATCCTAAAATGAAGTCTAATCTATGAACAGTTAACAGTGGCAGTTATTAAAATAAATATTCACTTTGGCTTTGTAATTCTATATAAACATATATCCTCAGAATGTCAATGGAAAAACTGAGATGTTTGTAATATGTTTTTAACTATTTTGACTCTTTGCTCCTATTCCAACTACAATTTTCTTGTTGATCCCATGCCAAGGTAAGAAAATAACATATTTTCTGGTTCAAATCAACATTCTGCAAGGTTCAAAGGACTTTTTTCTAGTTCTACTTAGATAGTAAGTAAAGGTTTTATTTATGTCAACAAAGTACTTAATGCTCCAAGTATATGAAAATGTCAGTTAGAATTTGAAAGCAATATTGGGCCAACTGCAATGTGATAATCTGCTCAAGGGTAATTCCGAACTGACTACAGTTTTATAGCAATAACGTCAATCACTACAGACTTAAGGAACAACATTCACAGACATATGTCTAAGACAAGAGTTCTACTATTTTAAAAGTAGCAGCAAAAACTCCGCCTGGCCACAGCTATCAAGAAGATAGTAATTATAGTTTATCATCTCAACTAACAGGCAGTTCTTGTCACTTGCCAAAATCATTTCTACATATTGCAATGGAAGAATTCTTTCATATTCTCTAGAGATGGGGCCAGCAGACAGATGCTTAGGGCAGCCTATAAGGAAATAATGCCAGTTTCAAACTGACTTCAGCAACACTGCAGCAGTGCACTGCTTCAAGACTTAGACAAAGGCAGCTTATTTCTTGACAGGGTCTGTAAAGTCATTTNTCTCTAGAGATGGGGCCAGCAGACAGATGCTTAGGGCAGCCTATAAGGAAATAATGCCAGTTTCAAACTGACTTCAGCAACACTGCAGCAGTGCACTGCTTCAAGACTTAGACAAAGGCAGCTTATTTCTTGACAGGGTCTGTAAAGTCATTTTTTTTTAATTACCAAATGAATAACAAGCAATGACTTAAGACCACTTAGACTTTTCCTACACTAAATAACATAATGAAATGAAGAGTCATAAAATAAAATCACACATTTAAAATTGAAAATGATATATATATATATATATTTCCCCCCCCTCAGAGTTTATTTGAATAACTTTGAGACAAATCTGTAAAATCATGACTTTTAAATTTGGAAATAAAGGGGCAAAAATAATCTGATGATGAAGAGCTAGGGAATAAACAATGAGTTTTGAATAGCCACTATATTTCTTCAACTTCAGGCTTGAGAAATTTTAATTATGTGACTTCAAATCCTTGAACTTGCCTCCAGAAAACACAATGGTTTGCAAAGCTCTACATTTAATCTTATTGGTAAAATGATTATAATATTTATTTTTAATGTTAAAATAGATATGATCAGTGGCATTACAAGGGAATAAAGCTATGCTGAAATTTACCCAATCTCTTTCTTTTGTTCCCATTACAATCGTTTGCTCCCTCATACAGTTTAGCAGGAGGTTTTGTCTGGCTAGCCAGGCAAAGACCTTTAAGAAGTGTGTCCTTTACCTCTTTGATTATCAAAGCAGGGAACGTATCATATGTGGCTCTCACAACAGACAAGTTTAATTAGTACAATTTTTAAAAAGCGAACATTTTTAGCAACACTTTCAGGATCACAGGAGCATTTCTGACAGCCAGAATGAGCTGGATTTAAACATCACTGTACTATTTTTAACTTTAAAATCAACACTTACATAAATATTCCCAAACCAATTAGCAGCAGCTGGAAAGCAAAGGTGTTTACTTTACTTAGCACCCGTGCTCACAATGGCGAGTGCTCACGGGCTATGCAGAAGGGGCCATGTACCAGGCGGGACATTCCTCTCTCCAGGGTGATTCTGGTGTTGGCTACCTTTTAGCAGTTCATGGCGGGCATAAATCACTGATTTCATACAGGAAAGTGTATTCATGATGTAGCCTCATTAAGATAAACATCTCCAAATAAACTTAACACTCTTGATAAAACTTTTTGGAAGAAAAAGTTTCTTCCAAAAGAAAGAAACTCATCGCTCCTCCCTAGTCAATGACAGATATAAAACAATATTAAAAACAGCTTTATAGCTCAGCTTTTCATCTCTCAGATGAGAACTGAAATAGATGTCTCATAATCTATAGATGGCTTCCTTTGGCTTACAGGTGAGAATATATGGCCTTGATTTTTGCCCCCCCCATGCATTTTAACCACGTAGGAAATCATCTGCCCACAAAATTTTAACTGCAGTTATGTTTCCAAAGCTCAGGTGTATTTTATAACAAGATTTGCATTCTGAAAAGCCAACTGCAAGTTTCTTTTGAAATTGCACGTGAATTTTAGAGAGCAATAGAAAAATTATACAGAGTAGATTTGAATGCCAGGTTACGTGCCTTGTGCTCATACATAAACATCATGTAAATTTTAAAATTAAAATTCTGGGCATAATTTCAGAATATTTGTTTTGACTTTTTAGAACAAGAATATCTGTGCTAGAGTAAAAACAAGTTGTATTTGATACGCACACATATGAGATGAACATGCATTTCAGTAGTCAAACACTGTTACTGAAGCTTGACCTAATCCATTTTCTTCATGCCTTAGGCAATGCCTTGCCATGGGAAATATCTCAGCTGACTTCATAGATCCCACCCCAAAATACTTCAGTTCTAACAATTTAATATACCTGCAATTTTTCATATAAATAATACGTGTTTATTCATTCTATATGTAAAACAAATGCAAATATTATATACAATGTATATTAGACTGTATATCCATATATATGCATATTAATAGAAATTGGCACTGCTTTATAGTAAGTAGTGTAGATCTTCAGAAATCCTAGACAACATTAAGAAAGCCCTGGAAAGAATGGTGCTTAGAAGTTAGTCTAGTCCACTCATTTTATTGCTAAGAAACTGAGACCCAGAAGGATGAAGTGGCAAGTATTTCAACTTAACTGTACTAAGAGTAGAGGCAGAATCCAGGATTCTTGATTCTTAATTCAGTGCTTTTTCTGTGTACCATGGTAAATAGTTGTTGACTTAATGAACGCTGCTCTTAGTATTCTTTTTTTTTAACCTTTTTTTGTTTCAATGACTTAAACAAAAACTCTAATAATGTCTTGGATATACTTTACCCATCTTTCAAAGATCTCACAACATTTTCTGTATAACCAGAGGCATATTCACGACAACCCTAAGTAATTTGTAGGCATTCCTATCCAATTCGATACATGGGCATATTGAAGGGGCAAAAGCTTAATGTCTTGTTCAAAGTGAAACTAAGGGTCAAAAAAAGAACCAAGAATATTTAGAACTTGCATGTCCTAAGACTGAAGTTTGTAGGCAAGCATGCTAAACATATTTACCTTGTGATGTCTCTTAGCTGCTGATTTTAGACAAATGTTGTGAGCAAACAATATTATGAAGCAAAAAAAAAAAAAAAGGACTTATGTGAAAAACTGTCAAGCATTTCATTAATCTAGAGATGAGCTCTAATAAGTGCATTTTAAGATAAAGTTATTTTTTGAGAATACAAAGGAGATCAATCAATCTAATTAATCTCAAAGCTTTGGCTTCTGAGGTACATGTGCACACATATACATACATATATATATATATATATATACACACACATACACTCATTGCTAAGCAACAGGAGTTACCTTAATGCTCATAGGGTAAACACGAGACTGAATTTAAACAATTCTGGATTTTGTACAACACAATGATGTGCTAAGTCACTTCAGTAGTGTCCAACTCTATGTAATCCCATGGACTTAGCCCATCAGTCTCTTCTGTCCATGGGATTCTCCATGCAAGAATACTGGAGGGGGTTGCCATGCCTGCCTCAAGGGCATCTTCGCGACCCAGGGATGGAATCTGAGTCTCCTCCATCTCCTGTGTTTACAGGCAGTTTACCACTAGTACCACCTGGGAAGCCCAGGTGAATATAATACGCTGGAAGTCAATGATATTCCAGCTGACTGTCTCATGCAGTTGTGTTACATGAGATGACGCACTGTATGGGTGCATTCCCATTGACTCTCCACACATTCAGAGTTAGTCACACCTTCTCCTCATCTGGCTTGTGTTCAAGAGATACTGCCTGGTTTCAATGCTTTAATGAAAGTAAGACAGACCAAATAATATATTATAGTAAAATTAAGCGTTGCTCTGAAACACAGGAGACATAGGTTTCAACAGAAGTTCTCTCATAGTTTTGACTGGTGATGTTACCTATCCTCCTGGCCCTCTCCTTTATTATCTGTAAAATAAAGATANTAATACGCTGGAAGTCAATGATATTCCAGCTGACTGTCTCATGCAGTTGTGTTACATGAGATGACGCACTGTATGGGTGCATTCCCATTGACTCTCCACACATTCAGAGTTAGTCACACCTTCTCCTCATCTGGCTTGTGTTCAAGAGATACTGCCTGGTTTCAATGCTTTAATGAAAGTAAGACAGACCAAATAATATATTATAGTAAAATTAAGCGTTGCTCTGAAACACAGGAGACATAGGTTTCAACAGAAGTTCTCTCATAGTTTTGACTGGTGATGTTACCTATCCTCCTGGCCCTCTCCTTTATTATCTGTAAAATAAAGATAAGAAGATTTCTAAGGTCTATTCCAAGCACAAAATATCCCAGAACTTAGTAAAGGGACACCAAGTAGTCCTCAATGAAGAAAAATAAAAAAATATTTCAACAGATAAAATAACAGGTGATTATTCATTTGAACAAATTTATTCGGAAAGTTTCCCTTGAGAAGCAACCCTCAAGGAGACATTATGTACTTTCTTCACATACTGGTTCTGAATAACTTTCAGGGGACAAATATGGAAGGAATGATGCTAAAGCTGAAACTCCAGAATTTTGGCCACCTCATGAGAAGAGTTGACTCATTGGAAACAACTCTGATTCTGGGCGAGATTGGGGGCAGGAGGAGAAGGGGACAACAGAGGATGAGATGGCTGGATGGCATCACGGACTCGATGAACATGAGTCTGAGTGAACTCCGGGAGTTGGTGATGGACAGGGAGGCCTGGCGTGCTGCGATTCATGGGGTTGCGGAGAGTCGGACACGACTGAGTGACTGANGATTACTGTGATATTTATTTTTATTAGCTTAACATGAGTGTCTATATCTAGTGAACGAATGAATCAGTGAACCAGGCAGCCCACCCACCCCACTGTCTGATTGTGAGCCAGACTGTATTCTCATGTCTCCTCCCAAAGAAACACAGGCCAGTGCACTTTTTCATAACTGTATGCAGAAATAACAAACCAAAGAAAAACTGTACCTTTCTGCTGAGTGACTTAACAAAATATAAATTTATAAGTAGTTGTAATATCTGAATGTTCCCTGAACTATATTTTTCTACCATGATACGTATAATAGAAAAGAATGGTTTGAAAAGGAACAAGCAGTTATTTTTCTGTATATTGCAGATCACTTACTCAATTCCATGTAAAAAAACAAAACAGAGCCCCAAACAAGAAAGAAGTTTTCTAATGAAAGATTCCCTGGACTTTAACAAAATAGAGAGTTTTTTCTAATCCAATTTCTGTTAAGATGTCTGTCACAACACCATCACCCCAGCCCTCAGCCATGCCTAATCAGTGATGAAACCTCACACTTTTAATGAACAACCAGGGTGGCATGGAGAAGTGCATGCTTCCTGACAGATGAGGGTTTTTAAACTGAGTGGTGATGTAAACCTCTCTCTGCTCTTCTTATTACAAGGGAAATACTTCTGCAGTAGCTGAGGACCCTCAGGTGATGTGTCTCTACAAAATGCAGCAAATGGCCTATCCACTGGTGAGGCAATCACAGTAGATTAAGATCACAGCATTTAACAGCTCTTCAGAAGGGGATGGCAACAGGAAACAAAAATAATAGGCTTATATAATCAAATTATTGATTACTTTTCTGTGGATCACCTTCTTCTAAGGAATGGTCAGATCACAAATATGATGATAAAGAAAAAGCTTGGTGTTAATTCATTCTTAAAGACAGAAATGAATGCATGCAGAAAGCATAATGGTTAGGATGCTCAATGGGTGAAAAAGAGAGTATGAACAAAATAATAGATGCAGTCTTACCCTCTGCTTCAGTAAATACAGAAAAGACTCCATGAGACTTTAGGTTTAGATTTGTCTTCTCACCCCAAAGAGAAATGTATAGCAATTTGGTGGCTGGTGGGAAACTGCCACAAGGGAACTTCCTAATTTTATCCTCCCCTGTAATCTCACTGCCAGATTTGAAGTCATTCTTTAGCAGTTTCCTAGGTAGGGCATCTAGTCAACAGATGATACCACCACATGGAATGAGTCTAGACCTAGTTTTCTTATTGCAACCTGTAAAGCTGTTGTGATTAGCAACACTTTAAACCTGGTGGAGTGTCTTTGCTTTTTAATGATGTTTTCATTGGTGATATTTTCCATCTGAAACTCTTTTAACATTAACACTGATGAAATGATGGCATTCATTTCACACTGATGGCTTTTCAAAATACTACTTTTCACAGACTTTTACTTTTCCCTCTACCCACTACTGGATAAAGCAATGTTTCCATAGATTCTTTATCTCTTTCATTCCTCAAATATTCTCACTACAAATGCCATTTTATGAAATGAGAACCTGTTAAAATATGACCATTTTTGACCATAGTACTAAAGACAGGAAGAAAAAGAAGAGACAATTTACTCATCAAATGGTCATGGTCAATGACTTTTTAAAAAAGCTAGTTATGGGATGCCAGGCTTGAAAAAAGTCACGTTCCATGCCCCAGTTCAGACTAAGAACCTGTTATTTAATTAGCATTGAAAAAAAAAATAAATGGAGCATCTAGTTTACAGAAGGTATATTGTTTGATGGACAAAGAATGGCAGTTTTAATCAGTGGAGGAACAAGTTGTGTGTTTTTCTTTTTTTTTTAAGCTAAAATTTAAAGGAAACTAAAAAGAGAGCTCAAAATATCATGTCCCAAAATAGCGAATATTTTCCATCTTCAGTTTGGATGCACTTTTAAGTTCAGACACATTTTTATTATTAACAGTCTCATCAAAGAAGAGTTAAAAAATACAAGAAAAAGAAAAAAAAACATGAAAAGCCTTAATTAATTTTGACAGCAACTGCATTAAAATGAACTGTTAAATAAACTTCTAAAAGTCTTTAAGCAGTGAAAGCTAGAGGAGGGCTGCTAACAATGCCCCTATCCAAAATCTTAATTTCAATTATCTGCTATATTTACAACTTCATGTTTTACAACATGCCAGAAGGGATGGCTTAGTGGTCTAAGCATCTGGTTTTGAATTGCTGTGTTCCTTGAATTCAGTTCAGTTCAGTCGCTCAGTCATGTCCAACTCTTTGTTCCTTGAATTACATCATTTAATTCACTCCCAGTCCTTGTAGGGGCTGGATATACAGACAAGTCACAACAATACCTGTGGACTTATTCATCCCAGGCCTTTCACACTGATAGTGGAACCAGGGGCTGATCTTAAGTTGTTCCTTCTCTTTTGTAACTGCAACAAACCCTACTCTGAATAAAGATTAATCTCTCTCCATACTTTAGGAATGCCCCCNATACCTGTGGACTTATTCATCCCAGGCCTTTCACACTGATAGTGGAACCAGGGGCTGATCTTAAGTTGTTCCTTCTCTTTTGTAACTGCAACAAACCCTACTCTGAATAAAGATTAATCTCTCTCCATACTTTAGGAATGCCCCCAAAGATCCTCTCCAATATAGTGAAATAAAGTAGCATTTTAAAACATGAGAAAAATATGATAGTCAAGTTACAGTTATAGCAACTAAAGTTATCAAAACTGGAACAAAATTGCTGCAAAGGCAATTCAAACCATGTAGAACTAGGTGCCACTGGATGTCTTGGTCTCTGAGGAAATATAAAGAGAAGTCTCTGTGATTGCTCCCAGGTAGACCATGTTTATATTGCCTGTTCTTTCATATTCTATGTGCATTTTTCATGGAAAATTAAAAGGTCACAAGAGAGCCCACATAGAACGATCCTGTCATGCAAACATGCCTGCACTATGTGGGTTTCTAAAGAGCTATAATTCAAAACCCATTTGGTAAAATGTATTCTTTCTGTAATATTTATTGTCACCTGGGAGAAAACATTAGTAGGTCTTATTGAAGTCTTCACTAAAATAGCAAATTAACTGAGGTTAGAAATGCCATTATTAATTAGACTAGCTCTTCTTCACTTGAAGTCCAGAACCATTACTAAGTGATAGTAACCTACCCTTACCAATAAAGCTATATGGCTAATAAAGCAGTATGTTGTGTGTTAAAACAGCATCATCACAAGTTGTACAGTTATTACACTTTACCTGCTACTGTTTTTCAGAATTCTACATTCTTTTTTGCAATGAACAACTCTGACCAAATATAGTACAAACAGAACGTGGAAAAATAAACTCAATATTGAAATAGCAGTAAAGATTTTAAAGTCAATAATTTGATAGAAAACACTTCAAATAAAGTGTGCGTTATGCTTGACATGAAATTTAAGACAGAAACCTCAAAGATGTGAAAATACCAATGACTATTGTTTAAAATATGTAAATGTCAAGGGAAGAAATGAATGATAAATGCAGACACTAGATGACACCACCCTCATGGCAGAAAGTGAAGAGGAACTAAAGAGCCTCTTGATGAAAGTGAAAGAGGAGAGCGAAAAAGTTGGCTTAAAGCTCAACATTCAGCAAACGAAGATCATGGCATCCGGTCCCATCACTTCATGGCAAATAGATGGGGAAACAGTGGAAACAGTGTCAGACTTTATTTTTTGGGGCTCCAAAATCACTGCAGATGGTGACTGCACCATGAAATTAGAAGACGCTTACTCCTTGGAAGGAAAGTTATGACCAACCTAGATAGCATATTAAAAAGCAGAGACATTACTTTGCCAACAAAGGTCCATCTAGTCAAGGCTATGGTTTTTCCAGTGGTCATGTATGGATGTGAGAGTTGGACTGTGAAGAAAGCTGAGCGTCGAAGAATTGATGCTTTTGAACTGTGGTGTTGGAGAAGACTCTTGAGAGTCCCTTGGACTTCAAGGAGATCCAACCAGTACATCCTAAAGGAGATCAGTCTTGGGTTTGCATTGGAATGACTGATGTTGAAGCTGAAACTTCAATACTTTGGCCACTTCATTCGAAGAGTTGGCTCATTTGAAAAGACTGTGATGCTGGGAAGATTGAGGGCAGGATGGTTGTATGGCATCATCAACTCAATGGACATGAGTTTGGAGAGACTCCAGGAGTTGTTGATGGACAAGGATGCCTGATGTGCTACGGTTCATGGGGTCGCAAAGAATTGGACGCAACTGAGCAACTGAACAGTAAAAACAAAAAACAAAAAACAAAAAACCTGGTTTCTCACTAAATTTATAGAAATTTAAAAAATGAGATAAATGACAGTTAGAAAATAACCCTAAAGATTCATAGTAAATTAATGCAACATAAGGGCACAACTTAGATCCTACTGTAAACAAACTGACTATAAGAATGTTTTAGCTATCTGAGTAAGTTTTGATATGGACAAGGTATCAGGTAATATTTAGATACTTATTTATTAACTTTGTTCGGTGTGATGACAGAATGGTGATTTTGCTAAACAGTTCTTATCAGTCTGAAATGCACATTGAAATATTTCCATATGAAATGGCATGATGTCTGAAAGTTGCTTTGTCATATTAATGTAAAATTTTTAAAAGGGAGAGAATACTAAACAAGATATGATATATTGCTGTTTATGGAAAAAGGTTACAGTTACATGGGGTTCATTACACTAATCCAATTTATGTATGCTTAAAAATTTTAATAAAGAGCTTAAAAATGTTTTTAAATAGTGAATAGAGAGCCTAAAAATTAAATGTCTAAAGAAAAATGAGACATAAAAATATAAAAACAAATATATATATTAAAAAAAAGAATGCTACAGCTGAAAGCATCAGAGCCAAAAATGGATTCTTTATAAGAAGAAAAAGGAAACAGAAAAGTCAATGATAAGACTGAGCAAGAAGAAAAAATGAAGGAGAACAGGCACAATAAATAGTATGAAGAATGGAAGAGGTGGCCTGGTTATGAACCTATTCAGGTTTCTATAACCATAATTTACCCTTTTTTCTATCGTGGTGACGTGTAACTTTCCCATTTTATACCATTCTTACCTCATTTTGGTATTAACATCAGAATGAGTAGAGAAGTATTTCTCTTCTTTCTTCCATTCTTTGGAGCCATGTTTCATATCACAGAGGTTATCTGCCCTTTCAGGATCCTGAAGTATATTACTATACAACAGTCTGTGAGGTCCTCCCTCCACCCATTTAAACAGTGGATATATTTTACCTTGTTCTTTATAATTTCTCGCATACTTATATGTCTAATTTGGGAGTTTATTTTTTCTTGAAAAAGCTTAAGAAATATATTGTCCATTAGAGCAAAGATTTCAAAGTATTGGTCTGAAGTTGCTTATAATAATCACTTCAAAAATAAATTAAGCTTCCATTTTAAAAACTGAAAGAAGAGTAAAGTTAGTATAAGAAAGAGAAGAATATAAATAAAATTGGACACTGATGAAACAGAAAATGGACATACGATAGAGAAAAATCAACTAAATAAAAAGCTGATACCTTGAAAAGATGAATAAAGGTTATCTCTAGCCAGAATGATCTAGAAAGTGGTGAGAAGATATAGATTACTAATGTCAGGAATGAAAGAGGGAACACCACTTCAGATCCCACAGATGGTAAAAGAAAAATAAAAGGACAATATTACTTATGACAATATAACCATCTACTTCAATAAAATTGAAATTTCTTTAATGATGCAAATTGCCAATACTGACTCAGTAAGAAAGATGGAACTCAGAGAGCTCTGTAAAGAAATTCAATCTATAATTATAAATCTTTTCACAAAGACAACTTCAGGCCCAGAGAACTATATACATGAAACATTAAAAAAAAAACAAAAACACACCAATCCTATAAAGTTCCTTTTAGAAAGAGAGAAGCAGGAAATTCTTCCTAATTCATTTCAAAGCATTTTTCTGAAACTCAGATCATATAAAGACATTTCCCCAAAAAAGAAACTAGAGACCAATATCCCTCATGAACAGAGATGTTAAAATATTTAATAAAATATTAGAGGATTAAACCTAGCAAAATATACAAAGGATAATGTATCTTGATCAAATGAAGTTCTCCTGAAAATGCAAGCTTGATTTAACATTCACGAAGCCATCAATGTAATTCACCATGTTAACAGAATAAAAGAGATTTAAAAAAAGAAGTAGTTTCGGGATTCAAACCTCTCAGAACATTAAGAACAGAAGGAACCTTCTTTAACTTTAAAGTGTACCTAAGAAAAACTTAGGTGTAACATCGTATTTAATATCAAAAGACTGAATGCTTTCTACCAAAGATTGGGAATATGGCAGAAGTATCTGTTCTCACTTCTATTTAATGTTGTAGCCAATGCAGTCAGGCAAGAAAAGGACATAAAAGCACAGATACTGGAAAGGAGTAAAATGATCATTTTTCTTTAAAAATGATAAATGATTCTGGGTAAAATCTGTAGAAATAGATGAAAATGTGCCTCTGATTTATACCACAGAAAAAATAAATTTCAAGTACTTCATATAAATTTAAAAATGAATGACAAAAATAATAAAGCTTCTCAAAAATAACAAAAAAGAATATGCCCACATTTCGGGGATAGAGAAAGACATATTAAACATGACACAAAAGCAATATCCATAATGGGAAATACAGGTAAGTTGGAGTACATTAAAGATAACTTCATCAAAAGAACATTACACAGAGAGTGAAAACAGCAGTCTATAAATAGATATTTGCAACACTCATTTTCAATAAAAGGGCTCTTAAAAAGTGAATACATAAAACATATATCCATGTGCAAAAGAGATAGCTTACTGCTATATAGCACAAGGAGCTCAGCTCAGTCCTCTGTAATGACCTAGAGGGATGGATGGGGGTGGGGTTAGAGGGACGCTCAAGAAGGAGGGGACATATGTATGTTTGTGTTCCAGCTCAGTTGCTTCAGTCTTCTCAAACTCTTTGCGACCCTACGGACTGTAGCCCACCATGCTCAGTATGGCAATACAAGAACGCTCATAGAAGCATTGTTAANTAGAGGGACGCTCAAGAAGGAGGGGACATATGTATGTTCGTGTTCCAGCTCAGTTGCTTCAGTCTTCTCAGACTCTTTGCGACCCTACGGACTGTAGCCCACCATGCTCAGTATGGCAATACAAGAACGCTCATAGAAGCATTGTTAATAATAGTCTCAAAAGTGGAAATAATCAAAATATCTATCAACAGTAGAATGGATAAAGAATTTTCAGAGAAAAATAATATGGAGTCAGAATGATGAATCAAGGAAAATTTAAGAGAAAAACTTTGAATTCCTTCATTTATCATAATAAGGATGAGAATATTGCCTAGGGTAGATAAATCAAGAAACTGATGTTTAAGTGTACTATTTAAAGCTATAAAGGCAACTATTAGTCAAAAAATCACCATTAACCTGAAAATTATATGTAACCATCAGGAAGTAGAGGAAGTGAATGAGAAGCGGTAGGTGAATGTCAGTGTATGAAACCCCTCATCTGTGATGGTAAGTAGTCGAGAGCAGACATTATGTAACACTGACAAATCAATAGAGGGGAATATATAATCAATTATATATATGTACATATAATGAAGAGGGAGCTATATCTATTCTATTTAATTTAAATGTTTCTTGTGATGATTGGGACTGAATATGAGGCAAGGAGGCCACTATTTCATTTTACTTTATTTTTTTGTATTAAATTTTAAGCACATGCATGTGTTACTTTTATAAATTCCAGGAAATACACACAAACTAAGAAAAGGCCTCTAAGCAAAGGCTTGAGGAGTTCTAGCTCTCTTGATACAACTCAGCAAGTTGAGCTTACTGGTAAATGGTGGCAGCAAGGTACAAAACCTCATAGAATACTAGAATATAAACTTAGACAATTGCCTGTGATTTTATAATTTGATGAGAATTAAACTCTATACACATTAACTTTCTCTAGCATAATCCATGGAAAAGGAAATGGCAACCCACTCCAGGATTCTTGCCTGGAGTATCCCAGGGACAGGGGAGCCTGGTAGGCTGCCGTCTATGGGGTCGCACAGAGTCGGACATGACTGAAGCAACTTAGCAGCAGCATAATCCAATTAAGTGTTTTTGTTTTGAAATATGAATTTATGATTTATATTTTCAACACATAATAACCAATNGAGCCTGGTAGGCTGCCGTCTATGGGGTCGCACAGAGTCGGACATGACTGAAGCAACTTAGCAGCAGCATAATCCAATTAAGTGTTTTTGTTTTGAAATATGAATTTATGATTTATATTTTCAACACATAATAACCAATGTTTAATTAGAAGAATATATTACTAATTTGTAAAGATTGACTCATAAGGTATTCATATAATGGGTTTAGCTCTGAGGCAAAATAATTTTTAAAAATCATGATTATCTTTTGGAATATATAATATGGTGTAAGAAGAGATTTAAGTAACTTAATGAATTCACTTTTCTGGTTACTATTATTGCATGACAAAGTATACCAAAATTGAATGCTATAAAACAATATCTACACTTGTTTACATATGTATGTTTCACAGGTCCCTAGGTCAGGAATTCTGAAGAATTAAGCTGTCACCTCTCACATGGGGTCTCTTGCAAGTCCGCTGTCAGATCTAGGCAAAGGGGGATGTCAAGGCTGCACAAGTCTGTAGCCACTCAAGACGGCACATTCACTGGCTGGTAATGATGTGACCTGGGCGCTGGAAGCTCTGCTATGAGTTTGAACCAGAGTGCCTACTTATGGTCTTTCCAGCTTAGGTGGTATGGATTAAGAATGTTGCCTGTCATATCAGTAAACAGAATCCTGTACCCATCAAGCCATTAGCCACTGAAGCCACCCTAGGAGTGTACTCTAAGTGGATTCAGGATGGAGAAAAGCAGGATACTAGCTCCAGACAGGTAACGTGAATATCAAAGGAATGATTTACTCAAAAGCTTTTTCTGCATCTACTGAGACAATCATACGATTTTTATTCTTCAAATTGTTGATGTGGTATCTCACACAGATTGATTTGTGGTGGGAATACAAATAGGTACAACAATGGAGAACAGTATGGAAGCTCCTTAAAAAAAACTAAAAACAGATCTATCTTATGATCCTGCAATACCACTCCTAGGCCTATTTCCAGAAAAAAAAACATGGTCTGAATATACCCCCAAATTCATTGCAGCACTGTTTACATTAGCCAAGATACAGAAGCAACCTAAATGTTCATCAACAGAGAGATGGATAAAGGATAATTAGAGAGTTTAGGATTGACATGTATTTATTAAAAATGGTATATTTAAAATGGATAACCAACAAGGACCTACTATAAGTGCAGGAACTGTACTTAATATTCTGTAACAACCATGGGAAAAGAATTTGAGAAAGAATAGATACATGTATATGTATGACTGAATCACTTTTCTGTATACCTGCAACTATCACAACATTGTTGATCAACTATACTCGAATATAAAATAAAAGTTAAAAAAATAATATTGGACTACCATGGTGGTACAGTTAATAGAAATCTGCCTGCCAATGTAGGGGACACAGATTTGATTTCCTGGTTCAGGAAGATTCCACGTGCCGCAGCGCAGCTGGGCCCAGGCACTACAACAACTGATTCTGCACTTTGGAGTCACAAGTACACAAGTCTCAACTACTGAGCCCTCACACCACAACTCATGAAGCTTATGTGCCTAGGGCCTGTGTTTCCCAACAAGAGAAGCCATTGAAACTGAGAAACCAGCTCACTGTAAGGAAGAGCAGCACCCACTCACCACAACTAGAGAAAAGTCCATGCAACAACAATAAATAAATAAAACATATCAAAGGGTTTATTTCAATGAGTCTAGACTCATATCTTCTCATACACATAAAAGTGCTAAATACATTTACATGATGTGCCTGATTTTATTAACAGTAATCTTTTGATATTCTATCTGGGTTTTTTTATTACTAAAATTTGCATAAATTCCTACAAACACTGGCTCCACCCAAACTCTTTCAAAATGCCCCTCAGAGCAATATGAGAATCTGTATCTGAGGGTTAAGTCTTCAGAATGCCCACCAAATAAAGTATAATTCTCAACTTTCAAGTTGCACAGTTTTTCAGTCATAAGTTCAGTTTAGTCACTCAGTCGTGTCTGACTATTTGTGACCCCATGAANTGGAATTGCTAATGCACTAGTGACCAATTCTTCTGATTGACTTCCTTTGTTAGTTGCATGATTCTATTCATATGCTACACCAATTAGCCCTCTAAGACTGCTATTAACCATACAGCTTTACATCTGTACTGCATAACAGGGTTACTCAGAGTCTAATTTGAAGGTCATATTTAAAATTTTTAGCTTCTTTATTTCCCTTTTTAAAATGTTGTAAGACAATTACAAACAGAACCATCCTGTGTCACAAAATTAGGTAAAATCAAAGGTTTAAAAAAATTCTCTAAAAACAACCAGGCTACTTTAAAATCAATTGCTGTGTTATTCACTGCTAATTATATTAAAACATTTACAAATTATATATAACAAACTATATAACTTTGTAGTTCAAAAATATATAAGTAGCTGTTCATTGTTGTCATGGGTTATCTTGTTAATATGCATTGTAGATAAATATTAGCTTTTATATTTTTTAAGTAAGAAGACTGCAACCATGGTAAAAATTTGATCCTTAGTTCAAAACCATTCAAAGCAAACACATGTGTATTTATTTTGTACTTATTGAAAAAGTTAAACTGTAGAGGTCAAGTAAAATGTTACTTTTGGATAGCCTCTTGGGTATTTCACCATTATATCAGAAAAACTGTCTATACAGCACTCTCAAATTGGTAAGGCAGCTAAGGCAAACAACCATTCGTGTATTTCTTACTAAAAAAAATAGTAAATATAGAAATAATTTTGTAACCTAAGAAACAGGTAGTTTCTGATTTTCTTGGAGAGAGGTTGAGCAAATTCCAGAGGCATAGGAATGTTTCTTAGTACATGTTTCGGGACTTTTCTTTCCTTTTTATGGGTATAGTAAAATGTTATTGAGCTAACTTAGAATTTCTATATATAAATTTAAAATTTTTCCTTCCAAGAGTGTTCAGTCATTTTATTCAATAATTCATCTTTCCATCATAATCAGTGAGAAGAAAACTTTACAAATCTGTAAACAAAAGCTTACTATTACAGAGTTTCTAAATTTAACAATAATGACAAAAAAAGAACAGTAAAAGATAAAATTCATTTTCTGATTTCCTTGAAGCTCTTGAACAGTTCTTCATAGTGAAATTTGATCTAAAATACTTATAGGGCTAGAGGTGATTGTTTCATTACAATATATTATGTTCAATGCCGCATTTAAAGCCACATCAAGTTATAAGTAGTAATGTTTTTAAAAGACCATCCCATATAGCTCTCTTTATGCCAGAGTCATAATGGAAAAATTATTTATTAATGAGTTTGATTTATAAAATTGTACCCATTGCAATTTTTGCCTGTGGGCACTGGAATAAAGTTAAAAACATTCAGTGAGCTACAGAACACTTAACAATTATAAAAGCAGTCAGTAGCACCATAAATCACAGTTATTCTGAAACAATATACCAAAAATGCAATTTAAACTGATAATGTATCATTTAATTATATTTTGATGTAGAGCAACATTTGTCTAAATGACCTAGAAAAATATGGAGTCTTGGAAGATTGCTATTATTAAGGAATAAATTGGAGAGCTGGCTTTTTATTTATTTTTTGAGTGTGCATGAAATAAAAGGGCAGCCTGAGTCTAAGTGTCGTCAGTTACAGCTTAAAGAGGAGCCAAGCTCTGAACATTTGTACATTTTGCGATGTACAATGAGTTAGAGGACACTACTAGGTAACAGCTGTTGCTGAGTTTTAATAAACCTCTTTGACACATCAGATACCTATGATTACTAGGAGCGTACCTAACCAGTATTTTCACCAGAAATGATACAGAAGGCAGAACAACCAAAACAGCACCACTTTCTATAAAGGCAAGTTGCCGATCATTCTGGATGGAATACATAACACACGATATTTTCTCTTAGTTACATAAACAATATAAATCTCTGCTTTCAAATTCCTCAAGATAGAAATTCCCTCACAAATTAGGAGCATTTAAGAGTTCAAGTGAGTAGTCAACCCTTGATAAATGCAAATGTGTTACACAATATACTTAATTCTTGGCATGAAAGTCAATTAAGTCCTTTCAAAAATATTTCTTTGTAATTAATAAGTTTTTGCTTTTATTCAAATAGACAATTTACAGATTAGGAAAAGTATTGCAAAAAGCAGTGTATAAGTCAAGCATTTTTGACACAAGCATTCTGAATACAATCTAAGCTTATAAATAAGAAGTCCCATGGATAAATGGCTTCAATAAGGAAAAAGAAGTCCACGTTTAAATTAAGGAAACAGTGGGTATTTAAAACAAACAAGCTCCTAAAATGTCCACTGAAATTAGCCATGCAACAGCTTTTCAGTTTGATGAGACTGAAATGCATTTTCTATAGACCCTACTGATAAAATAAAGAGGAATATTCACAACTTAAATCACTTGCATATATGGCTACCATGTGAATCATATGTTATAGCTTCAATATGTTGTTTATAATCAATGAAACTAAAAAGCATTAAGGATAAGTATTTTTATTCTTCATTTGGAAATGGTTCAGGTTTTATACTCAAACATATCATACGTGTGCCTAGGGCTTTTAAATAGTTTCTGGTTTTAATAGTTGGTGTGAATCTAAACAAAGTATGGACAATCCTTGTCCTTTTAGGAAAAAGGGGAGGAAAAAGCAACAAAGAAACCTAATCAGGTCTAAAAATGAGTTTATCCTATTTTGTACAAAGAAAACAGAAAGAGTCTGGGGACGATAAACTAATTTCTACAAGCTTCTGTCTACCACATATACACTAACTCAATTTAGATTGATCTGATAATGTCTACAGAATTACTACCAAGACACAAGGTTACTATATACATTTGGACTTTTTTTTTTCCACCCTCAAAAATAGCATGAGATGAAATGTTGTCTAAGCTTCTTTTAATTTTATTTTAGTTTTATCTTGATCTCTTACTTCAAAGCAAATAATTTTTTTTAAACTTTTTTCAAAATGTACCACAGTAGGACAATGCCAGAGCCAATCTTTTTTTTTTAATAGAACAACATAACTTTAAACTATAAGATGATGATTTTTAGATGAACACATCTTGATTGATTAAAAAGCTGTGTATATAGGAAGGGAATGAAGTAGTAGCTTTACTTCACACTTTAAAATTGTTTTCAAAAGTAGCCAATTTTCATGTATAAAAATAACCATTTATTCAACTCTAGGTCAATGAGAGATAATTGGAATTGTATCCAAGAAAACTAAATCTTGATTTTTTATTTTCAACTAATTAAGTTATTGCTAATATCTGTGTTAAATTTCAAGGGTGAAGTTTAAAATATTTAGGAGATACATCTTCACGTTTATAAAAGTGCTCAGAACTTGGTAAAAGCATTTAATCCCTCTGAAACTTATATCTGCAACTCAATATTTACTAAGCAGTTACTATATACCATTTATTAAGCAAATCAAAGAACGTGGCAACATTTCTATCCTCAATGAATTAAGTTTAACTGCATAAATAAAATTTAAATTTTAATATATCTGATTTGACATTGTTTTTTAAAAACTGATATCATTACTGTTACCAAATATAATTAAACTGGGGCTTCTCTGGTGGTCTACTGGTTAAGAATCTGCCTTGCAATGCAAGGGACATCAGTTCGATTCCTGGTCTGGGAAGATCCCAAATGCTGTAGGGCAACTAAGCCCAGGGGCCACAACTACTTAGCCCATGCTCTTGGCCCTTGAGCCACAACTATAGACTTACATACTGCAGCTGCTGCAGCCTGCATGCCTAGAATTTGTGCTGAGCAACAGGAGGAGCCACCAAAATAAGAAGCCTACGCACTGCAACGAGAGAGTAGCCCCCACTGGACAAAATTAGAGAAAGCCCCATATAGCATGAAGACNTATAGACTTACATACTGCAGCTGCTGCAGCCTGCATGCCTAGAATTTGTGCTGAGCAACAGGAGGAGCCACCAAAATAAGAAGCCTACGCACTGCAACGAGAGAGTAGCCCCCACTGGACAAAATTAGAGAAAGCCCCATATAGCATGAAGACCCAGCCCAGTCAATAAATAAATCAATAAGATAAAATATATATATTAACATATATATAATTAAACTAAGAAATGTGGCCATAGTAAGTAATGTTATTCTTTAACAATAAATACAATTACTGAGAAGGATGTTATTTTTTTACATATTCAATTCTATTTAAAATATTTTTTAAATGAGAAAAATATTATTTAGAATTGAAATATCTAGACTGTAAACTATAATTGTGAGCCAGTGATAGGAAACAGAATTTCAATATCTCTTCTTATCCTTTAATAAGTAGCCTGCATTACTTTTTAAATTCAAAGTTTACAAAATTGTAAGCATTTTAAAATGTAGACTTCTTGAACATATAGTTCAATGTGCATGATTTACTAATGATACAAACACAGTCTTCATAACAAATAGTAACGATCTGAAACTACCTCATCAAAACACATTAAAAAACCAGATTAAATATATATTTTTAAAAATCCTAAAAGGTAAGCCTGATCCAGTAAGAGAAACAGCACAATACATCTGAACTGAGTAAAAGCAAAGTGGTGAGTAGGGCCCAAACCCTGACCTTGCTGCACTCTAGAAGAAAATCAAAAAGCCGAGACATTACTTTGCCAAAAAAGGTCTGTCCAGTGAATGCCATGGTTTTTCCAGTAGTCATGTATGGATGTGAGACTTGAACTATAAAGAAAGCTGAGTGCCAAAGAATTGATGTTTTTGAACTGTGGTGTGGAGAAGACGCTTGAGAGTCCCTTGGACTGCAAGGAGATCAAACCAGTCAAACCTAAAGGAAATCAGTCCTAAATATTCATTGGAAGGACTGATGCTAAAGGTGAAACTCTAATACTTTGGCCACCTGATGCAGAGAACTGAGTCACTGGAAAAGATTCTGATGCTAGGAAAGATAGAAGGCAGGAGGAGAAGGGGACAACAGAGGATGAGATGGTTGGATGGCATCACTGACTCAATGGACATGGGTTTGGGTGGACTCCAGGAGTTGGTGATGGTCAGGGAGGCCTGGCATGCTGCGGTTCATGGGGTCACAAATTGTCGGACACGACTAACTGAACTTGACTGACTGTAGCCCACCAGGCTCCTCTGTCCATGGGTTTTTCCAGGCAAGAATACTAGAATGGGTTACCATTTCCTTCTCCAGGGATCTTCCCGACCCAGGGATCGCACCTGAGTCTCTTGCATCCCTGAATTGGCATGTGGGTTCTTTACCATCACTCCACCTGGGAAGCCCTTAAGTCACTAAATAAACATTACATGTAGATATGAGGCTTCTCATCCTTATCTCTAGAGGTTTACAATTCCACCTTCCCTTCCCTAAGTTCATCTTAGAAAAAGCACGGGGAGGGAGGGGGATGGCCACTTGCTACTTCCGTGCCAGCAGTGTTTTACACAGGGCCGTGGAAAGCTGTGCTTGCATGCTTACCTTGAACCATGGTGTAGAACGAATCAATGGAGGACAGATTTGAAGTGATGCTGACATCTTCTTCTCGGCTGGACGACTCGATGTCCACTGTGATCGCCTTGTCCATGTCTCCATGAAGGTTGGTGACCACGCCGGTTGGAAATGTCACATTGGTCAGACGGCCTTCACTGTCATAGCTGAATAAGAGAGGCAAGAACTGGGTGGTAAACAGGCAACTGCAGATTCTTCTCACTTATACGAGAGTTGGCGGCAATATTAGCTACACACGTTTGGGAGCATATTTGTCTTTGTGCAGGAGCTGTGCTGAGTGAGGACTTCAAACGTGCTTTGAAGTCATCAGAAGCCTGTTTAACATAGAAAAGCCATGCCGGTGAGAGGGAGAGTAAACAGCTCTCCACCTCAGCACATTTTTCTTTGAAGTGTGACCAAAATCCTCCTGCACATCTAATTTGCTGTTTCAAAGGGAACATGTTTGGTGATATTAAATTTCGTAGTATTCCTCCATATTTTCTGCAAAGTAGATTTAATTCGCTGTTATATCCTGTTTGAAGGTCTTACTAACTTACGCCTTCTATGGCAGTGCAATGTGAAAAAATTATATCTGTAACTTTGTAAAGGAGTATATATACATTCATGTCATATATTTGCATATGTAAAGATATTCCTTCAGTATCTTGAGACATCTTCAACAAATTAGTATAATAAAGACTTTTAAGAAGACTTTATTTCTCAGTGATTGACATACTTCATAATGGTACACGGGAACTTAAATGTTGGCGTCTAGTCTACACTGACGTTACAGGAATGGTGGTGTTTTGAATGATGATTTATGTTTACTGAAATGAGATATAATACTTCCTGACATTTAATGACTGTTTATTATACACTAACTCTTTCTTAGCATATATATGAGGAGGAACTCATAATTTAAATGTTAGGATGTACCTTAAAAAGCTATCCTTTAATCATAACTATGCATTAGAGATATAACATGTTACTAACATATTGGTTTTGGGAGGTGACTTTTCTACTGGTGGCAGCACCAGAGAAAAATTAAAAAATGACAATGTGCTGTAAAGAAGCGGGGGGTGATAAGGAGTAGCGAATATTGAAAGATGTGTATAAGAGACAGATTAAGAAGAGGTGGCAAGAATACACAGAAGAACTGTACAAAAAGGATCTTCATGACCCNTGGCAGCACCAGAGAAAAATTAAAAAATGACAATGTGCTGTAAAGAAGTGGGGGGTGATAAGGAGTAGCGAATATTGAATGAGAAATCAGGGACTTCCCTGGGACAAAAATGCATTTAAGATAGGATTTCATATTTACACTAAAGTTGCTTCATTAACAAAAGATCTAAGAAATGGAGTGCTGAACCATGTCCTACTGAAAATAAATCCGGATGCAGAACTAGGAGATGAAAGAATCTTTATAGTGAAAGACAAGTCACCGGGAAAGGGGAAAAGTGAATATATAGTAGTAAAAGGTGTAAACATGGGGCAACAAGAGATGGGGGTAGAATAAAAAGTACGAACTGTTATTTTGGAATAAAAGGATAGCGGGCTTTGATAGTGTCACTTAGAGAAATGTAGTTGGGAATTAGGAGCAGCATCTAGGCATCTGAGGGAGAGAATTCCGCAAGGACAATGTCACGGTGGAGACAGGAAGGTGGAAAGTTGGGAGGAGAGAGAGGGATGTCCGTTCAGGCCCCATTAATTCAGTGGGGACAGTATCAGTCAGATCAGGGGTTTGACTGACTTGATCTGACAATCTGCCTTGCTGCTTCGCCAGCGGCAGGAACAGGCACTTAGGAGAGGAGGCAGGCGATGCAGAGACAGAGAGAGAGAAAATGCACCATTAAGTGTAATCATTGTTTGGACCCACAAAAGGCAGAGCCGAAATAAAAAAGGAGACTCCTTCTCTTCCCCAGTAACCCAAATGCCCCTAGCAGATTAAGGCATCAATGAAGGAAACTCAACAGGGCTTATTGCTGTCATTACTTTTTTTTTTTTTTTTAAAGACATTATTACTTTTGAAGAAACAAGCCGAGGTTTATAGAATTACTGACCATACCAGCCTAAAGTGCAGTGTTAACCAGGACATAATTCTTGCATTGCTTTATATTTCTCACAGGAGAAGATGGAGAAAAAGTTACTGTGTTTTTACAGAAATTAACACCCTAAGGTAAATAAGTGCAATGTACAACCAGATAAATACAATTAACACCGTTTTTGTTTAGCTGCTAAGTCACGTCTGACTCTTTTGTGACACCATGGACTGTAGCCTGCCAGGCTCCTCTGTCCATGCGTTTTCCTAAGCAAGAATACTGGAGTGGGTTGTCATTTCCTTCTCCAATAATTAAACTGCTGTATGTTATAGATATATATATATAAGTTGTTAAGAGAGTATATCCCAAGAGTTCTCATCATAAGCAAAACTTTTCTATTTCTTTAATGTTTTATCTATAAGAGATGCTGCTGCTGCTGCTAAGTTGCTTCAGTTGTGTCCGACTCTGTGTGACCCCATAGGGAGCCCACCAGGCTCCCCTGTCCCTGGGATTCTCCAGGCAAGAACACTGGAGTGGGTTGTCATTTCCTTCTCCAATGCACGAAAGTGAAAAGTGAAAGTGAAATTGCTCAGTCATGTCTGACTCTTAGCGACCCTATGGACTGCAGCCTACCAGGCTCCTCCGTCCACGGGATTTTCCAGGCAAGAGTACTGGACTGGGGTGCCACTGCCTTCTCCAAGGGAGGATGAATATTCACCAAACTGTGATACTCATTTCATGACTTCCCTAAGTCAAACCACTGTGCTGTACACCTTCAACAGTGCTGTCTGACCATTATGTGCCAATAAAACGGGAAGAAAAAAGCCATAGAAAAATTTTAAAGAGGAACTGACATCCTTTTGCATCCTCCTATATAAAAGGCAATTCAGTACTTCACAAGCCTTGCCTCCCTTTCCATTTTACAGACGGACAAATGAAAATCTGATGTGGTTAGGCGATTTGATCAGGCTCTCTCTCTGCGTCTCACGATGGGCCCATGCCTGGAGCTTCCAAGCACTGGACCCAGGTCCCCAAGCCCGTCTGTAAATCACAGTGCTTGACTTAGAGTGGAGAACGATAGCTTCATATGGATGATGCCACTTGCCCGCACTCCACTGATTCATTCCCGCTGCTGTCACTCACCTGCCCTTTTCTGTCCCCTTTGCTGGTTCATGTTTTCTAGTCCATTCAGTCTACAGCGGGCCCATCACCTTTCTCCCGTGGAAAGCATTTCTTCCATCCTTGCCACTGCTCTTTCATTGGCCAACCCCGCGGTTCCTGTCCTGCTGGGCAGGCATTTCCTATCACAGGATGCCGAGCGCGCCGCCTTCGAACACGGGGCACTTCGTATTCAGACACTCACCTGTTTGCTTCTGGTTCTTTGGGAAATAAAGCCACAGGTAGCCTTTGTAGGCAGTGCGGTTAGAATGACAGAGGGTTAAGCTGGCATTTTAGTGGCCCAGCTCCACAGTGTAGCCCCGGAAGTCCTGAGTTTGTGCTTTCAGACAAGGGGCTGCACGTAAGGCACTCAGAGGACTGAAGCGCTCACACAGGGCTGGCCGGGAAAGCTGCTATTTTCCAAAGGACCCTTAGGGTATCTACCCAACTGGTCACCTACAGTTTCTGAATAAGCTTGTAGGCAAGTTACAGCATGAGGGAACTGTGGGTATGAAGAGCATCAGAAGCCCGCTGAGTGCAGGTAATGGTGTGAGGTTCTGCTGGGGTGGCAGGCAAGCACGATGTCAAGGTGGGGACCTATGCTGGGCCTTGAAATAGACACGGATTTAGATGGGAAGATAAGGAAGGCACGGGACATAGGCCAGTCAAGAAAACAGGCAGGGAGAGGGTGTGGAGGTGTAAGGAAGGACAGGCTCTGAAGTCAGGGCGTGGAAGAGCCTGCTAAAGCAGAGGGTCCAGGTAGGGGCTGCGAGATGATTGAGGGAGGCCCTGGATAGGGGTCACCACTGGGGACTGTGATGGTTTTTAGGAGAAGCAAGGCTTTAATCAAGCCTAAAGGAGAGGGGTGGGGTGACAGGTCACGCAGGGACTCCTCCCCAGACTCGCCGATTTCACAAACCAAGACAAAAAATAAGATTGGGAACCAACAGAGAGTTTTGAAAATTCTTCACCTGTTACCAGCATCCTTTCATAAAAAGAAGCCATTTAGCCACGCCACAGGGAAAAAGGACTTGAGGGGGAGAACATTCTTGACAAGGAAAAAGTAAAGCTTTATGAACACATTCTCTCCATCATTATGTTTTTTTTTTCCCATTTCACTGTTGATCCGTGAGAACTTTTGCACGGATTCGCAGCTAGGACAACAGAAGTGAAACAAGATGGATGGCAGACACTAGAATTATCAGGGGACCTTGGATGGGGGAAGGAGGGAGAATGAGATGTCTGTGAGACAGGGCAGGTGATCCCATCTGTAGCAAAAGCAGAAAACCAATGCAACAGCCGATGTCCGGCCGTCCTCCGAAAAGCTTTGATCCCAGGTTCTAACGGGCCTTCTCATCAAACACACGCCTCTGGACACAGTCTCTGCCCCTGTGCAGCGTTATGGTGCTCCGGAACGCTGCCTGGCCTCGCTCGTGAGAGCTAGCCTGCCTAGCCTGTAGATTTGAGACATGGTTTTCTTTTATGAGCTTTTGAATTCACAACGCTACAGGCTCCAGGGAATCTGACTGGAACATCACTTTCATGCCCCGCACCCCTTCCACTCATTTGGCCTCAACCTCGTAGCTTCAGATTCATCACACGGCACATTCCTTTTTACTCCCGGTTGACCCCTCTTGACAACAGCCCCTCGCTGGAAAAGACAAACTCCCTCAGGCTCTCCATGACCTTCTGCTCCTTTGCTGATGGGCTGCCCCGTGTAGAGGTTTCTCTATTTGTTCATCTTTAATTTTGATTGCGTTTTTGCCTAGACTTGCTGTTTTAGCCTTTGTGGTATATTTTTAAATCTCTTTTTAAGTTTCCTTAACAGCAGGATTCTCGACAAGTGCCCCGGAAAGCCAGAGGCTCAGACCATCTCAGTTGAAAATGCTGATTTCCATCCTGATGTGAAATCCTCTCTCTCATACCCCCTTATAGACGAGAAGTTCCCGACACTCTCCTTTACCTTCATAATGTCTCGCGCATATCTTTCCCCTCCCACAGCCGCCCTAGATTGCAAAGTTGGTTTGGCTGCCTCTCCCCACATCCACGGCTACCAAATCCATCTTCTAAGCCACACCATGCCCCTGCTCCCAAGGGTAACACTTCTCTGCTCAAACATCCCTGGCAGTTCCTCAGCAGAGACAGACATTGCCTAAGACTGTCACACTGGGATGATTTGGGAGAATGGCACTGAAGCATGTACTATCATGTAAGAAACAAGGCGCTGGTCTATGTTCGATGCAGGATGCAGGATGCTTGGGACTGGTGCACGGGGATGATCCAGAGAGACGTTGTGGGGTGGGAGGTGGGAGGGGGATTCAGGATTGGGAGCTCGTGTGCACCTGTGGTGGATTCATGTCGATGTATGGCAAACTCAATAGAGTATTGAAAAGTAAAATAAAGTAAAAAAATAGAAAAAAAATAAAATGCAGGGTTAATGGGGACAGGAGCTGCGTTTCGTGGCTTATTGTATTTCCTGTAGTGCCTTACAGAAGTGAGCACTGCAATACTGGATGAATGAATAAATGATGCTTTGTGTTAAAAAAAAAAAACAACCTTAAAAAAAATTCAACAGCAAAAAAAAAAAAAAAGTGTGTGTGTGTGTGTGGAAGGGGAGGCAACTTCATGGGTAATCCAGCTGTTAATACTCTGTGCTTCGAATGTAAGGGGCAAGGGTTCAATTCCTGGTCAGGGAAGTAAGATCCCACATGCCCACGGCATGAAGCCCCATGCAAGTGTGCTAAGTCGCCTCAGTCGTGTCCGACTCTTTGCAACCTTATGGACTGTAGCCCGTCAGGCTCTTCTGTCCATGGGATTCTCCAGACAAGAATACTGGAGTGGGTAGCCATGCCCTCCTCCAGGGGATCTTCCTGACCCAGGGATCAAACCTGCATCTCCTGCACTGCAGGCAGATTCTTTGCCACTTGCTCAAAATTCTGAGCCACCAGTCACAGTAAGGACTCCCAAGAAAGACTTCATCAACCTGTCTTTTCCACTGTCCTCATGACACAGAGGGAGAATTTTTTCCTCCCATCTATCAGAGTTCCACTGGTTTCAATTTCCTTTTATCATTTAACAACCAGTAAAACAAAACAAAAAATCCCCCCAGTCTTGCCATCTGTATGGCAATTCTTTTCTCACAATGCTAATCTGTAATAACTTCTGTCATTGCAGTGAAGGAGAACACAATTACCAACCATATCATAATAAAAGCATATATACAAATCATTCCTGGATCTGCATTTCTGATGAAGGACACGGGCAAACCAAACCAGAACCTGATTTTAACTTCTCGCCGTGGACTGAATACTGAATCCTAACAGCCATCATGTGATTTATAATACGCACATCCTGAAGAATTCATATTTCAGTATTCTGGGAATGAACCTGAGGTTTATATATTTTACCAATGATCTCACAGGCAAATGATAATTTCTTTGAATTCAAGAGCAAATGCTGTCAGTGAGCAATCCTCAAAAAATCAGATTTTGAAGAGAAGATGCAAAACGCTTCCATCATCACAGGAAGCCGAGCAATCAACTAGTTTCTAAATCATGGGTTCGTCTGGTAATCAGTTGTCTGCTACCCACCTATACGCATATTGCCTGAAATCACAGGGAAGATGCAAGATAAGAAAAACACCAAAAGATATTCTTTCACATGAATTTTGTCGCAAGTGCTAAGAGGATCATGTCTGTAAATTCATATATATTCATACTTTTTCCTCCCGAACCAGATCTTCCCAGTGGGATTTCATTTGCACCCGTGGCTCCCTTTTTCCCAGAGCCCCCATGCCTACATCTCTAGAACTGACTCACCCAGAGTTCTTTTTCTTTCTTTTTTATTTAGTTGGCTGCACTGGGTCTCAGTTGGAGCATGCAGGATCTAATTCCCAGACCCGGGATCAAACCCGGGCCCCCTGTGTTGGGAGCTCATGGTCCCAGCCATGGGACCACCAGGGAAATCCCTAACCCTGAGTTCTCACCAGCCATTTTTGACCACATGCAGGGCTGGACTATGGTCCCTCAAATCATAATTTCCAAATCAGAGCTCATCTTTCTCTACCATCCTGCATCTTCCCTGTATTTCCTACCCACTTGGTCCCTAGGTTGGTGGATTTTCTTTTCCCTCCCCTCATGCATTAAGTCCTCAAGCTGTATTTCATTTCCTGGTGACGAGCCTACCTCTTTCTCTGAAATTTCCATGCCCGACTGTGGGTCAGACCTTTACTACTCCATTAGATTTACTGTCTCCTAACTCCTCTTTCCCCCTTTTCTCAGCCTCCTACTTTTCTACGTTCAGTCCCTCCTTATGTTGTTGTCAGATGGAGCACTGTGCTTCCCTGGGGAAAGCTCCTTTATGGGAGCCCTGTCTAACTGCGATCGCCAGGTGGTTAGTATAAGCCCTGCCGCATCAGAACTAGGATCTCTCTCTACTAATCTTCCTCCTTCCACACATATGCTATGCTCCTGTTATTCTGAGCTGCATGTTCTTTCTAAAGCCTGCCATGCTCTGCCTCCCGAGTAAATGTTTGACTCTGGCCTGGAACACCCCACCTTGGCTTGCTCCCCTTGCTTCGTACCTCTGAAGGTCTCACTTTTGAGTCGATGGCA
Organism: Neotragus pygmaeus; assembly: GCA_006410875.1. Taxonomy (NCBI): domain Eukaryota; kingdom Metazoa; phylum Chordata; class Mammalia; order Artiodactyla; family Bovidae; genus Neotragus; species Neotragus pygmaeus. The sequence continues at coordinate 736,214 of SJYV01038784.1, forward strand.
TGATCGGCTCCATGGACATGAGTTTGAGCAAACTCTGGGAGAGTGAAGGATAGGGAAGCCTGGCGAGCTGCAGTCCACGGGGTTGCAAAGAGTCAGACACAACTGAGTGACTGAACAACAACAACAACGATTTTAAGAACCACTAGACTGGCTGAATTTTGGGATGAACTGAGGTCTAGGAAATCTGCTTAGAAGTATGTGTGTTTTTAAGAGAGGGATGCTAAGAGGAGTCAGAGATGATGATATCCCCAATCATCTTATCTCCTTCTAGGTCTCCTCCCCCAACCCTGGGGCAGAGGACAGAAGAGAACAGAGTCCAACTTAGCTTGTTTTGATGCCTCAAGACATTGTGAAACCAGGATCCTGGAACCCAGGCAAGGGGCCTCCTCTGGGAGGCTGAGAAGTAAGGGTAGCCAGGAGGGAGGGAGGCTGAAGTTGCTTTTATTTTGATATCCTCAGAATGAGTCAGAGACGCCAGACAGTCTCTGGAAAACACCAACTGTCCATCTTCAGTTCTGGGATTACAAAATAATAAAGTTTCCTTTCACTGGTTGTCACTGTGTAGATTTCTTGCCCTGTTATCAAACAACCCTTTAAAATGGCTGGAGTATGTAACTTGGTCTCAGAGTAAATCATCTGAAGATCATCCTATAAGGGAAGTTGCTGACACATTCAGATAGGATGCCATTGGATCATCTGGTTTAGACAGCTATGTAATTAGTTTAAGGAAGGAATCTGACACTTTGAGAAGCTGCATTTACCTGAACCATTATGGAGTAACTGAACATTAATTGTCTAGATAAAACACACCAGAAGAGTTAATGTAGGCTTGCCACTATTGACACACTGCAAATTATAGTGAGAAAATATGGAACATTTTCTCTTATTACATATATTGTGAGATAGGCTGAAAATAATCTGACAGATTAATCTATTTTTTAATTTTTCTGGGATTTTCTCAAAGAATCTGAATAACACACAAATTCTCCATTTCCCTTTCTGCTTTGAAACCTGGACAGAATGAATGATTTCTTAAAACTAGACTGCAGAAGACTAATAGTAAATCAAGCATTAGTAAAAAGTATTGCCTTAGTAGCAATAGTAGCATTTGGGTTAATGTTTGAAATGTACAAAATTTAAAGGGTTAATGATTGAAATGTACAAAAATGTACAATTATTCAACTGTCTACACATTTTCTTTTTCTTTTTTTTTTTTTACTGATGCCCCTGGGGCTAACCATACTGGTTAAAAGTTTAATGTAAAATTGTTAAACAATTAAAATAGCAAAAAATGGAAATCAACCATAACATTTCCCCATGAATTTAAGTGATCTGCTGATTAAATCTCTTAAAATTACACTTAATGCAGTAAATGCTTTTTTCCATGAGGAAGAAAAAGGAAAATAAAGAAAAGGAATTGGGTACCATTTTTAGAGATGTGTTTGTAAAGTGGGCAGCTTTGTTGTTAATGAAGTTTTGGGCAGAAATAGCAATGAAATGTGTTTTAAGTGTTTGAGTTTTTAGGGTTGGATGTCAGATGCCTACCAAGGGAAAGGTTATTCTCTCAGTTTGTACAGACTGACGCAGATGTCTGGCCATTTAGACGTGATTCACTGTCAATACTGGGAGAAATATCAATAACCTCAGACACGCAGAGGACACCTCCCTTATGGCAGAAAGCAAAGAACTAAAGAGCCTCTTGGTGAAAGTGAAAGAGGAGAGTGAAAGAACTGGCTTAAAACTCAACATTCAAAAATCAGGATCATGGCATCTGGTCCCATCACTTCATGGCAAATAGATGGGCAAACAATGGAAACAGTTTCCAGACTTTATTTTCTTGGGCTGCAATATCACTGCGGACAGTGACTGCAGCCAAGAAATTAAAAGATGCTTGCTCCTTGGAAGAAAAGCTTTGACCAACTTAGACAACATGTTTAAAAGCAGAGACATTACTTTGCTGACAAAGGTCTGTCTAGTCAAAGCTGTGGTTTTTTCCATAGTTGTGTATGGAGGCGAGAGTTGGACCATAAAGAAGGCTGAGCATCAAAGAATTGATGATTTTGATTATGGTGTTGGAGAAGACTCTTTGAGAATCCCTTGGACTGCAAGGGGATCAAACCAGTCAATCCTAAAGGAAATCAGTCCTGAATATTCACTGGAAGGACTGATGCTGAAGCTGAAGCTCCAATACTTTGGCCACCCGATGTGAAGAGCCGACTCACTGGAAGAGACCCTGATGCTGGGAAAGACTGAAGGCAGGAGGAGAAGGGGACAAAAGAGATGGTTGGATGGCATCACTGACTCAACGGAGAGGAGTTTGAGCAAGCTCTGGGAGATGATGAAGGACAGGGAAGCCTGGAATGCTGCAGTCCATGGGGTCACAAAGAGTCNCTGGGAAAGACTGAAGGCAGGAGGAGAAGGGGACAAAAGAGATGGTTGGATGGCATCACTGACTCAACGGAGAGGAGTTTGAGCAAGCTCTGGGAGATGATGAAGGACAGGGAAGCCTGGAATGCTGCAGTCCATGGGGTCACAAAGAGTCAGACGCGACTGAGCAACTGCACAACAACACTGTCAGTGAGACTGGATTCATCTTTTCTGATCTGGAATAATCACAGCAAGTTTTCCTCGGTTATCTGTGCTGTCTGCACACTAGTTTGGACATGAAGTCCAGGTATTATTTACACCGCCTCTCTCTCCTCTGAGATTCCCTTTTCCATCTTCTCTGGGATGATCAGAACTGATGTCAGTGGCAGCTGTGGGTCTGCACGGGCACAGATTTACGTTCATTATAAAGAAACGAACTGAGAAACTCATTCTGAAATTGCTAAGCTTGAAAGAAGGACAATAAAGCACCTAAAGGAGAGGCCAGAGACCCATATATACCTAAATAAACGTGTAAGAGTAGAAACTCATTTATTTGCTCCTTGAATTGGAATGGAACTCACGACAGACCAGAGAGTCAACCCCTCATATATAAAGCTCCAAATATTCAAAGTCCCACAACAGAAAACTGCCACCAACCCGGCAGTGTGCATGTACATAGCAGCCAGAACTCAGAGTTTTTTCCCCACGTTGCCTTCTCTAATCTGACAGAGTGCCTCCAGATACACCCACACGCTTTGTATTTTATGTGGTAAGCAAGCAGAGAGCTGTGAAATGCCATTAGCTATTAAATAATTTATTCCATTGCCCAACTCAACACACTGGGTCTGTTTTTGTGTGCATTCGAGTGTAAGAAGTGAGGTCTAGCTCTGGCTATGAACTTTTTAAATAATATATTTCCAGTAGGTAAGATCTTTTGGGTCTCCCTGGAATTACTCCAGCTATGGAAATATAACGTGGGATAATTGTTTTAAAGTCGTATGAAGAACAGCATAGAAGAATCCCTATTACTAAGTGAAGGGGGGTAACCAGGCTTATCACAGGGTCATCAGATAAGGGGATCCCAAAGCTAGATGGACAGCAAGTCAACAGAAGAGGTGGTCTGAGGAAAGAGGGTTTACTCATCAGCAATGAGGAAGTCTTTTGTTCATGACACATATCAGTCTAATTCAGGGATCTCAGAGCTGGATTATCAACGACCTGACACCTGCTGTTGTCTTCCTACCAGACCATCTGTAGTGTGTCTAAGAATGCTGGCCACTTCTTAAGGAATCACGGTAGGGATACAAAAATACAAATAACGTGGAGAGAAAACTGCTGCCCAGAAGAAGACGGTGCCTCTGGTTTCTGAAATGAAAGTTCTTTTGTTTTGGAAATTCCCTGTGAACCCTAAAAAGTCATTCTATTATGCTGGTGAAGAATTTCAAGTTTAGAACTGGGTTTTGTTTCCCTGAAGCCATTCTTCCTGCTCTCAGGGGCAGCAATATACTTTAACAGTATTTGGACGGGAAATGTTTTCTGTTTTCAACTCTTCACCCCCAACATTTCAGAAGAAAGTGCTATCAATATGGAGTCTTAATTTTTTGTTAATTATGTAACAATGAGGTCAACTGAGGAAGTCCTTATTTTATAAAACAAAAGACAGTAAATACGTAATAATAGGTACACACATTCTTAAAAAATCAACAACTAAAGCGAGAAGTGCTAATATTTTCGGCATTATCTATTGGTGCGGAAAGGTCTGAACTATTTCAGAAAGCAAATATTTACACGATAGTCTTCCAATGGAGGGCTTCCCAGGTAGGACTAGTGGTAAAGAACCTGTTTGCCAGTGCAGGCGACTTACGAGATGCAAGTCCCACCCCTGGGTCCATAAGATTCCCTGGAAGAAGGCATAGCAAACTGCTCCAGTATTTTTGCCTGGAAAATCCCAAGGACAGAGAAGTCCATGGGGTTGCAAAGAGTTGGACACCACTGAAGCAACTTAGCACACATGAGCCAGCTATAGGTTTCATCAGACTCTTCTCTATAAACAAATGTTCACCAATCACATCTTTAACAACAGTTAGAACTGGACACAGAACAATTAACTGTTTCCAAATTGGGAAGGGAATACATCAAGGTTGTATATTGTCACCCTGCTTATTTAAATTCTATGCAGAGAGCACCATGTGAAATGCTGGGTTGGATGAAGCTCAAGCTGGAATCAAGGCTGCTGGGAGAAATATCAGATATGGAGATGATACCACCCTTGTGGCAGAAAGCGAAGAGGAACTGAAGAGGCTCTTGATGAAGGTGAAAGATGAGAGTGGAAAAGCTGGCTTAAAACTCAACATTCAAAAACCAAGATCATGCCATCTGGTCCCATCACTTCATGGTAAATAGATGGAGAAAAAATGGAAACAATGACATTTGTTTTTTTATTTTCCTGGGCTCCAAAATCACTGTGGACAGTGACTGCAGCCATGAAATTAAAAGATGTGTGCTCGTTGGAAGAAAAACGATGACAAACCAAGTGTATCAAAAAGCACAGACATCACTTTGTTGACAAAAGTCTGTATAGTCAAAGCTATGTTTTTTCCAGTAGTCATATATGGATGTGAGAGTTGGACCATAAAGAAGGCTGAGAACTGAAGAACATATGTTCTTGAACTATGGTGCTGAAGAAGACTCTTGAGAGTCCCTTTGACTGCAAGGAGATAAAACCAATCAGTCCTAAAAGAAATCAACCCTGAATACTGATTGGGAGGACTGATGCTAAAGCTGAAGCTCCAAGATTTTAGCCATCTGATGCGAAGAGCCGACTCACTGGAAAAGACCCTGATGCTGGGAAAGACTGGGGGAAGGAGTAGAAAGGGGCAACAGAGGATGAAATGGTTGGATGGCATCACTGACCCAATGGACAGGAATTTAAGCAAGCTCCGGGAGACAGTGAAGGACAGAGAAGCCTGGTGTGCGCTTGGGGTTGTAAAGAGTCAGACACGACTTAGCTACTGAACAACCACAACCCTTATAAGGTCTAAATTGGACTTGCGGTACTATCAGAATACGAGGGGATGTATTACAGACATGAACCAGGATTCTGGAATCTGCCAGCTCACTAATAATAACAAACACCAAGGAATCCTCCAAATTGGAGAAATGTGTTTTACAGTTTCTCACACTTCAAAGGGTGGGCCCTTCCTCATTCACAGCTAAATTAGAAGACTATATAATTACATACTATTATCATTATGCTATGATTATATTATTATAATTATATATATATTATAAGAAAACATCCTTTGTCAGTCTGATATAATGGTTCTGAATTATTTAACTTAAGTGCTCTGTTTTTTTTTTCCCTGTCTTGTATGGTAATCCACTGCTTTGCAGAGTGCATAAATGTTTCTTGAAAATGTTTTAATCATGTCTTTGCTGTAAACATCTAGAGGAAAATTAATAGAAACATTGCTTTTGATTTATTTTTTGACCATGCCACTCAGCATGTGGGATGCTACTTTCCTTACCTGTGATCGAACCCACACACCCCCCTACATTGAAAGTCTGCAGTCTTAACCACTGGACTACCAAGGAAGTCCCTCCGAATCTGTTTATCCTATCCTACAACAACTCCACAAATGGAGTATACCCACTTCTCATCCTAGGTTATTCGTGAGCCCGTACATGTCAATTCACAGGAACAAATAAGAACACATTCAAAAATGGCCCACAGAGCAGAGGTTAAGTCCTAGACTGTACTAAAAACTTATTTCTCTCTTTTCCCCCTGCTTTTAACTAAACCGAAACCCTACCAATGCCACCATCATTTCCTGAAGATCTTATCATCAGAGCCGCTCTCCCGCCCAGTCTCATCAGATGGGGGCACTTTTGCTGTACTCTTCTGTCCTCTCTTTGGCAATATAGCCTGCTATCTCTTTGAAAATGGTGCAAAGGAAGTGCTTGCCATTAACTTCCAATTTATTCCTTTCCTATTGCGATCCCAAAATGAGCAAAAGGAATGTTAAGAACAGAATTTTAATGTAATTCAATTGAAAAGGTTTGTTCCTCTGACAAAATCAGGCTGCTGGGGAACATTCATTTTATTAAAAGGGAATCTGTCAAAAAAGAAAAGTGATCCAAGCTACAGGAGAACTAAGCCTAATGCGCAGGTTCTATTCCAGAAGAGTTGCATGGAAAATATTTGTATATTGGGTCATTTTTTTCTACTGACTTTTATTATAATTTTAGAGGTGTGTTCCTACAGAAAGTACATTTGCTCCAGCATTTCACTGTAGAAGCCATACTAAGGATCTCAGTATTCATTTCCAGGACTATTTTGCATTTGTCAACATGCCATCTCTGCATGTCTAATTTCCCCTTATGTTTTGTGCAATGTCAGTGGAATGAACAAGTAATGGAAAGTGATTTTACACAGTCCACGAAATGTGACTGTTCTTAGAGCACAGTGGCTGGGGCATTCTTCCTCAAATTTAGTAGAATAGCCTGGCTGGATGCTCCTTTACTTTTTCATATGCTTCCAGAATGACCAGCTATTTCTGATTTGCATTCAGTGGTAAGGTTCTTTCAAGTGGAGTTCAGATTCTCCAGTAACCAATCATAAGAAGTTCAGCCTGTCTCAGTCTGAATTTAAGGGGTGTTTAGGGGAGAATGGATACATGTATATTTATAGCTGAATCTCTCTGCTGTTCACCAGATACTATCACAGCAATGTTAACTGACTATACCTCGATACAAAATAAAAAGTTAAAAAAGTTAAGCCTTTCTTTATGTGGTACTGATGGAATCATCCAAGTTCACTGTAAATGTTTTTTAAAGTTTCCCTTCAAGGGAGTTTGGGAAGGTCATGTACACACTGCTATATTCAAAATGGATAACCAATAAGGACCTACTGTATAAGCACATGGAACTCTGCTCAATGTTATGTGCCAGCCTGGATGGGAGGGCTGTTTGGGGGAGAATGGATGAGCCTGGTGGGCTACAATCCATAGGGTCGCAAAGAGTCAGACACAGCTGAAACAACTTAGCATGCATGCATGGATACATGTATATGTATGGCTGAGTCCCTTTGCTGTTCACTTGAAAACTCCCACAACATTGTTAACCAGCTATGAGGGAGCTAAAGTTGCTCAGTTGTGTCAGACTCTTTGTGACCGCATGGACTACAGTCCATGAAATTCTCCAGGCCAGAATACTGGAGTGGGTAGCCTTTCCCTTCTCCAGGGGATCTTCCCAGCCCAGGGATCGAACCCAGGTATCCTGCATTGCAGGCGGATTCTTCACTAGCTGAGCCACAAGGGAAGCTCAAGAATACTGAAGTGGGTAGCTGATTCCTGCTCTAGCAGATCTTCCTGGCCCAGGAATTNCAGAATACTGGAGTGGGTAGCCTTTCCCTTCTCCAGGGGATCTTCCCAGCCCAGGGATCGAACCCAGGTATCCTGCATTGCAGGCGGATTCTTCACTAGCTGAGCCACAAGGGAAGCTCAAGAATACTGAAGTGGGTAGCTGATTCCTGCTCTAGCAGATCTTCCTGGCCCAGGAATTGAACTGGGAATCTCCTGCATTGCAGGTGGATTCTTTACCAACTGAGCTACCAAGGAAGCCCTTACTCAACACAAAATGAAAAGTTAAAAGTTTGAAAACAAAACAAAACAAAACAAAAACCCAGTTTTCCTTCAGTGACAGCTAACATAGCCAGCTTTAGCACATGGGGAAATATAAACCCCAAAAGTTTATGCCTAAAACCAAGACTGCAGTATGTTTCCATGAAAGTTTGCTGCTAATATAACATTAGGTCTACATGAAACAAAATAATAATCTTTAAGCAGAGGTAGACTGACCTTGATGGTCATGAAACATAAGCTTCAGGGCTCCCCACTTGCCTGGGTCCCTTCCAAGGCCCTGACCCTAATTTTGTCTTCTTTCTCCAGAAAAAGGGATCCCCAACTTATAGAAGTTTCAGGTTCCCCCCAAACCTGGATCTCACTTGCCCTTAAGATTATACTATTATTATACATACTATTATATATAAAACAAATAAACAGGGACCTCCTGTATAGTACATGGAACTATATTCAGTATCTTGTAATAAGCTATAATGGAAAAGAATCTGAAAAGGAATATATATGTGTATTATATATATATATATATATACACACACACACACACACACACACACACACACAACTGAATCACTTTGCTCAAAACACACATTGTAAACCAACTATACTTCAATAAAAACCAAAAAAAAAAGGCAGAGAAAGGATCACACTGTTATTATCTTACATTACATTATTATATACAATATTTTATAATCAGAGTAGAATTTTGAAATACTTACTCAAAAAATGTTGTCCATCCGGTTTCATCGCTTTTAGTGGCTAAAAGGCCGCTGTTGCCATGGTAAGTAAACAAAACCAGTTCTAGTCCTTGAGCGGTCATGCTTTTCAAACATCCATTTGTCCCTATGGTCAACCATATCACTTGGTTATCTGGAGACACCACTCGGACTGGCATGCGATTCGGGTCCCGTCGAATCCTCAGGGTGTTGCCGTTACTGTCGGTCACAGCGGTAACGTCATTGTCGTTGCTGTAGCTAAAGTTGTACAGGTAATCGCCAGTGACTAAACTGACGGTATACTGGTGAGTGCCGTTGATGTCAAAGATGTAGAGCTCTTGATCAGTCGGAGAGGCAACTTCATAGAAGTTCATAGAGTTAAGTAAAGGCTTGTTCTTTGACACCGCCCGGATCCGAATGTTCCCCAGGTCTGCAATGTACAGGGTACCATCCGGGGAGGCGGCAAGGGAGGACGGCGCGCTCAGTTTGGCATCTTTGGCGTAGCCATCTCCACTCTGGTAGCAGTCACAGTTGGCATCATTTTTGCAGTCACACTCTGACGGTATCCCGGCGACCAGGGAGATCTCCCCATCGGTGGTGACTTGCCGAATCCGGTTAATTTTCTTTTCATCGGTTTCGGTGATGTACAGGACCCCGCTGTAGGACACAGCAATGGCAGTGGCGGACTCCAGGGTCGTCTGCACTGCATGCTTGCCCGTGGAATATTCCACCCCCGGCACCTGGCAATGCATGGGCCGCCCGGCGGCAATGCGCACCTGCCTGTTCTCAGTGATCTGTAAAACGACATTATTATCCAGCACGTAAATGGAGTTGTCCATTGGGTTAATGGCTAGGTCAGTGGGCCATTCCAGGCGTACCTGAGTTAAAAAAAAGAAGAAACGGTCTGGTTAGCCAGTTGCTGAGCTGCGGGTCATTTGCCAGGAGAGTAAATTAGACCGTTTAGGGAAAATGACCGTTAATTTGATAAACTGTTTTAAAATTGTGTTTAAAACATATACAGTGAAATAAATGTAAACGTTTGGAGTGGAGACAAATGGAAGAAATAAATTTTACTTAAAAATGCAGCTCACTGAAAGATTCTGCAGATTATAGCTAAGTAGCAATTGAACCTCTAAGTAGTGAGTTAATAGATAACAGGGAGATATGAATACAGTTCCTTTCAGCAGTAACAATCACCAAATACTGGGGCTTTCTAGGTTATGAATACATTAGTCTTCTCTTGTATTTTCAATCAGGCCAATAGTAAAGTTTCTAATTCTAAACAGAAGTCCCTGAGGACTAATCTTAGGGGTGGGGGTGGGGGGCGGTTCTCTCTACTACTTAAGGACCTTGCGCAATCACAAGCTTAGAGATTTAAGCAGTTTTGTTCTTCTTGGAATATCTGCATGCTGCTGCTTTAATGGTATTTTATTACAAATGATTAGCATTTCTCAGTGATCATTGTCCTGTATTTCACTGAATTCTTCAAATGCAGAACTGGAGAAGAAAATAACTTTGTATTAGCTCCAGAGACATATATCAATGGAGGAACTTTATTACAAGGACTGCCGCCACGACACACGTGTTATCACAGTTTATGGACACTGTAAATCAAGTCACGCAGAAGGAAAACAGACACTCTGGGGCAATGTTTTCACTACCTGGCTGATGTGCATGCTCGTGTCACAGGTTAAAGGTCTGGCTGAGGTCAGATCATTAGAGCCCAGGAGAGTTGATATGATTCCATTCTGATCAACTTTTCGGATCATTGTTCCATCAACAAAGTAGATTAACCCATTTTTATCAATTGCCATTCCTGCATCCAAGAGAGTACCTGTTAGTATCCTTTCAAAAATGATTTAATTAAATGCTCGCAGTCATCGTTAAACTCAACATTTAACATCAGTAACATGGGCAGTAGACAGGAGGTAAGATTGCAGACTGCCAACACATTAGAAAAAAATCCAACACAGGCATCTTTTAACATTACAAATCAATGTAAAATGTAATAAAGAACCCAAATTTGTAATAATCTGTACTTAGCATGTGGATCATATGGGTAGTACGTGTGTTTAAAATATAAACACCGTATAGTGTTGCTGTCTATAAATTATAGAAACAGGTCAAATTCTATTATGCTGAACTTAGAGTAACTCTATTCTAACAAAAATAGATCTAAGCCAAGGTTAGTGTTTTGTTGACCTTGTTACAGTGAAATCTGCTAGGATGAATAATTCAGCACAACAAATACTTTTTTCCAGTCTGTGTTCACATAACAGTCTCTAGCTATAATGAAGAAAAAAAAAAANTTTGCATGAAATGTTCCCTTGGTAGCTCTAATTTTCTTGAAGAGATCTCCAGTCTTTCCCATTCTGTTGTTTTCCTCTATTTCTTCGCATTGATCGCTGAGAAAGGGTCTCTTATCTCTCCTTGCTATTCTTTGGAACTCTGCATTCAAATGGGCATATCTTTCTTTTTCTCCTTTGCTTTTCACTTATCTTCATATTGGTTAGGAATGCAATGAGCTAAAAGCATACAATTCTTTTTTTAGCAAAATTAGGTCAGAAGAATTTTATCTTAAAATTGATGCCTTAAAATATTTAGTTTTACATGTTATCTTTGGCTCCCTTATTTGAAAATTAGCCAGAACTTAAAAAATTAGTTTGGCAAATCCTAAGGTACAATTTTTGAAGCTATGTGATGCAATAAGTCAGTTTAACTATATGTGGTAGAAGCAAAATAAAGCAGAATTTTCACACAGAGATTTTCTATCACATGGGGTGTAGCCACACAAGAAATGGCTATAGGATAGTATAACAATTATTCTGTGTAAGTACTAAAGCTGACTAAAATTAGAAGCAGGAACTACTTGATATTTTATGGAAAGCAATGTACGGATATTCAATAAATCATATCTAATCCCAGATCAAAAATTTCCTGATAGAAGTAGAAATACTTCCACAAAGTCTCCAATTTATACTTTATCTATCCACAAAATGAGATTTAGAAATCCAGAAAACCTCAAAATTTGACATTAAATGGTTATTTTGGTAGGTTTTGTAATTACTTCCCCAAATATACACAGATAATTATATTAAATTATATATTTTTCAAATTTTTAAAAAAACAATGATCAGAGGCTGAACTTAAATGACTATAATCATTTCCAAAGAAACTCACTCCCCTACCACTGCCAACACATTTAAAATGAAAGAAGCTGAAAGTGACTTGGAGAGGCTGAGTTTGAACTGTATTAAAAATGCAGAAATGGCCTCATGTTCTCAGAGCTCTATGCATGTTCTGTTTCATTTTGTGATACAGAGATAAATAATTTTCATGCTGACTGAAAATTTGTTCATCACTTAACAGTGAATGCAGAAGACACACCAAAAAATACTATATATGTATAGTATTTTATATACCTTTATAACATATGTATATTACCATTTAAAATACTATATTCTTTCAACGCTGCCTTTAAAATATTTTATCTATAAAAAACATTAATCTATCAGAATCTGTGAATTTGTTCAGTTTTCATTCTTTCCGGTTGCTTGTNATTTTATATACCTTTATAACATATGTATATTACCATTTAAAATACTATATTCTTTCAATGCTGCCTTTAAAATATTTTATCTATAAAAAACATTAATCTATCAGAATCTGTGAATTTGTTCAGTTTTCATTCTTTCCGGTTGCTTGTCCACTATTTTACCACTCCATTTATTTAGTCAGTCAGTTATTAAATACCTACCATAAGATAAATGCCAGACTATCAAGATAAAAAGTACATCTTCTGCCCTCAGAACACCTCCACTGCAAAGGAAGGAGGGAGACATACAATAAAATAAGGGTTCATGGCACTGTTCATGGCAGAAGTATGGCTCATTTTCACAGAAGGGAGGCGGCAGTGGAACCAGGAAGAGTTTGCTCAACTCCAGGTACAGCAGAGCGCGCCTGAGTCAGGGAGGCAGCGTGTGATATGACAAGCATCCATACTGTGCTCTCCCGGTAGCTTTTGTTTGGCCACTGATATTTCGGTCCTATATTAAATACTGCTTCCTACAAAAAACTATTATCATCATGATCTCAACAAATGCTATGTCATATAGCACTTTAAAAATTATTGCTGAAATGGCACCAAATTTCTGCCAGGGAATAGAATTTTAAAAAGAAATTTTAAAAGGAGGTGATGGTTTAGACTAGCCTTAACAGATGAGAAAGTGTCTGCCATGCAGACAAATGAGAAAGGTGATTTCAAGATAGAGGGGCAGAAGAGCAAGTAAGGGAAACACCAGAGGGCAGGACTTTCAGAAAAGCACAGGAGATGAATGACAAGTCTGAACCATTTGAAATTGCCCCATTTCTTAATAGCCCCTCCTTTCCTGTTTCCTTCTAGGTCTTCAATTTTAGCAAAATGTTTACAAGGAAGAGAACAATTTCACATCAAGGGAGGAAAACTAGGGCTGAATTCATTGATGCAGTTGCAATACTGCTTTAAGAATTGAATTGGTCTTTGGAGGTCTTTTTATTTTGTTCTTTTTCTTTTCCTTTACCCCACCCAAAAGAAAAGAAAGTGGAAGAGTTTCTGTAAACAAAAGGCACTCAACATATATTTACTATTCACATACATTTAAAGTTCAACTTTGGAGTTAGGTTTTTTTTTTTTTTAATTTTCCTATCTCTGTGTGAAATTCCTTCCTTAAATTAAAGCTAAATCTTCTGAAAGTCAGCTTAAAAAAATAAAAATAAAACTCAGAATTGCTTCTAGAGTCTACCTACCCTACCACCCATTTCTCCTTCATGCATGACTCAAATGCAACACATATATTTACTTAAGAAGTGCAAATAATTTACTATATATCATAAGAAATTTTACAAATATCCACTCATTTATTCCTCAAGATGAACCTGTAAGGCAGCATTTCCCAGCCTTTTTGGCACTAGGAACCAGTTTCATGGAAGACAATTTTTCCACAGACTGTGGATGAGGGGGGATGGTTTCATGATGATTCAAACATATTATGTTTATTGTGCACTTTATTTCTATTATTACTATATCAGTTCCATCTCACATCATCAAGCAATTAGATCCTGGAGGTTGGGTATCCCTGCTGTAAGGTAAATACTGCTATTATCATGTTACTGATGAGAAAAGAGAGGCCAAAAGAAGGGACATACTTAACAAAAATCAACCCCTTACTCAGTGGCAGAAGCAGATTGGAACCAGGCATTCACACTTATAAGTCCACGCTCTTAATCATTTCAGCTTGTTGCCTCTCACAATCCTCAGCTCACCTACCATTCTTGTACCTTATGAAATAATTGAGTTTGAAGAATGAATCTCCAGATGAATTTGATGGGAAATTATTTATGATTGTTGTTTCCTCTATTCCACCTACATTTTCTAGGGCCCTTCCAGGCATTTGTTTGTTACCTACCTCTGGAATGGTGTCCAGTTTCTAGGAAAAGTGCCTTTCTCTCATGAAACTCAGTGTTATAGTAATAGATTATAATAATAATGTCTGATTTACAATTTCATGTGGTCAAGCTCCAATCACAAAAGTTCTTTGTAAATCCCCATTCATGACTATATTTTTCAACTCAAACAGAGGCCATTCTAGTTTCCAGATCCTACTTGGGTTCTCCATCATGACCAGAGTGAAACACTAATCATAACTGGATTTCTTAATACTTAATTCACCTTCACAATGTTAAGAAGCTAAAAATAAAATCTGTGGCTAGCTCTAGTTTTTGTATGTGTGCATATTAATTTAAATCATTCCCCTTTAATTATATTTAACACACATTAGAAATTTGGTAATTATAAAAGACCTCTAATTATCAACAGTCATTATTATCACTATTATTAACATATATTAAGCACCCACATTCTCCTAAATGCTATACTTAAGATAAAAGGTATTAACTTCACAGTTCCACTGTGAGCATGAGAGAAGACAATCTTCTTTTCCAGACAGAGAACAAAATTATACTTGTCTACATTGACAGAGAGCCAGTGGATGGCTCAGGGATAAAAACTGGTTGTCTTAACCACTAGACAACTGGATAAACAAAGAATGGCTATAAAACTCTGTACTCTGCTTCTAAACCACATCTGAATCTATTCTTCTATAAATGTTCTTTATGCCTGAATCAGATTTTTTGTNTCAGGGATAAAAACTGGTTGTCTTAACCACTAGACAACTGGATAAACAAAGAATGGCTATAAAACTCTGTACTCTGCTTCTAAACCACATCTGAATCTATTCTTCTATAAATGTTCTTTATGCCTGAATCAGATTTTTTGTTTTTACTTTTCTTTTTGTTTTATGGTAGCACATCTTTCTGCTACATAGAGATACTTAAATTGTATAAACAGTCAAGTTACTTGAGACGAACTTTATAATATAAATTTTGGCATCAAATAGAATACCATTTATGGGAGAAAAATAATCCATGAGTATAAAATAGTGAAATGATTTTTTTTTTTAAGGAAGCAGCTCATAAACTGGCTTTAAGGCAGTTTCAAATGAAGACTGCCCTAAGCATCTGAACAATGATAGATAGCGTCAATGGGACAAAGGTATGGACTCTAGGGTGCTACGTCCAAGGCTAATCTTTGGTAGAATGAAAAGAGGTTATACTTTGGACGGAAACATATTTGAAAATCCTAGTCCTGCTATTAATTAGTTATATAATCTGGGGAAAATGAATTGACTTATTTCATCTATGAAACAGAGTAAACAAAGTGGAACTTGCAGATTTTTATGAGATGAAATACCATGTTTAAATATAAATAACGAAGTGTCCACATCTGACATGAACTTGGAACTGAGCAAAGAAAGGCCCTCTTTCCTTGACATCCTGGGTAGTGTTACGTGGCCATCTGTTGGCAGACCTAGCATGCAGATTAATGCTATTAAAACTGCAATTAAAGTGCTCTGTGGTTTAAATAGGCTATTAGGAAAATGTATTTCATTATGTTCTTTATATAAACCTTTTATAAGTGCCCCCTGTTCTTTAGGAAAGATATTTCATTTGGGTATGTGAAAGAAAATTTGATCCACTAACAAGGAGTTTAGTCTTGTAAGGGAGATCTTAAATGTGGGAAATTATAACATGGGGTAGGAAGAATTATAATAAAGATATCAGTGCACCATGGGCAGGACATGGTTAATTCTGTACATAACAGAGAGGTTGCGGGGAGGGAGGATTAGTAAAAGAAAAAGTCCACTGTACTGGGTTTTGAAAGAAAACTGCACATTCACCAGGGGGAGTGGGCATGAATGACATTTGTCACTTGCCTGGCAGAAGACACAGCTGGGCAAAACACAGGATCATTTTGTGCACATGTGAGAAACTTCATGCAGCACACACGGAGTACCTAAAATGTGCTGGGGCTGGAGATGAAGCTAAACATCTAGGCTGAGGTTAGGTTGTAAAAAGTAATGGCGAGAGGGCAAAAATAAACCCTTACTCATATGGTCAATGATTTTTCAACAAGGATGCAGGGAAAGAATAGTATTTTCAACAAACAGTTCTGGGAAAACTGGATATTCACCTGCAAAAGAATGAAGTTGGACCTTCGCCAAGACCATAAACAAAATTTAACTCAAAATGGATCATAGACCTATACATAAGAATGAAACTTATAGCAAACAGGGTAAAACCTTCACAACCCCAAGGTTGGCAATGCTTTCTTGGATACAGCCACAATCAAGCAGGCAACAACAGAGCAGACAAATGGGACTTCATGAAAATGAACAGTTCAGAGATATTAAAGGACACTGTCAACAGAGTAAAAAGGCAACCTACAGCATGGAAGAAAACATTTGCAAATCACCCGAATAAGGGATTAATATCCAGATTATATACAGAAATCCACAAACTCAACAACAATGAAAACATACAACCCAATTAAAAAATGCACAAAGGATGTGAATGGACAATTCTCCAAGGAAAATATATGAATGAATAACCAGCACATGAAAAGATGCTCGACATCGCTAATCATTAGGGAAATGCAAATCAAGACCACAAGATGACACCTCGTATCCATCAGGATGGCTATTTTTTAAAAAGCAGAAAATTACAAGTGTTGGCAAGGATGTAGAGAAATTGGAACCCTTGTGTTCTGTCGGTGATAATATAAAATGCTACAACAACTATTGAAAACATTATGGTGTGATATATATATATATATATATTATATAATATATAATAATCATGAGATCCAAAATTTCTATTCCTGGGTATATACCCAAAATAATTGAAAATAGGGTCTAAGAACAATACTTGTACACTCATGTCCATAGCAGCATTATTCACAACAGCTAAAACATAGAGGCAAAACAAGTGTGTATCAGTGAATGAACAGATAAGCAAAATGTTTCACAAACATATTATTCACCCTAAAAAAAGGAAATTCTGGTACAGGCTACATGAATAAACCTTGAGGATATTATGCTAAATTAAATAAGCCATCACAAAAAATAAATATTTATGATTTCACTTATATGAGATACCTAGAGTAGTCAAAATCATAGATATGGAAAGTGTAATGGCAACTGCCAAGGGCTGGGGAGAGGGGGCAATCGAGATTTATTGTTTAATAAGTATAGAGTTTCAGTTTTGCTGTAATAGATGAAAAGAGCTCTGGAGATTCATGGTAGAATGGTTGCACAATAATATGAATGTTTTTGGGGAAATTTAACCATATATTTAAAAATGTCTAAGATGGTAAATACTCTATGCTATGTATTTCACTACAATTAAAAAAAAAGCCACACCAAGAAATTTAAAAATATTCCTGGGAAGTGGTCAGTTGTTTCAGGGAAGGAGAGGGACATGATCAATTTTGTAAATATAGTCAGATATTTATAGGTATGTAATAATTTTATTCAGGAAATAGTGAGAAATCATCTCATACCAGTAAAACCTCATTGGACAAATTATACAACCTCTAACTAAACAATGTTTATATTTAATGAGACTATTCAAATAACATTTTGACAAGATAAATGTATGAAGTTTTAACAGACGTTCTAAAACTGTGGTATTACACTGCAGCAATATCAATTGCTTTGGATGCCTATTTATCTTTGGGTCTTCATAGAACATAGCTGAGTGTCAAATATATTTTATTTAAAAATTAAGGAAGCATGCATGATTGACATAGTGACTGAAATTAAAGGCAAAGAAAAACGAGACAATACAATTTCTTTAAGCAAGTTCATCAATTCTGACTTGTGATACTTAAGAATCTACCTTTTCCTTTCAAAGGGGAATAATCCTTTATGATTTTTACAACAAATGCCACTTACCCATTCTTCGCTTGAAAGGTGGGGAGTTCTGTAGAGAAAAGGGGCTGAAAAGTCAGTTGGAAAATATCAGGGCTATGTCAGTCAGAAAATTGTCAGCTAGTTGTAGGTTAAAAAAGATTTGCTAAAAGTAGTGGTGTTTTCACTGGTTCAAGTCTGTCAGAAGGCTCTGGATTCTCTAGCGCCTCACACCAGTAACTTCAAAACTAACTCACTCCAGATGTCCCTAAGATCATCTAATCAGACATCAAAAGCTGTATGGTGACAAGCTCACATGCTGCTTACGAGGATGCTGTAAGTTTCCACAAGCATGAAACACACACAGTAGCTACTTTTAAAGTGTGATTCATCTAAATCAGAACTCTGTTTTAAAGTACAGAGCTATTAGGAAAGAGGCCACCCTCCTGAGAAAGAGAAAACTCTTTTAAAAGTCTGTACAGTGTCATTCAACGAATAGATTTTGAAAGAAAAAAAAAAAAAAGAAACCTGCTCTTCAGAAGAGTTTAGGTTGTGAGGGGGAAAAAAAACAAAAACAAAAACCTCCCATCAGAAGAGATTTCTAAGAATTGCACCATGCTCAGGGAAAAAAAAAAATCCTTCCTTCCTTTTAATACTGATTGTCTTGTTACTTCTCAAGGTGAACACTCATTAACCCTTTTCTTCCTTGCCATCAATCTTTAGTAAATGTCCAAAACACGGAAGGGACATACAGCAGATCAGAACTAACGAGAGACACAATCCATACCATCGAGCTTTCACTTTAAAGTAATATGATCTACTTGTACTTTAGTCTCTGGATCGAAGCAGTATTCTCCCCCAAAGAATTTAAATGTGCATATGTAGATGTATGTATGTTTCTATGCTGCTGCCTTTGTGTGTGTACTTAGCTTTATATAGATAGATAGATAGATAGATATTATTACCTTGAGAAATAAAAATAAAGCTTGGTGTTTTACATAGAAATTCAGCCTCATTCTATGAGCACTTATGAATATTGAGACATGAAAAGGAAATTTAAAGATAAATTCATACCAATCAAGGTAATAATTTATATCTGGAACTGTGCAGATGCTAGTTTGGGTGTCTGAGTCCTTAACAGTAGTTCATATAGGATTTTTATTTATTATTTCCTTTCAATTATACAAAATTTCTGTGGAAGTTATCCATGATTTAAATAATTTTCTCAGGATTAGAGAGTTATTGATGCAGTCAGGACATACAACCTTGACCTTTGGAATAAAGCTACCTTAAACATCGTCTTTACTGAATTTCAAACAACACGGTCATGCTGTTCACATGAGACGTTGATGAGATTTTTTGCTATGAAACACCTTATAAATGTTCTCATGCTCTTGAACTAATTCATATATCAAGATTGTGGTTTTTATTTTCTTCCAAATCACTTGAAATTAGAAGAACTTCTTGAAGATGCAATATGAGAAAAATTTAGAAGGGGAACTCTTTAAATGTGATGGGTATAAGAGTGCTATCTTGTCCAGACATTTCTAGTCTATTGAAGGATTTTGTAAGCTCTTTGAACAATTATTAGAAAATTAAAAAGCTATGACTACAGAGATTACTAACTTTCTGATTATAGAACTCATAGTTTTATTAACAAAAAGGTAGAACTCAGATAAGTGACTCCATTGATTGCACACTAAATTATTTCCTTTGTTCACATTTCATAGACACTAACAAAATCAGGCTTTATAAATGTTCACCTCTAGAATTATCAAGGTTTGTTCTTTCCTTTAAATTCTATTTTTTCTCAGAATCCATTTCTCTGATGGAATCATTGCTAGAATGGTAGGAAGATAAATTGGATCTCACTTGAAATTTCTGACTTCAGCCACCCAAACACATTTTAAATTCCAAGAGGAGAACTTGTATTTAAACATCTCTCTCCCCTTGACAACACTGAAAAACATAGGTTAACACACTGTCCTAAAGCAGAAAATCCTAACCTAAGCTATTTAGAGAGCAAAACAGTATGCTGTATAGGTAATTTCATAATTTTCACATTCTATTCACTTATACATATGTGTGTATATACATACCTATGTATACACACACAAACACACAAATACAAACATCTTTACAAAATAAGTAAAAAGCTGCTGAAGGGAATTCATTTTGCCCTTCTTGGAAGTAAAAGTTTTAATCATCTAAATCATATTAATGTGTCAGGCACTGTGCCTGGGGGCTTTCATTCACAAAAATGAATACATCAGCTCATGCCTCTAAGGAGCCTCGTCTTGTAACAGACATGTAAACAAGCAGTTATATTTGATTGACATAAGAGCTAATAGAGATAGTACACACGGTAATTTCCTTGAGAGGCCAAGAGGAGTATAGACCAAAGGCAAAGGACACTGGTTCTATGGTTAAAAATGTATGACTTAATGATTTGATTGGTGAAGGAAATGGCAACCCACTCCAGTATTCTTGCCTGGAGAATCCCATGGACTGAGGAGCTTGGTGGGCTACAGTTCACCGGCCGCAAAGAGTCGGACACGACTGAGCGACTTCACTTTCACTTCAATGATTTGATACTTGCTGGCAGATTACTAGGGTTAATTACTTTAGCTCTAGTCTTCATGATGAGGTTGGAAGTTTCCTGAGGACAGGGACCATGCCTTATGCTTTCTGGATGGCACATGGCAGAGGTCATGGACATCTAAGGGATTAATCAATTTATGTTGACATAAAAGCAAACCCATTCAATTTTCATTATGTGCAGATCAACTTTAACAGCTAGAGACGGCATGTCATGGTTACCTCTTTAATTTCTGAGACTGAACTCTGAATAGCGACACTTCTTTTAGATTTTCTGGACTAGTTCTGGACTAGACCCAAAAAGAATGATGGGGGAGCCCTTCCTAAACAGGGGGCACAATCCCCAGGTTCCTTCGTTAGTCATGGCATAGACATTAATGCAGACTAAATCTGTTTCATCTACTCCTGAAAGGTTTGATGAAAAACTCTTCTGCAGAATAAATTGGGCTTCTAGATTTCCCCCACCTGAACTTGAGTCTTACAAACATAACTGTTTCAGAAACTAAGCTGCCTAAACTTGCCAAACTAAGTAAACATTTGGCCTCATGAAATATTGGACGGCAGTTTTATCTCTTAAAAACAAAGCCATATGAAAACCATCGTTGAAATGTGTCTCCAAGCTCTGGTCTTATCAGCACACAGCGTGAACAGCTGGAGTTACAAACACCAGGACTATTATTAAATCACTGTGTCAGGAGAGGGAAAAAAAAAACAAAAACGGAAAACCTTTTGTAGGCTTCAGTATCTCTAAATAATATGATTATATATTACACGCTATTTCTCCCTCCCTTTCACTCTTCAGTATCCATCTCTCCTCCTTGGAAGACAATGGCTAGAGTTTTCTTTCTAATTTACATCAGCGTCTACAATAATTATTTTGTTCCCTTGTTTCTACGGCTACTTAATTACATATTTAATGGATAGAAAAATATGATTTGGACATTCAGAATTTTCATTGTTTCTGTGTTGGGTGTTGACAGTCAATAACTCACTACCAAAAGTCCTCTGACATGTCAGTGACAATTTGACAATTTTAATCCTAAAAGCTAAGCTAATTAACTTTCTCTGTAATATTTCATTAATTCCTTTCATGGATTTGAAAATGTTTAATAGCAACATCAGCTATAATAACTTAAATGTATGTGACATCCAAGGGAAAATTTTCTAACCTATATATATATGCAAGACACAAAGACAGTGCTTCTGCTCATTGGAAAGATTTTCTCTCACTGGAAGCTATCTGTCATTATCTTTGCAGATGAAATACCAAAACCTCTGAAGAACTGATATTATATTTTCCCTTCTCAATCCTATTGAGAAAGCAGGACCACTGGAAAACTTCTCTTCAGGGTGTCTTCCCAAAGGAATTGGTTCCCCTTACCATCAATCTTACTGTTGCTATGAATTGTGTTGCTACTGACTTAGGAGCTATTTTTGACCTCTCAATGAGGCAATTCAAAAACTCCCATTTAACTGCATATCTTGGATTTACATAATATATTATGTGCTCGAGAGGAAAGGTAATAATATATGAAATGACCTCATTTATTTAATACACATTTTCGACTCTTTGTGATTCCATGGACTGCAGCCCACTAGGCTCCTCTGTCCATGGGGATTCTCCAGACAAGAATACTCGAGTGGGTTGCCATGCCCTCCTCCAGGGAATCTTCCCAACCCAGCGATCGAACCCAGGTCTCCCACATTGCAGGTGGATTCCTTATCGACTGAGCCATGAGCGAAGCCCAATAATATGATGAAATAACCTTAATTATTTAATACACATTTGGAGGACAGCAGTAATTTCCACTTTACTTCTTTATCTTTCATCATACTCTCAGAATTAGTGGCTTCCCCACATTATTTCATCCTAGCCTGAAAAGAAGCAGTTCTTGGTCTTTTGCATTTCCTGTAACATCTGATAGGAGTGATAAAGCACCTTCAGGACACACATGCTGCTGTGCTGCTAAGTCGCTTCAGTCGTGTCCGACTCTGCGCACCCCCATAGACAGCAGCCCACCATGTCCCCTGTCCCTGGGATTCTCCAGGCAAGAACACTGGAGTGGGTTGCCATTTCCTTCTCCAATGCATGAAAGTGAAAAGTGAAAGTGAAGCTGTTCAGTCGTGTCCAACTCTTTGGGACCCCATGGACTGCAGCCCACCAGGTTCCTCCATCCATGGGATTTTCTAGGCAAGAACACTGGAGTGGGGTGCCACTGCCTTCTCCACAGGACACACATACACACACAGACACACACACACACTATGCTATGAGTAAAACTTCAGGGACTTAACAGACCCTCTGTAACCCATGCATGGACTTTCAATTTAACAACTTTAAAGACTACCATGTTATTTTTTGAAATAAAATGCATATATTTTAGATATAGCCTAAAAAACAGACCAGTATTTTCTTAATTTATTTTGGTGAATCAAGACGAGTAATAGTTTTAGAACAAACAAAGAGAACCACCACAGCATTATCGTTTTCAGGAATCCACTTTTTAATTTACTCACCCTGCAGGATCATTTTGCCCTAGGGTTAAACGTGAAACCATAAACAGTCATTAAAACACAAAACAACCGTGGTAGTTAACCGGATATTAAGGGGGAAAAAATCACATCTGTTTTAGAGTTCTCTTCCATTGGCAAATTCAGGAACATCAATTTCAAGAACCTGGCTTTATGGCATGCCCTTAAGCCAAGAACACCAGGTTACAATCAAGGCAAGGAAGGCAAGAGGCCCATAGCGAGGTTCTTACTACACAGTCTTGCCCCCAGGATTCTCTTTCTTTGATTCACAAGCAGTCAGTCGAATTGAATTTTCTATTCCTTGAAAGATAAATAGTCATATAATATTTGCACATTAATAATTATGCTATTCTGATTAACTGGATAGGTTTATGAAAAGAGGAAGGAAGGAAACAAATTTATCTGGTTGTACACTTAGAGACAAATACTGAGGTTTAGTGGCTTTGTAATATTCACAGAATTAGAAATTTGCAGAAGATATGATTTTTCTACTTTAAACCCTTTTAAAACCTCCAACTTGTTCAAGGCTATACATCTTAAATAACCAATCTGTAAAAACTTCACCAGCCAGAAAACAAGTGTGACTTTTCCAGCATTTCAAAAAACATATCTCTGGACATCAAAGAAAAATCTCCCTTCTAGAGCAAGTCTAATGAAGTACAAATAAAAATAACAATCATCAACTGTGGTTTTAGAGGCAATATTTCAACATAATCAAATGTGTCAAATATTCATTCCTACAGCTTCTAATGCTGTGGATTTTAAGTAAGTTTCATTTCTTGGGAATGATTGAATATAACCCACTTGGGGCTCTGCCATCTGTGAATTACTTACACATGAACACTGTTTAAGAGTGGGAATTTTGTTGTAGTTGCTTTTCTTCTTGGATATTGCAATGAAATGCAATAGAATGGGGCTTTTTAAGCAATTATTTTTCATATCAGTGGCTACGTGGGTACATTATCACATGCTCCCCATTTGCATCATCCCTTATCAAACCATAGAAATCAACTATAGTGCAGCTGAAGTGGTAGAGGAAGCATCGGATAGAATTACAGAGTCTGAGAGATGGTGAATCTGTAGTCTCCAATTCTGTACCACCTGGGCTCAGGTCTGAGACACACAGAGCCCTCTGGGCAGTGTGCTCCCATGTAAGAGTTGTGGTTGTTATGTTCCCATGGTGTCCTTCGAAGACTGTTCCTCTGATCACCAAGCAAACACTACAAGTGACTACAGGGCTATGTGTAGGGTGCCACATAATTTATCATCCATTCACGGACACCTCTGAGAGTTAGCAGGGACACTATTAATAAATATGCCACAAGAACTCAGAGTGCCCCAGGCAAACCTAATCATACTGTTACCCCAGAGATGATATGCAAACTCAAAGAACTTTCTCTCAAGGGTCTCAAACCATTTCATTAGTGCTATATCCAATTTTACTTAGGTCTGAGCTGCTCTGTCCAATAGGAATACAATGTGAACCACAGATGTAATTTTTAATTTTTCAGTAGCTTTTTTTAAAGTACAAAGAAACGGGTGAAAACAATGTAAATATACTTTATTCAACCAAATTTACCAAACCTAGTATCATTTTGATGTGGAGTCAATAAAAAATTATCAATAAGATTTTTTATATTATTTTTCATATTTCAATCTTTGACATCCAGTGTGTATGTCACATTTGAAATACATTTCTAGTGATCAATATCCACATGTGGCCAGTGGTTATGATACTGGACAAGCAGATGTAACTAGCATGTGAGTTAGTATGTACAGAGATAAAGGGAGATAGCTATAATACACAAAGTCTGTGCACTTTCACACATACAAATGCATTTTTCTTCTTGGTAAAAACAAAAACACAAAAACATCTTCATTTAGACACCTAGTGACTTTATTTTCTTGGGTTCCAAAATCACTGCAGATGGTGACTACAGCCTTGAAATTAAAAGACACTTGCTCCTTGGAAGAAAAGCTATGACAAACCTAGACAGCATATTAAAAAGCAGAGACATAACTTTGCCAACAAAGGTCCGTCTAGTCAAAGCTGTGGTTTTTCCAGTGGTCATGTATGGATGTGAGAGTTGGACCATAAAGAAAACTGAGCACTGAAGCATTGATACTTTTGAACTGTGGTGCTGGAGAAGACTCTTGAGAGTCCCTTGGACTGCAAGGAAAGCAAACCAGTCAATCGTAAAGGAACTCAGTACTGAATAGTCCTCTCCGATTACCCCAGCTTGGAACATAGCGGTGTCATATTTTGTTAAGGATATAGAATGTAGCAGAAAGATAGTAGCCCTCACTTTATCTAGGCAAAGCTTTACTGTTGTACTTTCAGTTGATCTCAACACAGAGCCTAAGTGATAGAAACATGGACCTAATATTGGTGGGCTTTCTGCTTGTAAATCATGGCAACACAGATCACACTTTGCTTTGGGGGTATATTAACATCATAAAAATAAGCAGTAAATTATAGTTTTTCTCTTTTATGTAATTCTCTCATTTTTATGGTTGTCTTCCTCCAATCCAATATATTTAGGCTTAACGTGGGCTCAATCAGTGGGCATTAAGCACACATACAAATGCCACACCACATACTGGTTCTACTTATACTCATCATTAGAGCAGAACATATACACCTGATTTTTATTAAAATAATGTTCTTTTAAATTTGTTTCCTTATAAGGATGGAAAGTGAGAAAATATTACCTCTAAAATACTTTCAGGACGCTTCCGGGCTTACAAAAAGAAACATGCAAAATATTGCTGTAAACCTATTTAATTACCCCATGAGTTGGTATGGTGACCCCTACTTCATACATATTATTGTTGTTTAGTGGCTAAGTGAAGTCCAACTCTGCAACCCCATGAACACCTGGCTTCTCTGTCCATGACACTCCCCAAGCAAGGATACTAGAGTGGGTTGCCATTTTCTTCTCCAGGCATCTTCCCAACCCAGGGATCAAACCCATATCTCCTGCATTGGCAGGTGGATCTCTCCCATTGAGCCACCAGGGAAGCCATTCTACACATTACCAATTTCTTACTAAGAATATTTTATTTCACCCTGGGAGAATCCATTTAGTTCATTCAGCATCTCTAAATACCAAAAACATTGCCTTTTTTTCTGAAAGCATCATACACGGTGAGACTTAAAATGGAGAAGAGATTCACTTTCAGAAAAATTTTAAAATAGGGTGCCATTATCGAAGATCACCTATTGAAATGATATACAGCCATCATTGAAAACCTAACTCTTAGGCTATTTCAGAGGATGAACCACAATTACAACTCTTCAAAGAAGATTGAAATTTAACAGAAAAATCCCACAGTTTCATATGGAAAGAGGATATGGTCTGTTAGTAAACTATTCTCCACTTCACTTCTCAGTTAGAAGTAAAGCAGTTGTAAGCATTATTAGGTGTAAGCACTTCGGTATCTAATTTCACTTTGCCTTCATTTGAACGTTGAGATGTAGAAACTGGGTATTGGTACTGCCTGTCTATGACACCAGCAGTGTGAAACCACTCACCATTATATGACTTCACACAGCACTGCATGAACACACCACAGACAGATAAACTACCTCTCGGAGCATCATGGAGCGAGAGGATGAGGGATCCAAGTGTACGGTGCACAGGTTCTGCAGCCAACCACCTGGGTTAAAGTCTTGACTTGGCCACTTACTAGCTGTGACCTTTGATGAATCATTAGACCTCCTTCTGCTTCAGTTACATCATCAGTAAAATGGAGACAAAAGCAAGTTGCTACTTTGAGGTGGAAGTGTAGATGACAATGTAAAGCCCTTTAAACGGTCCTAGGCATACAGTTGGTGCTCTATAAATAATAGCTCTCACTAGAACTGTATACTAGCAATAGCTCATATTAGTTATTATTAATCTTATAAGTAATATTACATATCCTATTAAAAGGTCTCTAATTATCTACTTACTTAAGACTGTAATGTCCCAGTTAGCTCTGATCTTTTACTAGAAATGCAAACAACAGGATACCTACTGGAATCACAGGTTTCAGACTCTGACCACCAGGGTGTGAAGCGCTTGACTGGGCATCAGCAGGTGGGCTTGGCGCTGGGTCACTGCTTCTCCTCACCAGCAGTGGAGTGCCTATAGGACAAAATAAGAGGTGAAAGGTCAAGCGACCCCTGGGGTGGGGGGAGCAGAAAGTACGGTACAATGCAATTTAATTTAAAAGGCTTATAACAGGCTTTAATGTAAAAACATTCTATTCTAAGGATGCCTGTAAATTAATCCATTTAATGATCTTTTTGTCATCTATTTCTAGGATGACACATGGAAACAAAATCTTTCAACTCTTAGCTTTCCCCACTCGCATTTCAAAATAAGTCATTGTACTCAACAGAAAACGGTTAGGCAATGCAAAAGTAGACAATGTGCAATTGAAAACTGGTCTAGAAAATATATTTGAGTCTTAAAAAGAATGATTATCCAGCAGACAAGTGAAGAGTGTCACAGAGTCGGTGCAATTTGCTATTCAGGAGAGCTGGAAGTATAGTTATTACTGCCATTTGGTGCTTCCCAACTCTTCTGAATGATGATATATACTGAAATAAATTATTTGCTGGGGTTATAGCATTAATGTCTATTTAAGTCCACAAAGAGATGGGCTTCATTCTCTTTCTTTTCTTCTAAAGTAGATAAAACTGATAAGGAAAATAAGTTAGCTCTTCTAAAAATATATCCTGATTTCTTTTAAATTTAATGAAAGCTTCCACTATTAAATATTTGAGTCAGTTATTAAATTCTGAAAACAAATCATACTATTAGAAAGTTCAAATGAAATTCAGCCTTAACAGAGTGAGTGGCCTAACTACTTTGCCTGCAATTAGGCTAAAAATAATTTGTTTCATACACAATTGACCACTATATAGGAAACTCTCCAAAAATCTGTGACTTAAAATTTGCTCTTATAAAAATTAACTTTATATTTGTGTGCCTCTGGGAAAAAAATAGTAGAAATGCAATTCTCTGTTTATCAATATTCTGAAAGTAATTCAAGCTATCACAGTTTAAAACAACATTTTTCATACTTCATTCTATATGGTACAGTTACAAAAAGTCAATCCATTTTGAAGGTATTTACAAATCTGATTTTTCTATGTGCTATAACATCGTTATTTTGTGTACAAAACATAGAATTTCTAACACCTTTCACCCTTATTCAATTAGAATTTGCTTTTTAAAAAAAAAAACTATTTTATAATAAGAAATCAATGTGCTACTGAGGATGAAACACTATGCCAAAAGGTATAATAAAGTCCAAGTTCATGTTCCATTATTTACTTTTTACTAATAGGTATACTTCACTACATTATTCTCTACCTCCATCTTAAACATTTTTTCAAGTATAGTTGATTTACAACATTGTGTTAATTTTAGGTGGAGAGCAGAGTGACTCAGCATTTTTGCAGATTCTCTTCTATTACAGGTTATTATAAGTTAATGGGTATAAGTCCCTGTTCTGTGTAGTATATCCTTGCTGCTTACCTATTAATATAGAGTTCTGTATGAATTGGTCAGTCATGTGCCCCTAACTGGTGGCTCCCCTCTTCCCTTTCCCCTGGGGTAACTATAGGTTTGCTTTCCATGTCTGTGAGTCTGTTTCTGCTTTGCATGTACAATCAATTGTATAAAACATTTCTTAAGCACTGACACACTAACAGTTCTATGGTTGGCAATTATTTTCTGAAAGAAACTAACAAAAAAAGAAAACCATAAAAAAAAGAAGAAGAAAAAGAGAACTTCCATAACATTTAGACAATAGAGTCCCAGTTTCACACCAGGATGCTTTTCTCTCTGTCAGTTGATCTGAAGACTAAGCCTCTCAGGTTATGCCCCTGAATTACCATTAACGCCAAGGGAACAAGTTAGTCTAAATGTAATATCCTCAGAAGTAATCTATTATCTTTAAAATGAAGAAGAGAATGGGGCTAATTTCATGAAACTCTGTTTCTAAGCATTTAACCCAAACTAGTATATCAATGATCTCAAATTAGAAAACAAGCAAACAAAAATAAAAAAACATGTCAAACTAGTACATGATGGGCTTCCCACGTGGCCCTCTTGGTAAAGAATCCACCAACACAGGAAATGTGCGTCTCGGGTTCAATCCCCAGATCGGGAAGATCCCCTGGAGGAGGGCATTGCGACCCACTCCAGTATTCTTTCCTGCAGAATCCCATGGACAGAGGAGCCTGGCGGGGCTACAGTCCATGGGTTGCAAAGAGTAGGACACAACTGAAGCAACTTAGCATGCATGCATGCACAGTACACGACACCAAGGTCACAAAATAAATTGATTTAGAGGCACAGAGATGAATATTTCAGTGACTGACAATTTCAGTTACATAGATTTTCAGCTAAGACCCATACCTATACATATATGTATGTATATATATGTATATGTATATACATATATAGAATGTGTATTTATGCTGGTGGAAAGAAGAGAGTGGGAAGAAGAGGGAAAGAAAGACATTATTCTTCTTGGGTAATAAATATATTTTTCTTAATCTACACCATATAGTTTTCCTTCAACTTAAAAAACATGACTGATCCCTTTTGTTGTTGTTGTTTTAGTCTTACTGTCTTAATATTTGCTGTTTTAAGAACAAAAATAATAAATTATTTAAAACATTTTATAATAACATGTATTTGGATTTCTATGATCAATCAATATGCCATGGTACTGTAGTGTGGCTTGCAGAAGATAGTTCAGTTTTGTACCAACTATTTGGAAAGTTAACAAACTTTAAAACAACTAGGTCTTTCTTAAATTCACTGTCAACTCTTCAGGAATAAGCTTTGTTTTCCACTTTTCAGTATCCCACAACTAAACGCCTCCTGTTAAGTCACCTAATTTCTCCTTTGCTGTCTCCAATGAATATTTTTAAATAGTAAAGTGACAGGGTTTTAAATAATCTTTCACTTGGCAATTTAAAATTTAATTTTTCAATTCTCAACCCCATTCAACGGTGATTGTCTGGAAGAGAGAGAGTTACAGTTTAAAAACAAGGAAAGACACATTCCAGGGTATAAGAGTAAGTAAGTAATCAGAAGCACTGAAGATGATTTGAGCAAATTTTTGGATGCATATGGAACTTTGCTGGTGGCTCAGATGGTAACATGGAGAAGGCAATGGCACCCCACTCTAGTATTCTTGCTTGGCAAATCCCATGGATGGAGGAGCCTGGTGGGCTGCAGTCCATGGGATCGGGAAGTCGGACATGACTGAGCAACTTCATTTTCACTTTTCACTCTCATGCATTGGAGAAGGAAATGG